>JAJJWW010016435.1:0-603427 GCA_023531295.1 Papaver armeniacum | reverse complement strand
ATATACGAGTTATACGGCCGTTCGACTTCCTCTGTTGGGGTCTCTGATAAAGCGTAGCTATTTTGTACGACCCTTAGCCGTGTGTCTCTAAATAGCGGCTGGTTTTAAGGGTAAGAGTCGAGACCCTCGGCCCGTGGGTCTCGATTTAAATTATAATATAAAAAAATATAATTTCAGATTTGTTGAAATGCAGAATGGCTAAATGCAAATAATCGACTACATCAAATGAAACTCAAATTTAAGTCAAATGAAACTCAAATTCAATTCAAGTCAAATCAAATGGAAATCAAATTAAAGTTAAATGACACCCAAACTCAAATTGAAATGAAACTTCAAATTTAAAGTACTTAAACTAAAAATTCATTCATTTTACCCATTAGGTTTAAAATTTACACAAGAAAGGATGAAATTCTCGAGTTACTGAAAAACAAAATGATGAACTAATAGGCATTTGATTACACAACAAATTGGAGATCTCAAGCTTCACGCACATAAAACTAGCAGTTCATTGTTTAAAGATACTTGTATCTGAGAGAAATACACAAGATAAGTCAATAACCAAAATGAAATGCGGTATCAATTTTTAAAAAGTAACATGCATCTGGTGGGAAGTTATGAATGGTTAAAAGCATGAACTTTATAGATTACGAGCAATGCATTTGTATACCGGTTTTTCTCTACATGATGAGCTATCTTGGCTGCTAATTCATCTTTCTTGATGAAGCCACCTCACAAACCAAAGATCAACGTGCTACTTTCTCTACTTGCTTCAAATCTAAACCACCTAAAAAGAAACAACAACGATAGCGAGTTAGTCCATATTCCCTGTCATAAACACACACAAGGAAAACCACCAGGCACCAACACCAACAAAACAGAGGAAAAAGCACCAACGGCTCTACAACAAACCCGCATTAGTGCTATGTACAACAAACCCTCTGATGCAGGTGCTTAAAATTGATGACATCGATTCATGTACGATGTATCTAGCTGCTAACTCATTAAAGACTAAATTATGATGAGTAAAAAATGGAGATTACAAGTGGTCCATTTCTATCGAGTAAGAAATGGAGACACGGATTCTTCTTCACATCCACCGACATCGGTATTTGTTCATATAATGAGACTTAGAGAAAATAACACCTACAAAAATGATAAAAAGGACTATGTTCTTGTGATTTACTCCGATCTGGCGGTGTTGGTCCATAGTACTTCAACTTCTTGAGGAGTACAAGTCATTATTGACCACCGAATAAGAGACTTGATTACGGTTTTCTAAGTCTTTGCCAAAAGCAACCATTACGCATCAATTTTGGTACGAAATACCAAAGCTCATACATGACTAAACTGAAGTTAAACATAGTTGTCCTACGGTGACCAACTCCTGTAGTTTTCCCGCTGTAAACGTAGTATGCTTTAAAGTTAACATTAGCTAAACCCGAAGGTATACTTACAATCTATATAATCTATCGGATAGAGTAAAATACATAAAAATTCTCAAACTTATATACTTATAATCTATCAAGATCACCTCGGGGTATTTCTTATGATCAATCGAAATTAGCGGTGAACTTAGAAGAATGAATTAAGTTCAAAAATCATGTGTCCTTACCTTGTCTTCTCGTCTTTTGCGACTATATCAATTGCATAAATTTAATTCTCCTAAAATTTTGTATCATCGACTGCAGATATCGGGAACACTAGGTATAACCTTGTTTCCGTCTACCACAAAAATTTTGAACTGATGGATGAGCACACCTTCAACAAGTTTTGCTTGATCATAGGCGCAACAACCTTTTGATTATCTTGATTACATCTGCTACAATATTTAGAAATTATACATCAATAATGTGACAAGCCGCAAACCGTGTCCGTCAAGGCATGGAGATAGAGCGAGTGCGTTTAAATTAGCTAGCTAAAAGGAACACTTACCCAGTGTCGCTCTCTAGGCGGCTTTAGCTGAACTCATGCCCCCCATCGTACCTATATCGAGAATCGGTCGAGTAAGAGTCACTACACATAAATATTGGAAGATCCATTTTTCATTTGTGTATCAAACTACGAATACACTCATCGAGAAAGTAGTATGTAAAACAGATATACACGAGAATAACCTAGTATGACCTAGCTAAGTTTCCTTCTACCGAATAATGTTACAAGATGCTCTAAATCTGAAAGTCATGTTGAAAGTTTCTTAGGTTCCCTGCATTTCTAGATAAATCATTCTAAATGTACAACAAAAATCTGGGGAAATGTTGCGAAAATACGTCCCTAAATCTGCATTGTCGAGGCTTTGAGACTTCATGAGGAGTTTATTGTGGAGTTATAGTTGCAAAGAAAATACGACATTGGATGGAAGGTATGTGGCGAGATTAATTCGACATCGTAGCCGAAGGTTTGCGGCACTATATATGCATATCTTTATTTGCATCCACGAAGCAGAGCATACACTAGCTGGCTGTCACATGAGAATGTCGCATGGGAGATTGGAGCGGAGAAGAATCCCCGAGGAACCCACTACATAAACAAACAAGGAAACGAGGGAAATAGTTGAGCGGTTTTCGAGAACAACAAGTATCTTACCCCGACTTGAAGACAAGTTTTTAGAGATGGAAGTAATAAAATACCTGTTTTACACATTCAAGTTTAGTTGTTTCATAAATCGCAAGTTGAGTTTCATGTACATCCAGGAAATGTATCGATCCGATGAAGCGTACACGTGTATCGGACATGTTCGTTGCCGTCCTCCACGATGGAACCTGCAAGAATCTGCACTTTCTGTTTTCCCATCCATCCGAGGCTCCACACACAAAGCTAAAAAGTAGAAAAAAAAACATACTCAGAATATCCACCACGAGAGTGAATGATGCCCGAGTTCAAGAGGTTGACAATTATCAACATTTCCAAAGCGAAAAAAAAAGAGTAATGATACTAACCCGAGCATATGCTCCGAGATGAAACTAGAACATTCGAGTGCATGAGAGAAGGCGAGTCCAGAACTCGTTTGGAATGGCCTTTAAGTTTGCTTTTAACCCCGCAAAAACAAAGATAACAATCACCAGAGGGACCACATATAAGCTGCTTTTGTAACCAGCCATGAAAACATCCTTTTTCTCAAACAATTCTAGAATCCAATGGTTTACACAAGGACCCAACTAGTCAAGCATATGGCATATCGTGGTAATGGCTTTTGTCCTACGGTGATGGTGGTCTATAGATAGGCTGAGCATATCCAGTTTTTGATGGTGGCTGATGTCCATAACTTTGGTTGGGTTGTTTGGGGTGCTCCATATCATGGTGAGATGGGTAGCTTCAGCGTCTTTCTTTGCTACTGTTGACCAGCATATATGGAATGGAATAGACAACATATATTCAGTTTGTCTTCTTAGACTACTAACACGATTAAAAAGATTGTTTTTTAACATATGAACATTTATACGAATGCTTTATCGGGAATGGACAACATATAAGCAACATCACCTGTAGATGCCCTCCCTTCTTAACCGTGGTTGTGAAATAACCCGAGACGATGCACAAGTCAAAATCATTCAATCGACATTATCGAGGTGTGAATACAAGACATCATTGAAAATAATGCACATGTGAACATTATACCTCCCAAATGCACCACCACCAAGATCAAAAACAAGAATATTCTTTTCTCAGGTCTTTTTGTCCAAAACATAACCGAGTCTGCAGCGGTTGGCTCGTTGATGATTCTAGCTACATTTAATCCGGCAATCACGCCAGCATCCTTCGTAGTGAGCATCATCAAGTATCTTTGTAGAACACGAACAAAATAACCAATCAGCCATATTTAAAAAATCCACATAACAAATTGCAAATTCTTCCAAATCCATAATAAAATCAACAACAAACATGAATTAATCGATTTGTTTCTCAATCTTACCCGGGAGCAGTGTGCAACATCCTTAACCTTGTTTCCTAAGAATGCTTCAGTCATCTTGGTGAGAATCATAGCACTAATTTTCGCGGGACTTAAAACCTTAGTCTCCACATCCTTAAGTTTAACCTCAACACATGGCTTTCCTTCCTGGTTGACAATCTTGTATGGTAAGAGTTTCATATCTCTTTTTACCTCTTTATCATCAAACCTGCACAAAACCAAAATCACTCATAAATCACAAATACAAACAAATCTCCACTACCAATTACAAAAAATCTAAATCTAATCCAAAATCTAATTATTTTTTGACTTACTTTCTTCCTATAAGTCTCTTGATATCGAAGACAGGTTCTCATTACAATTCCATCAAATCAAAAAATACCAAATCGAAGTAAAAAAAAGCAATCAATTTACTCGCTTCATCACCACCACCACCACACCATCATCATCAGAATCAATATAGGAATAAGTTGACGAAAACCACAACCCTAATCACAAAAATAACACTTCAATCGGTTATTACGGGAAAATCAAGAGCACGAAAATTCACCCTAACCCTAATATTAAAAATTGAATTTCTAAAATTGAAGATGATGAAGAAGATTGAGTCATATATAATTACCCCAATGAATGGCAAGAAGTATTTCATCATTGACAACACGGACCACCGATGAAATTGATTATTAGCTTGAGGGTATTGAGTTTTTTCACCTTAGGATCTGGATCGAGAAGAAGAAATCAATGAATCAGTTATTTGAAGAAGAAGAAGTAGGTGATGGAGGTCGATCGAGAGCAAATGTTTAAACTTACAGAGAAAAAAAAACAAAAGAAGGAGGGAGATGAGTTGTTTGTGAGCTTGGTGAGAGAATAAAGAAGATAATGAAAGATAAAAGAGATAGAGATGAGTACGAGACACATCGATAAAAACGAAGAAATGATTGTTATAATCCAGTAGTTCTTTTGTCTACCAAATTGTGACCATACAAATTGTGGGGCCAGAATCAATCACCAGATCTGAATCGGAGGTGAGGGTCGTTGAATCGGTAGTTTTCTAATGGCAAGACGGTAAATAATTTTTTAATTCGGAGGCCGCTTATTAGGCTCCCGGAATTTTTTTTCGTGTTTTTACCGGATCGAAACTGACTATCTATAGTCAACATGTCGACTACGGTCAACGAGGGTCTACGATGTGGGTCATAGATGCCCCATTTTGCACTAGTGGCATTGATTTCAAACCACGATTTGAAGACTATATAAGGGAGAGCTCTAGCAACTGGGAAACCTAATCCCCACACCTCCTATGTGATACTAGTTGCGACTAGAGTCGATTTTCCTTTAACCTAGGTTTTTCCTTAAACGGGTTAACGACTTAAGACTTCATTGGGATTGTGAAGCCAGACCCAACTATTTTCTCTGTAGTTGCGTGTTCTGATCTTGCTTTGTTCTATCGTATTGAGTACTATCTTAAATAAGATTTTCTCGAGATTTAATCTCCGATACGCAAGATAAAAAGTAGTCACAAACATCTTCATCACATCGTTTATGATTCCACAATATCTTGTTTCGCTACCATACGATTAAGATTATTGTGAGGTGATTGATACTAGGCTATTCTTCGGGAATATAAGTCCGGTGTATCAATTGGTTCCTGTTCACCTTGATTTATCAAAAGTCGGAACAAAACTCATAGGTATTTCTGTGGGAGACAAATTTATCTATTCAATCGACTTTTCTGTGTGATACAGATTTGCTTATCAAGTCTTCGACTTTGGGTCGTAGCAACTCTTAGTTTTGGGTGAGATCAGCTAAGGGAATTAAGTGCGTACAGTCCTGCTGGGATTCGGATGCGTATGGAACGCGACTGTACCTTGATCAGTGCGAGATTGGTTAGGGCTCAACTACATTCCAATCCGAAGTTAACTTGCGGTACGCTAGTGTCTGTAGCGGCTTAATACAGTGTGGTGTTCAAATCTAGACTAGGTCCCGGGTTTTTTCTGCATTTGCGGTTTCCTCATTAACAAAACTTCTGGTGTCTGTGTTATTTTTTTTCCGCATTATATTTGTTTATATAATTGAAATATCACAGGTTGTGTGTAGTTCAATCAATTAGATAAGCAACCTTTGGTTGTTGATATAAATTGATTAACACTTGAACATTGGTCTTTGGTACCGTTCAAGTTGTTTCTCATAATAATCAGGCTCATGGATTCTATATGTTTGATTTGTTGATTACATTGAGAAACAGAACTATTAGATGTATTTTTATTGATTGAGTCTGACTGTCCAGTTGATTCTCTTAGAATTATATTGAAGTTTTTCCACACAGATTGCCTAAACGAAATATTGGGTGTGGTTGTTAGACCCCCGCTTTTTCAAGAACAACGAACACTTAGGAGATATAAACTAGAATGTAGATAATTTACAGAAAAAGTTGGCTAAAATTCAAGCTTTTCCTTTCTCCAGAGAGAATACTTCAAAATATGAGGAGGTTTCCAAGGAATTAGATAAATGACATCAAATTCAAAATGAATTCAACAAGCAAAAGTCCATAGACAACTTTGTTAAGGAAATGGATTATAATACAAAATATTTGCATACCTTAACAAAAAGGAAAATAGTCGGGAACAATATTGATTCTTTAAAAGATTCTGATAGTAATTGGTTTCATTCTAGAGAAGACATATCCTAGCTTCTTACCAATCATTTTAAAAATATAAGCACTTCTTGCACTCTAGTTATTGAAGAACAATATTATTCTCAAGTACCAACTTTAATCACGGATAAGGATAATAGGTTACTTCTTACTACTCCAAATGATGAGGAAATTTATTAGACTCTAAAAAGTATGGAAAATTGGTATGCACCTTGATCAGTTTCAAGTAGGTTTTTATAAACTCAATGGAGCATAGTTTGTGGTGATGTTTGTGATATGCTCAAAGATTTTTTTTTTCTTCTAAACACATGCCTAAACATCTAAACAAGATGTTAGAGCATAGCTCGGTTGAACCCACCAAGCGTTGGTATGTCAAGTTTGGTTGTCATATTTTAGTGAACCAAAACTGATTTAAAGAGTCGCTTGATCATTTACTAGAGTCAACTTCTCATAGGTTAGCTTGAAAGTATTAGTATATGAGACATTACAAGTATTACTTGAAGACTTGAAGAATGTAAAGAAGTAAGGTGCTACAACAACGACATCATCCTTCCACTTGAGGTTAGTAATATTTGACTTGAACTGTTTCATTCCCTAACGTATCTTTCAAGTCGTGCATATTAAAAACATAAGCTGCGAAGCTTTGAATAATTATACTCTAGTTAGACATAGTATTAAGGAATACAATACGAAGTATAACGCTTATCTTTTGAACTTCGTATATAAGACATCGACATAATCGTTTGAATGTTATTGTGATTATGTATGGGTATGAGGTGAAGATTTCGTCCTAGGAAACAATGTTTCACATTCGTTTAAAGGAAGTAAATTCATAAACTTTTTTTTGTGAATCGAAAGGGAAATCGCTAGGCTTAGTGGTATTTGTTATTCATTGCAAATCTTTTGAATTACCAATATGTGTGTTTAATATAACCGCTCATAACTTGTTTATGTATCTTGGTAAAATTATTCACAAGGCTTGACTTTTGTATTGGTATGACTTTTATTAAAGAAACCGATCTAAAGTAATCACCTGAGATGGTATGATCGATTTGTTGTAATTGGTATGACCAACTCTAGTCATTGGGGAACCGATCCTAGTAAGAGGTGCAACCGATCACAAAAAGGGGAATCGATCCTTGTAAGAGGTGCAACAAGTTTTTAGTTATTGGGAACCGATCCTATGGACATGTGCACCAAATAAAAGTTATATATATATATATATACATGTGTGTGTGGGAACCGATCCTAGTACCTAGTCAACCAAGTTTTGGAAACTAGCGTGACTAATTCTAGTACCCACATGGAGGTAAAACCGAAACTTATTTTGGTAGAACCGTGAAACCCATGTTTGGTGATTTGATAGGATAATCAATCACATAGTTCTTGGAAGTCAGATGAACCAATTCTAAACTCGTTTTGGAAGTGTGGCAAATTGGTTCCAAGATAGTAAATATGAAAGATGAGTTACTAAGTAAAGATATCGACATACTTTGAACACGTGTAGTAACTCTTATCTTTTATTCCTTAATAGCTAAAGGTGAATCCCGGATCGAAATAAATTGAGAATCTTTTAATTAAGGTTTTTAGTTTTATATGCTTTTAATTTCCAAAGCAATTAAAATGCATATCTTTAGAAAATAAAAATTGGTAATGTGCATTTACTAATTGGAGATTTTATACTGAGATTTCGGTCAATATTTGGACAAATCATTTCCAGGATTATGGAAACCGAATTTGGTAATATATTGCATATCTTGAGAATATTTTCGGTTTTGGAAATTCCTTGGTGTCCAAACTTCCTTGGTCTATAAATATTGAAGTTTGCATTTCAAGCAAACTAATCCTCAGAGCCAGCAAAACTACCTAATTGTGTTGTTGCTGGTGGAGCCGCCTATTCGGAGAGGAAAGTAACCTAATTAGGCAAAATCTCTTACGGCCGCTCGGTTTAAAGACTTCTTTGGGATTGAGAAGCTTGATTAGTACCGTTGGTGGGAAACTAGATAATTGCGGTTTATTATTAGTTTTCGATTGATTTGATTGACTAACGGTTGTTGAACTTTGATTGCACCTAGTTTGTTTATGCTTGAGAATCTTCTCTTCTGATATAAGATTCACTCAAACTAGACCGAAGCTTCGACGGGGATCCTTAGACTGTTTGTAGATCTAAAGACGTCTTGTGATAATCCATTTTTAACAGACTCCGTTCTGTGTGTGATTGATCACAAGAGATTCAAGTTGATTGTGTGCAGGTGTTTATTGAAGATCTAAGAAGATTTGAAGACGAAGAAGATTTCTGATTTGGGTTCATAATCTTCGGTGTGCACAAAACTTGATCGGCTGGAGGATCCAACTATAATCGGTTTATCTTTGTGATAGATTTGATTAGTTGAGTAGATCGGCATCAATACGATTCTTTGTGATTCGAAGTATTGATTGCTTAATCTTGACAATTACTTTGTTAGTTGTTGATAAGATAGATCTAAGGACCTGACAAAGGAGTTTATTGGGATAAACGAAATATCCTTTTGTCAAACTCATATCACGTTGTTTGAAAAGGGTTGTTACCGAACAGATTTGTTGTTTCTTTACTGTTTGGAATACAAACCAAAGGAATTGTTCCAAGTGCGTGACCTACTGCAAGTTGGAGCCGCAGGACACAGACGGAACTAGGTGAATTATAGTTTTAGTTGCTTGGTCTCAACTATACGAAGTTGGTTTAGATTTTGTATAGCGGCTTAATCCCAAGAGTATTCAATTTTGGACATGGTCCCGGGGTTTTCTGATTTGGATTTTGTATGCTCATTCATATGTCTTGTATCATCTTGGTCCATCAACTTTACTTTTCCTTTTGGAGAAGCAATATCAGTAGCATAATGGCACTGGCATTACAATTTTGATTTCCCTTTTATTTTATTTTATTCTTCTTGTAAAAAAAAACCCACAAAAGACTGGTTTTATCATATTTCTAAAATCAACTTCAACAGCAGCACACAACAAATCAACCATGGTATATACAAGGAATGCTAACAGAAATATCAAGCGTCCTGGAAAATATCCCACACAAAAAAATCGAACATATATATAGGGAACAAACCAAGCAGCAGATGAATTCGCGAACGAAGCAGTGCGGCAACAGGCACAACACCCACATTGCCATACAACAAAAATTTGGCAAAATGTATGCCACCCTTTCTTTCGAACATTGTACAAGCTGATACTAGGGGACAAAAATTTCCTAGAAATGTAAACATTCCGTAAGCCTAATGAATCGGTTCACACCTTAAAAAAAAAAAAAAAAAGGAGATATTCACCCAGATTTTAAGAATAACAAGTGATATTCACTCAAATTTCGACAAAGCTAGTGATTATTGTTGATGACACAGTACTAGTACAACCGTTGCCACGGTGGGAGGGCCGACCGAAGAACTTGAAGTAATGACATCACAATGTGATTGCACGGTTCAGATTTGTAAAGTAAAAAAAATTAAAAAGAAATGTCCAGACAAATTTTATCGTAAATTTAATTTGTAAAACAAAATTGTGTTAAGTTGACAATGTAAAAAAATTTCTTCTATTCAAATCTATAGAAATTCTTGAGTCGCAATTGCTAGCTGTTGTAACCGTTGTTCTTCTACGCGCCTCTTTTTAATCCCATAACATTTGTCTATTCTCTCCAATCTTTCGTAATCAAACATCGGAAAGAACGCAAGGTCTTTAAGTCGTCTCGTCCGTGACAATGCCACAAATGTCATACCGAGTCTCTCTGTAGTTCCTATACTAACAACAGCCTGATCAAGTGTCAACCCTTGACTCTTGTGAACAGTTATTGCCCAATACAAGATGAGTGGTAATTGAAACCGGCACGGCACCTAAGATGATATCCAGTTTGTTGTGACTGGAATGATAGGAACCACAGTGGATTCTTCATACGCCTTTGGACCAATATACTTGTCAAATTCGACCAGAACAGCAATCGGAATATTTCCAGGTGATTCCTCTCCTTCTTTATATATGATATCCTTACGGTTCTGTTGAGCCATTAACCAAACCAAATTGAGTGGAATAGTTTTTCCACAAACATCACCCTTGCTTGCTTTGACAACAACAAAATATTCTGTAACCCTTTCGCGTCATCAGAACTTGCTCCCTCAGCTGTTGGACAGTTATTCACTGATGGGATACGCGCAACATGAAATCCAAGCTCTGAGGCGTTCTTCATTATAACATGAAGCTTCATCTTTACTGGGAAACAGACGAATAGCATGCCTAAATGTGTGTTTCTCTTTGCCTGACAAGGTCGCGTAGCTACTAGTGGCAAATAGATTCCAATCGGTAATAGTGGACTTGCCATCACTTAATCTCGACAAAGCTTCTCTATAATCCGACTCTTCAATTCCATATCTAGCAGAAAACTTGTTCAAGGCGAACACATTGTTTAAACTCGAGTAAGAGATTACCTGTCAGTTGTAACTCTCGTCCGCCTTGACATATAAGGGTGTATCAAAAACGAAAAAGGAAGTTGTCGCATATCACCGACGAGTACAATAGAGATATTCCCAAAAGATTCTTTGGTTCCAAAAATGTCTCTTAATCGAAGATCGATATATGCAAGCATCTTTCTACCGATCATGTTGTACTCGTCGATAATAATCAACTTCGTATTTTTGAAATATACCTGCACGAGTCAATATTGAAAGCATTAAAATCATACAAAATATTTCCAAAAGCAAGTTTCATATGCAAAGCGCTAAAATCATACATGGTATGTAGTTTATTATTCTCTCCTATGAATAAAGCTAAATTTTTACAATACCTATATAACAGAAATTACAAAACTAAAGCCAAAATGACATATCACCCGTGATTCGTCTACATCGTTCGCCTCCAGCTTCTTGTACGACGGCTTTTATCTCATTGTGATGCCGAGTTCGTGATGAATAGTCGAACCTCCGATGTTGAATGCGGCTACACCGGTAGGAGCCATGATACTGAACAATGCAATTGTCGTTCTTCGAGCAGTTCCCTTGTCGACCGAACAATGGCATTTATGAGTGTTGATTTTCCCTGTGCCTGCCCCTCCACTGATAATCAACCGAATAGTTGAATTCGACCTCAAAGAATCAATAACAAGATCATGTGCGGCTTGTTGTTGTCTTGACAGAGCAGGGAGAGAAGTTCTTGAACCAGAATCATGTGTATCTTGCACGCTTGTCGTAAGGTGTTAACGAATCCTATCTTCTCGTGAATGGTAGGGTTGTCCAAGAATCCACTTGACCAAAGATAGATTTTATCGATGTCGCGCAAACCTGGTCGTTGTCCTCCAATGCCACGAAATTCGGTGCCATTCAGAGGCTTGCATCCATTCGTCTAGCCTCTCATCTTCTCGGATGCGTTTCGTCCTCAAATTCCTCCTCAACAATGCCAAGATATACTCAAGGATTTTCGATGGGGACGGATGAGTTCAGCGTACCTTCCTGACCACGCAGGGAAATTTCCTTTCGCTTCTTCATAGCTCCTGTATCGGCTATTTAATAATACATGTTGGTACATAAATAACAAAGGCGAGTTCAGTGCATAACTAAGACAACAACGAATAAAGAACAAAGGCACAAGTGAATGCACACTTATGACTATGGCAATATTTAGATAAAATGCCCAAAAAATTGAACAGAGAAGAGTTAACTACTCTACATACCTGTTGTCTGCAAAAGGATTCATAAAGATCAGTATCTGGAATGATTTTTTTTCCACCGAAATCTGGTAAAATCCTAACAATCGGTTCAACACGATATTTGCACCACTTTCGGACGAGCCCAATCATACTTTTTTCCATTTCAATACGTCATCTGCTCATGATCCATCCGTCTGCTCAAATATCTTGAAAAAAATTCGGATCGTTTATTTCTTGCTCTACATCTTCGTTACTTGTTCTTTCGTTCGTTAGTTGAGAGGAGAATAACCTACTTTCACTCGGGATTTAAAGTAATGAATCTTCTTGACGAGTCCGACAAATTCCAACCCATAAGTAAGTGGCACACCTCTTGTGCGAGATACATCTCTTTCCGAGGCATTCTTAATGAGCATTCTTTTACTAGATTAAGAATCACGACAAGGTCGTAGTGGATTATCAATGATTGCTCGCAAAATATCGATGTAATTCCTTGAGGATGGTTCTGCCTTTGCTGCATACTTGGCGATATAACGGGTAATAGATTCCGTAGTTGTCACAGTAGACCAGTCAATGTTTGCTCTCCATGCTTGTAGAACCGCGCGATTGTGAGAATTCAACCGTTGATCGTTTCTGCGGCCAAGAAATCTAAACATGTTGCTGTCAGCTGGTTCTTCAACTAGCTTAGATTCGTCTAAAAGCTCAATTGGGAATCTGAACCGACATTCATATCGCCTTGTAACCTTGTTTTTTCTCAAACAATAACTTCCACACTTGGTGTGTCGCATCACATAGTTGACCAAAGCCGCATAATCATCATCATCATCTTCTAGATTTGAACCCTCTAAAATTTCATGTGCACATGGATGATTGTCTTGTATGACGACTCTGAAACTGGGATCCGGGTTCCATGTGCATATGATACTGTCAAAGTAATCGCAGATCATACGACGTACCTGAAAACAAAAAAAAGAAAAGAAAATAAAATACTTAAGTCTAGACACGGTATCAGCTCATTTTATCAGAAAAGAAAAGAAAATAAATATACAAAAAATAAAATATAAACGGCTGAAAAAGAAATGAAAAAAAAAGACATGGTGTGGATTAAAGATGTCTAAACACAAACAATATACATGGCATAATCCAATACTTTAACTTAAAGAATTCCTGTACATAATAAGAAATTGTTTTTTTAGGGAATATCATGTACACTATTGTATGGTAACAAGGAGTACAAAACCCTACCAGCAATAGGAAAAGCACGTCTTCTTTTCTTTGAGAACCATGTGCCCTAAATTGATACTATATAGCGACTATGCTAACCTAAGAATAGATATATGCTGCAAAAACAAGAATTTAGACCTTAGTTGTTTAATTATATTTCCTAAGTAAACATGTTTTATCCTACAGTTATTTTCTTCAGTGCTCTGGGATTCTTGTTTCGTGCAATAACATTAAGATTACAACAATTACCTGGTCATCTATGGCAATACACGAAGGATCTGGTCTGTCTTCAAGCCACAAGAAACCATGCACATGGCCACTACCTCTGCTCTGCCACTCGAACCGGTACCAGTGATCAACCACCTTAAACTCTTTCTTCAAAAACAACTTCAAGAATAAATCCACCCTTTTCTGGAGGAACCACGAGACAACCAACGGATTCTCGTTCAATAATTTTGCCCTTTCTCTTCTTCTTCTGTTTGGATCTAAGCTTTCCAACCTGTTTTTTCATGTGAAGGTTGGTTTAAAAAATCACAAGGAACAACAAAACCAAACCAAAAACCAGAACAATAAAGTAATATGAACGATGTACCTTTTTTCCGTGTCAAGAAGCTTGTATAGTTCAGGCCATTGGAGATATCTGTCAACCGAGTGTGAAGAAAATAGTTAGCGGTCCCAACCGATTAACCATGGATATAAGCTTCTTCAATCGACTATACCAATATGCTCTGCACCCTCGCATCTCGTTTACGCACAATAAGCAACACGACAAGCTAAACTACTATCCCCATGAAACCATTTCTCGAATCTTTTCAATTGTAAGCTCACTGTCTCTTGGGTTCTGTTTATGTAAACAGTTCCTAAAGCTAATGCCCGCCACCTAGTCGTAGAATTCCAAGCAAGATACCTAAACCTTGAATCCCGAGCGAAGCGGCCATCATAATAGCTCATCAAATAGTGAAAATAAATACGTGCAGGAACTTTCCTAATTCTTGGTTCCCGTAAATCAGCTTTACCACTAGGAAATAACGCCGGAAACGCCATAGTGATGTACCCTTGAGTTGTGAACTCATCGATCACTTGACCAGAAAACGGCAATTCCACGTTAGTCCTTTCTACCCCTTCTTTCTCCTCCAAAGCTCTTCTAATCTCCCTCTCCTGATCTGGTTGGACATTGACTCCAATCGTACCTACAGATTCAAAATCGTCGATACCGACAAACTGATCTTGCAACTCTGGAGGTACATGATGCACATCATCTTCACGATGTTCCTCAATACCCGTATTCATAAGCCGGGAGATCAAGTGGAACGCCTTCCTCAGGCAAAGAAGCTATATTCTCATCACTAATTTCTATATCCTTGTAGTACTTGTGATTTTCCTTCAACCACTCTAAAGCTTGCCGCACATACTCCCTCCTAACTATAAACTCCTTTGTTGAAACACTGCCAGTTCTCTTCACAACAAGAATCGCCGATAGATCCTCAGGTTTACATGGAAGTACCTTTGCAATTGAACTCACATCTTGTACGAAATTTATGACATTACCGCCATACTTGTATTGTTGACCTTTAACACGATAAACCGACATTACCGGATGGACACGAGCAATAAGAATTTTCTCAAGATCCGTTAAACGGCATAGCTCCACCGGTACTTCCCCCGGATCCATCTTATTGGTCTCACTAAACATAAAAACTTTTGAATTGTCCTCTTTATCCTTCTTACAATATGCACATATGCCTTCAATTGAAATATCAAGGACTTTCGTTTTACATCCAACACAAGAAACCCATTTTATCTCATCCACAGCTCTTCTAAACCTATGACCATTTGATAGTACATCAACATGACTTGACTGTGCATTAGATCGTATTTCATCATTACTTGTTTGAGTTCTTCTATGATGATAGTTTCTTCGATGCATATTATTCATGGCTCGCCTTACAATCCTTTGATGCATTGTAACGGATGCACGACATCGTCTCGACATGCGTGTACAGTCTACGTGAGGGATATCTTAACTGTACTTCATGGAGAAAAGGAGTCGCAACACTTGCTACTGAAGCTGTCAACCTATAAAATAGAAAGGAAAAAGAAAGGCTATTACACTGAAAATCTGTTCTCCAACTTAAGAAAAGATCCGAGTGATAATGATGTAATTAGAAGGCATGGGTCGAACGTTTAGTCTACTTGTGACAGAATTACAATAGTAAAGGCCACAAGGGTAAAACTTTACGTGTTTTTGTAGTGTTCAATCTTATAACACATGATACTGTGAGTATTAAAGCGGTTTTTGACCGCGACGAAAAAAACTGGAAAAAATAACCATTTCATCCATATTTCTAGTTAGAAAATTATAAAGTGGAGAAGAATATCATCACTGTCCAAACTAAAAAGAATTCATAAGCATGTAATGCCCACAACAATACCAGGTCAGTTTTAAATGAGTTACACCCAAGTTTTTCTTTCCAACTTAAAAGATGAAAAGCAACTCTTAAAAGATGTGTGTTCTTACGATGTAAAATTTTGAAGCTATCTATCTGATAAAAAAAAAAGATGCATCTAATACAAATTTATGAAGGAATCGGTCCATAACTGACCTAAATCTAATATCAAACAAATAAAAGAGTAAATGAAATTAGTAGAAACAACAACTTAAGAATTGAGTACTTGAATGATTACCTCTTAATTCCTCTTGAGGAAGTTGCTCCTGGTATATCAAAGAAACCGCATAGTTCACTTGAGGCAAGTGTTAAGGGTATATCAGCGCGTACGGGAACATCAACGAGTCCATCACATCTCGGATTCTCTCGGATGAGTTGAGCTTGTTCAATTCTTGAACTTCGACGCCTTGCGAGAAGTGATTCTTTGAACCTCAAAGACCGGTTGATACGATTTCGTACGCTGTCTTGCGACTTTATCTTCTTCTATTTGAAGAAGCTTGAATGATAAAATTTATTAGTTTTTATTTGAAGAAGCTTGACTCTGGATTAAGCTCAATCTCAATACTGATTACTTCAATTGTATATGTAATATGAGAAACATACCCTTTTTCTGAAATCTCGTCCGCTGGAATCTTTAGATAATGCTTTCCCGGTATCAACGCTAGTTGTAGTTTGTTTTGTCGTTTCCTTCCCAATTCCATCATTACCGAAATAGGTCCAACCCGAATGTTAATGTTTTCTCCGCCACTCTAATGTGGTACACCTACATCGCCTTCGATTAGTTTCAAAATTATAGACATTGGTATAAAAGCAAAGGCATCAAGGAAATTGAATGACCATAGTAAAACCTGAATCAACTAATTGTTGTTCCCCATCTTCGAGCTGCTATCATATGACAAATGATGATTGTTATTCTCTCCTAGGTGAGCGAATGACTATGGCTCCCACCTTTCTTCCGGAATGTCATTGTTTGGTCGACGCGTTTCTAAAAGACAAACAAACCCAATGGAGGAAGTTACAAAGTCAAGCGTGTGTACACCAAAACCCATGTAACAACCTAGAAGATAAGCAAATAAATTACATACCTTCCATATCACAACCGACTTGCCCTTTCTTTTTCCGGATGCTTCACCGCGTGTTCATTTTCTTGACATTGAGTTTGCTCGAATTTTGGGACTTCAGGAAGGAATGTCGCCATGCGTTACCCAACAATTAGTTCCTATTACACAGTTAACTAATGGCTCAAGCCTCAACCAATCCATTATTGCAAGGAAACAGTAAATTTAAGTAAGAAGTTAGCATTGTGGAGCGTTAGGGTCCCCTATGTCGTGTAAAGTGAAATACCAATTTTGTACATGGATACAATAGGAAACAATTCATAGTTTTTCTTCCTTGTGTCCTATGCAAGTGAAATACCGATTTGGTCTACTAAAATGGATACAATAGGAAACAATTCATAGTTTTTCTTCCATGTTTTCTATGTAAGTGAAATACTGATCTGGTCTACTAATTTAGCTTCGCATACTGATTGCTAGATCCCACATTGAGATCATAATGTAACAGCACCTAGGTGAGTCAAGGTTTCTGTGGTCAGTTACATAATGTCTCAAGTCTCAACTAATCCATCATTGTTATTAGTTTTATATCATGGATGCAAGGATGCAAGGAAATAGTAAACTAACACGTAAAATCCAACATCTACAATAAATATTAAAGCTTACCATTACTTGGTCCAACTCTTTGTGCTCATTGTTAGTTGCCTCACGCACTCTTGCTCTTCGTATTTCATAAGCTCTGCGCGTTTTCAAGGACCTCATCTTTTTGATTTTCAGTCGAACTTCGTCTATCCTTTTTGTAATACGAAGCTTCTCTAATTGGATCTCTTTTGTTGCGATCGATTCTTGGGCTTGACGGGAACATAACTTGATTCAGCTTTATGCTCTCCAGCTGAAGTAGAAACTTGTACATTTGCTGCACATGTAAAAAATATTTATATAAGCTTATTATGTTGTTAAATCCTTACTTATGAGACGAGCATTGTAAGTTTACAACTCTCTTTGCATTAACTCTTGTTTTGCGATTTTGATAAGCAAAGACGACATCTTTCCTTCAATGCCTGTTTTCATGGTCGGGTCATTTTCTCTTGCCTTGCTTTATACTCGAGCATGCCGCAGTTGCTTTTTTTTGTCTTTGTCGGTCTCGTCTAGCTCGCGAAGTCTAGCTAGCTCTATAAATCTTGGGCTACTGACGTGGTTCCATCTACAAAATCGAGTTCGAAACATTCTACTACGATAATGTTTCCATTCTTGACAAGTTTTGTAATGTTTTACAGAGACAAATATGATAAACATTTCAACCATGAATTGATCATCTCAAATTTTGATTAAGGGAAATTTTTGAGTAATCATTCGGTTATCATCAAATCCGATTGCGAGGACAACCTAGAACTAATACATAAACTTGTTCTCGTGTCCAAATATGTACTCAATTCTCTGATCATACAACATAGATATCAACAAATCAAGTTTCGCCAAACGCAATAGACTTAATATGCAAGAACTGTATTCAAATTATAGAAGTAGTATAATATTTGATCAACAAAGAAACAGAATTCCAAAAATGAAATTCAGCTACAACCTGAAAATGCAACTTAGAAAACAACTGATGGAAAATTATACAAAATAAAATCCTAAAAAATTTACACATCCATTTGCTCAAAAGCTACAAGAGATTCATAAATTTCAATGTGATGTTCTTTTTCTTTACTCAGGATTTGGTCTACCCAGAGTATCAAGCCCCTCAATCCGGCTTCTTATAATTCGATGAAAAACTTCGCGTACTTGTCGTTCCAATGGATCCAAACCTTCTTTCATTCCATCACAAACTAGACCCAAATCAGTAACACTTTTTCTAACTTCATTTTCTTTTTTCATCAACCCAGAATAATCACGTCCGAAAACCCCAGAACTTATTCTACAGAATAATCACTAATTTCACATACATTCCTATGACACATTATGATCCCGCCCTAACAAAAACTTCGTACATTCTCAATGTGAGAAATTTCCAGTTAGGGTATGTGGGTGGGGGGCTTATGTTGATGATCTCAATAAACCCTTAAAATGTTTCCATTCTTGACAAGTTTTGTAATGTTTACACATACAAATATGATAAACATTTCAACCATGAACCGTCAAATCCAAGACCAGATACTAAACATCAAATCCATGAAGCAGTGTTGAAATCAAATCCTAAAAAATTATTTCCCTATCATGTTTCAGTTTTAGGCAGTGTTGAAATCAAATCCTATGGAAACCCTAGGTTCTTCATACTTAATTCGACAATAAAATTGATAGCAGGTTGAGTGATTAAATCATTTAAGAACATATGATGAACGTTCAATAGATCGGACGGGAAGAAATAAGATTGAAATCGTACCTTCAATCTCAAAACAAGAACACCCAGAATCCCCTTTTCAATTATTCTCAAATCCCAGCTGAAATTGACCAACACCTTTCTTTCTATGAGCTAGAATCGGAAATTTAGATTAGGAGTCGAAACCCATACTCTGATTCTTCAATTTCGACACAAACCCTAACTTCTCTGCTCAATTTTTTTCTATCCGTTTGAAGAAGAAAAAAATAAGGGAAAAAGAAAAGAAGGGAAGAAAAAAAGAAGAAGAGCTTGCTTGAGATTCGAACTTGCGACGTTTAGGTCACCGTACTCGTATTTTACTAAACCTGTCCCTCCACAATTACTACATTACCAACCTCCGTGTCCTTTTTTTTTCGCACACGAAATTTACGTGATTACCCATCATGTTTTGTTATATTTACGTCAATTTTAGTGAGAAATAGTAGCATATAGGGGCTCTTTTAGTCCTTTCATTGTTGATTGAAAATGGTTTGGGACACCAAAATCCAATTTTTTTGTGTCAATTGATGACTTACAATTTACAAAAAAGTGGCCATATAAAGGTCCTCCCTCGCTTCGCTCGGTCGGCCCAATTACAGTAGTAAGGTCTTTACTGATGACATGAGTTCAATTAGCACCAATAACTTTAAGGATCTAGGAAAAAAATAACCTGTCATATGTTCATTTATTTCCTGTCCAATGAACTGGACTAGGTATTTTATTTCTTGAAAATTTTAAAACATAGGTAAACAGAACGAGAATTTCAGTCTTTCAGAAAGACATTTGCGGCAGTTAACTGCAACATACATAGTAAGACGCGATACAGAAAAATATGATTTGCAAATCATCATTTCAAGACCTTGCCGAAACCTATAAAGATTCTGCTTTTGCTATGATCCAATCCTTTCGAGCGTCCAGAAACACCGTCAACTCATCGCGGTTCGGAAGGCTTTCTTTGATGACAGGAACTTCCAGAAACTTTTGTTTCCATGAGTGCAGGAGAGGAAATGTTTCGGCATCAAAAATCTTCAATTTCGCAATGTCTTCAATAATTTCCAACCAGTACGCCAAGACTCCAAATGCTATATCTGTTAATCCAATGTTTTCACCACCGAAAAATTCATTTTCCCGGATATTGCTCTGTTCTTCTAATGTCTTCAACATATTGTGGCAATCTTTTTTGGCTTTCTCTTGTCCTTTGCCTCCAAATAGTAGCCACATGCATAAGCTCTGTATATGTACACATTTAGAGACCAATTAGTGAAATTTCAATGAAAAATGACGAAGGGTTAAGTGGCAAAATGCCCCAAAATGGACCCCAAGGTTGTGAAAATGCCCCACACATTAGGGAAAAGATTAAAATGTTCTATTCCGGTCAATATGCCCATTTTTGATCAAAATGCCCCAAAACTAACGGAACGGGGCATTTTAATCTTTTCTTTACCGTCCGGAGCATTTTCACAACATTGGGGTTCATTTGAGGAGGGCCAAAATGAAGGGTTAAATCAAAGTGAGCGAATTTGGTAGAATTTACATCGTAATAACAGCAATAAATAAACAAAAAATCCTAGTAGATTCACCGTAAACTCTCACGAGATACTGCACATCCACTAGGATCACCTAAGAATTCAACGGTTTATTGCACATGCTAAATGTAATCGCGATTCAATTGAATTACTCAGAATTTATGTTTTCACCTTTTCCTCGACAAATTTAGTCCAAAACCGAGCAACGGACCTCTCGTAAGGATCATTCGGCCTCAATGGGTTGATCTCCGGCCACGTCTCGTCGATGTATTCAAGAATGATCATCGACTCTGAAATGGGTTTTCCTCCATGAACAAGAACTGGGATTTTCTTGTGAACTGGGTTGGACTGTAAGAGTAAATCACTCTTGTTTAAGAGATCTTCTTTGATAAATTCATATTTTATGCCTTTGAGTTTCAGAGCGATTTCAACTCTGGAATTGAACGGACTTGGTGATGCTCCGATGAACTTTACTTCTTCTTCCATGGTTTCGCGGGAGATATTTTGGATGGATGCTATTCACTCTTTGTATCTATAATTTTATATCATTGGATTTTAGTTAATAATTATTCGCTTGGGCACCAAGGTGTATGATTTGTTGGACTTTTGATAGATATTTTCGCTTGGGCACCAAGCTGTGAAATGTTGACTGACTTTTTTGAACCACGACAACTTAGTGCGCCCGAGTCAAAATACAGCAGTTCTAAATGAAACGAGAATATGGACAATGGGAAAACCACCCACTCACAGTGGGTGGGCCCCTGGACTGGAGATAACAGGGGTGCTGGTATTTGGACTCATCCACCGTGAGTGGGTGGTTTTTTCATTGTTCAAATTCTCGGTTCAAAGAGAATTTCTGGTCAAAATATACTTCCATAGTATTGTCATGTCATCCGAAATTGCCAAGCGCTAAAAAATTTGTTGTGGGGCCAAATATCTTGTGACTTAAAAGTTGGAGCGTGGTTCAAAAAAATTGTTTCGTGACTCAAATGTGCGTCCTGACCATAATATATAGACTTTACAAGCATAATAATTATGCGGACGACTTTGGTCTTCCTCCAAACACACGATTGTTTCTCTCTTTTTATATATTCTAGGTAAGCACGAATTGGATTATGCTCTAAATCTCTTTTCACTCGTACTTCATAACATTCCACTCACAAGCTTCAAAGAGTAGATCCACTATGGAGCAAGTGACTTGCAGACTCACCCTCAACACTACACAAAATACATATTTCACTTTCTAATTAAATTCCTCTGTGTCTCAACATAACCCTTGTTGGAAGATAATTGTTGAACATAGCTCAAGTTATGAAGCTCACTTTAGGTGGAATTGATTTCCTCAACAGAAACTTATTATAGTTGCATACAATACCTGTCATTTGCTAGCAATTCATATCACTTCCTAGATGCTAAATTATCCAAAATTATCATTTCGTCTTCTCCATTTCTTAAGTCATGTACTTCCTCTAAATCACAGCTAAGAGATCCCACCATTTCTAATTGGCATTCAGGGTATGTATAAAACTGCATGTCCAACTTCCCTCATGGATCATATATGTGATACTTGCATTCTTGTTGGTTTTGAACTTGAAAATTACCGGGAAAAGATCCTTCAAATAGCCACTATTCGTGCACCTGTCGTAACACTTGCCATTACCCACCTTAAAAGTACTAAATCTATGTGTTAGAGCGCTGCTCGGTCGAACTCGCAAGCCTTGCTATATCAAGCTTGTTTGTCAAGTTTAGTTGCCAAAACTATAAGTATTGATTTCTAGTCTACTTACAGCTAAGTCTCGGATTAGGATAGAAAGTGTAGTTGAGCTTTAGACTTCACGGCGTTCATCGATTGAAGACGAAAAACTACTAAGCTTGTGGAACTTCACCAACAAAAGGTATGTGGAGACTTGAACTCATCTATCACTCAAAATTCTATCTAATATATATCCTATGTGATACAAAAGTCGTATAGCTATATAGATTTCGATTATACACATTTGATATTTCGAGCTGAGTTTAACTCGCTTACATATTTCGAGCTGAGTTTAACTCGCTTAACCAAGTTCATCTTATATTCTTGATGAAAGTCAAAAGACGATCATGTGAAAATCACCTGGTAACATCTTACATGATTTGTGTGAGACAGTTATTTGATGTAGGCTCGGAATGTTTCGTATTGATCATTCAATCACTTGAAAATTGCTTCGAAGCTAATAGTTTGTGTGAGACAGATATATTCTCGACTTCAAAGAATGTTTCAATGATTGAAATGAGAGTATAGAACAAATTAACCATGATTGGATAATGCACAGTATACGTACTTGTATGCTAACTTTTGCAAGTTATTCCAAGTCCGGGAAGCATGGTATGCATACCCGTATGCGTACTTGTTGGTTAATGAAAGTCCAGGAACTATATATGTGCACCCGTTCGCGTACTGGCGTAAGTCCGAGTTCCGGAGTTCAACTGAGTTTGGTGGTATGCGTACTCAATCATGTACTGGCGAACCCAAACTTAGTCCGGCCACTTAGGTATGCGTACACGTTTGCATACTTGAGTAGGTTATGTTCTAAAATCAATTTGTTCATGAACTAATACATTTATATAATAAGGAATGTAATCTTTTGAAAAACCTGGCTATAATGTGCATGAATTGATTCGAGTGAATCAAAATCGATTTTTCTTCAATTGTATCTTGTATACTTCTATGAGAATATAAACAACTGAACAACTCTAGAACTAGTTTCATTTGAGTCATTTGAACTAATTATGGTTAAGATGAATAAGGTTGATATGAAAGTGTTCATATTGTTAACTTATTGTTGATCCAACAAGGTGTACATGTTAAGGTATGGTTACCCATATCTAAATGAACTCACTTTTCATTTGTGTGTAACAAGCTATCGATCTAACGGTTGAAAGATATTATCTTGAGTCTAATCAGGTTTTCATCTAACGTGAATATTGAATGCTTTGTTACCAAGGTAACATTGATTGCAAACCCAGAGTTGAAGACTATATAAGGAAGAACTCTAGCAACTGGGAAACCTAATCCGCACACCTCTCATGTGATACTAGTTGCGATTATATTCGATTCTCCTATAACCTAGGTTTTTCTAAAACCATTATAGGTTAACTACTTAAATACTTCATTGGGATTGTGAAGCCAGACCCAAATATTTTCTCTGTAGTTTTGTGTTCTGATCTTGTTGTTTTCTATCGTATTGAGTACTATCTTCATTAAGTTTTGCTCGAGATTTAATCTCCGATAGGCAAGATAAAAAGTAGTCACAAACTTATTTATTTCATATTTTGTGATTCCACAATATCTTGTTTAGATACCATACGATTAAGATTATTGTGAGGTGATTGATATTACTAGGTTGTTCTTCGGAAATTTTAAGTTTAGTGTATCAATTGGTTCCTGTTCACCTTGATTTATCAAAAGATGGAACAAAACTCTTAGGTATTTCTGTGGGAGACAGGTTTATCTATTCAATAGACTTTTCTTTGTGAGACATATTGGTTATGAAGTCTTCGACTTTTGGTCGTAGCAAATTTTAGTTGTGGGTGAGATCATCTAAGGGAATCAAGTGCGTAGATTCCTGTTGGGATTCAGAGGCGTAAGGAACGTGATTGTACCTTGATCAGTATGAGATTGGTTAGGGCTCTACTACATTCCAGTTCGAAGTTAACTTGGAGTAGGCTAGTTTCTGTAGCGTCTTAATACAATGTGGTGTTCGAATCTGGACTAGGTCCTTGGGTTTTTCTGCATTTGTGGTTTCCTCGTTAACAAAACTTTTGGTGTCTGCGTTATTATTTTTCCGCATTATATTTTCTATATAATTGAAATATCACAGGTTGTGCGTAGTTTAGTCAATTAGATAATCCAACCTTTGGTTGTTGATATAAATCGATTGACACTTGAACATTGGTCTTTGGTACCGTTCAAGTTGTTTCACATAATAATTTGGCTCACGGATTTCTATCTGTTTGATTTACTGATTACATTGTGAAACAGAGATATAACTCTTAAATATATATATTTCTTGATTGAACTCGCTTTATTAGTTGGTGCTCTAAGAATTATATTGGAGTTAGTCCATACATATTTCTAAACAAAATATTGGTTGAGGTTGTTAGACCCCCGCTTTTTCAATTGGTATCAGAGCAGGAAAACACGTTTAAGACCTCATAAGTCTGTGTTTGTAGCAATCTGACTATATGGATGAGTCTATCTCTAAAAACGTGTTAGTTCATAAATTACCTGATGATTTTCAAAGCTTGGTTTCACCTGAGAGAACTGTAACATCTAAGTCAATATCTAAACATTCTCTTGATGTAGAAACTGTTGATAACTGGCGAACACGCCTAGAAGAACTGTTGGATGAACTTTCTCATGAAGGTGATTCGTATACTGATAGAGATATTGATGAGGAAGTCTCAGAGAATGTGAAGGTTTTGAATTTGTTGGAATAGAAAAAGATGACAACTTCTCATGTCACACCTCTTCTAACTCCTCTCTGTCGAGAAAAAAAGAAATTGAAAAGGATTTACATAAGACTTTATGTTTTGAATCGCTCTTGCGTATCGATACTCAAAGACTTTGAGGAAAACCTAAGTAGAAAGTGTCTTGAATGTGATAATGCAGAAACTGAAGCAAGGATTAACTCTGAACAAGTAAGTTTTGATGACAGAGAAAGCACTTATCTCGCTCGAGAAAAACGCCTTGAGTCTGATTTAGCTGTTGCTCTTGATAAAATAAAGATGTTGGAAGATGACTTGATAAAGTTCAACACTAGTTCAAGCAAATTAACCACTATGCTAGATAGGAGCAAATAAAAATCATTGTGGTACACGAGGATTGGGCTATAAGGGAATAAATGCTCCAAGTATTAGCAAAGAGGTAAAATTTATCAATGCTAGTGATTCTTCTCAACAAAAGGTTTCCACTAATGGCAAAAGTGAAATACCTTCACCGGCAGTTAAGTTTCGAAAAAGCAAAGTATATCAACCTCTAAAGTCAGTACACAAGGATCGAGGTAAGAACATTCCTTATGTTTGCCACTATTGCGGAAATAACGGTCACCTGGAAAGGAGATGTCATTTCCGTATAAGGAATGATAAACTTCATGATGTTCTTGTTTGGACATCACAAGAAGTTGTGAAACAAAGATCATATGTTAAGACTAATCCCCTTAACGTTACAGGTTGTAACTTTCCAACCTTTAGGCAAAGGAATCAGTGTCGTGATAAACCTAGATTGTCATATAAATGTCATACGAATCCTTTTCACAATCGTAATGGTTATCAAAAGGATAACTTCGTAAAGACGAAGACAAGATCCGATGTTCCCAATGGGACAAAGACTAACTTGCAAAAGAATAGTCAATCCAATTCTCTTCCGAGAAATCTAGAAGAGAGTAATGGGAAGAAGGTTCATATTGTTGCTAAATGCACTCAGAAGTGGGTACCAAAGAAAGTCAATGATGCTTTGAGTGTGAAAAGGAATGATCTCCCAGAAAATTCCATGACTATGGAGAAGGCAGTATCCATGATGTTGGAACTTAAAAGGTTCTTTGGAAAATGGATTTGGATGTGAAAGGTTCTAAAAGTGATCTCTTTCATGATAATCCAAAAGTGAAACTGAGTAAGCCAAAAACTATAGATGGTGAAAAATCCATAGTTACGGAAAAGTTTGTTTCAGTCACTTGTGGTGATCAAGACATTGTTCACCTCAACACAACTTGATTGTGTTGTAAGTGCATCCTCGCCAAGGAATGCCGTGTTAAGTATACGGTGAGGGAATCACGAGAGTTGGGGCGCACATATTGTGTTAGGTATGATATTGAATATTTGGTAAAGACGTAGGATTCACAACAGGATCCTTCTAAAAGGTATGTCTATAAACTTAAGAAAGATTTGTTCTTTTATCATTTGCTTAGAGTACTTATAATGATCCATGTACCTTGCTTATCGTTCATTTCTACCTAACTTCATGGTACACATACCAAATATCAAATATGCATACAATCTCCGTTAAAATCGAAATCCGGATATGGATTTTAGTTCGCAAACCCCGTTTGCATAATGCTTTTTTTTATTTTCTTTATATTTAGACATTTTGAAAATTAATAAATAATACTTTTGCAAATTATGTAAACATTAATCTTTTGTAAAAATAAAAATATTTTACTATTATTTTTTCTTATGATTTGTAGAATTCCAAAGTCGATATTCGATAAACTTTGTTTTGGTCGGATAACATATGGTATTTTTCGTTCGATACGGAACTCAGAATGACCTCATTCTTTTTATTCTCTTCCTTTTTGAATTCTATTCAAAATGAAAATGAGAATTCTTTTCAAAATGAATTTGGATGATTTAAGATTGGTCTTTTCCCGTATCTTGTTTTTGAGTGTTTTGCTCCGTTTCGTCGCACTTTTTCCACTTCTCTTGGAGTTGGGCACTTGGATTCTTGGAGTACTACTCTTCTAAGCTCATTTGTAGCTTTTACAAGAATGTTGTTGGTGAATCACAAAGAACGAAGTTTATGAATGGGCAGTAGTACACATTGTTATGGTATTCTTGAATGTTCACAATCATCTTATATGAACTATGGTGCATGGTCATTAATGACTTTGTATGTTCTTCTTTGTTAAGAAAATATTGTAAACGCATTTGGTATCTATTCTTGGTGTAAATCCATGCGAAAAAGATTGATTCTACCCTCTAAGGGCAAATCATCTTATATGTGCATTACGAGTTTGTCTTGATGTCTAGGAAACTTCTTATGAGAATTTATTCTTGTGTTTTAAGAAGGATAACTAGGGTTTGGAATATCAATTATTATGAGTACACATAGCTATTGCCAATGATTTTCATCTTGCAATGATTTCAGATTTATTTATTTAAATTCTAAATTTGATTTGGAAGATGATTTTGCAGTATTAATCTTTATTGGTTATATATATTTCAAATAATGTTATGGGATATGTGTGTTTGCGTCCGTGAACTATGATTGTCCCATATATGTCAAAATTTAAGTCTATTATATGTCATTATGCAAATATTGATGGAAGATAAAATGAACTTTTGATAACAAAGATTAATTCTATGATATCATTATGCAAATATTGGTGAAAATAGAATGAATCTTTGAATATTCCGTAGTATTGATCTTTCCCTGATCCACTTCTATGTGAAGTATTGTGCGTCTCCATAAGTTCTCTTATGTTGAGCATTTCCAAATAAATTAATAATGGGTTCTCTTGTGATTAAGTTAATTGATTTTTCTGGATACAAATTCATGTTTCACGTAATTTGTTAATGTCGTCCAAAGAAATCTTTCTTTTCTTGTAAAAGTAAGGTTGCTCATGTTGTTCTCTCGGGAATAACATTTTATGGGGGAGAGGTCTTAATTGAACTTGTGCTTAATAGCAAAATCTTTGTGGGAGAACGCGGTTGTGGAATGTTGTATGAGTTTTCTTGTTTCTTTATAAATTCCTTGATGAATACACTAAGTGTCGTCTATGTGAAATCATCGAAACAAAGTTGATATGTTATCTTTTAGCCATGAAGACAAAAAGGGGGATAATTAATGTGTAGTTCACACTACAAATACATATGGTCTATAGATCATTATGTAAGGTGTGTGTGTATGTGTGTGTGAGTGGGGTGGTGGGGAGGGGGGGTTGGGGAGGGGGGGAGGGGGGGGGGTTTCATTATGGGATGAAGTATTGACTAAGGGGGAGTGATACCATCGCATTGTTGTCAAAGTTGTGATACATTTGGACTTTGATGCTATGTAATAATACTATGACACTGTATAATAATGATTGAGAGCTACTGTTTTCTCATTGTTATGGCTACGGATCTTCAACAACACTGATGCTGAGTTGAACACGTTGAGAATCACTGGAGTACTTGGAAGTGGCGAATATTTCAAGTAATGTTGAAGAACCAATGAAATCAAGCATTTGGATGAAAAGCTAAAAAGTTTATTATTTTGTAATTCATATGTATTGATAGTTTTGTCATTCAAATTGACAAAAGGGAGATTATTAGAGCACTGCTCGGTCGAACTCGCAAGCATTGCTATCTCAAGTTTGTTTGTCAAGTTTAGTTTCCAAAACTATAAGTCTTGATTACTAGTCTACTTATAGCTAAGTCTCGGATTAGGATAGAAAATGTAGTTGAGCTTTAGACTTCAAAACGTTTATCGATTGAAGACGAAAAACTACTAAGGATAGCTTGTGGAACTTCACCAACAAAAGGTATGTGGAGACTTGAACTCATCTATCACTCAAAAGTCTATCAACTCTATCTCCTATTTGAGAAAAAAGTCGTATAGCTATATAGACTTCGATTATATATACACATTTGATATTTCGAGCTAAGTTTAACTCGCTTACATATTTCTTGAAATATGTGTTGGTAAGCTTTCGCTTTAACCAAGTTCATCTTATATTCTTGATGAAAGTCAAAAGATGATCATGTGATAATCGCGTGGTAACATCTTACATGATTTGTGTGAGACAGTCATTTGATGAAGACTCGGAATGTTTCGTTTTGATCGTTCGATCACTTAAAAATTGGTTCGAAGCTAATAGTTTGTGTTAGACATCTATTCCCGTCTTCTAAGAATGTTTCAATGATTGAAATGAGAGTTTAGAACAAATTAACCATGATTGGATATAGCACAGTATGCGTACTTGTATGCTAACGGGTGCAAGTTATTCCAAGTCCGGGAACCATGGTATGCAAACCCGTATGCATATTGGTTAGTTAATGAAAGTTCGAGAACTTAGTATGCGCACCCGTTCGCGCACTGTCGTAAGTTCAAGTTCCGGAGTTCAACTGAGTTTGGTGGTATGCGTACACGTTCGCGTACTAGCGAACCCAAACTTAGTCCGGCCACTAAGGTATGTGTACATGCTCTCATACTTGAGTAGGTTATGTTATAAAATCGGTTTGTTCATGAACTAATATATTTATATAATAAGGAATGCAATCTTTTGCAAACCGTGGCTATAATTTTCATGAATAGATTCGAGTGAATCAAAATCAATTTTACTTCAATTGTGTATTGTATATTTCTATGAGAGTATAAACAATTAAACAACTATAGAACTAGTTTCATTTGAGTCATTTGAACCAGTTATGGTTAAGATAAATAAGGTTGATATGAAAGTGTTCATATGGCTAACTTCGGTTAACTATTGTTGAGCCAACAAGGTGTACACGCTTAGGTACGGTTACCCATATCTAAATGAAGTCACTTTTCATTTGTGTGTAACAAGCAAAGTTTGATCTAACGGTTGAAAGATATTATCTTGAGTCTAATCAGGTTTTCATCTAACGGTGAATATTGAATGCTTTTTTACCAATGTAACATTGATTGCAAACCCTGAGTTGAAGACTATATAAGGGAGAACCTAGCAACTGGGAAACCTAATCCCCACACCTCATGTGTGATACTAGTTGCGATTAGATTCGATTCTCCTATAACCTAGGTTTTTCTAAAACCATTATAGGTTAACGACTTAAAAACTTCATTGGGACTATGAAGCCAGACCAAACTATTTTCTCCGTAGTTGCGTGTTCTGATCTTGTTGTTTTCTATCGTATTGAGTACTATATATCTTCTTTAAGATTTGCTCGAGATTTAATCTCCGATAGGCAAGATAAAAATTAGTCACAAACATCTTCGTCTCATCGTTTTTGATTCCATAATATTTTGTTTCGCTACAAAACGATTAAGATTATTGTGAGGTGATTGATATTACTAGGATGTTCTTCGGGGAATATAAGTCCGAGTGTATCAATTGGTTCATGTTCACCTTGATTTATAAAAAGACGGAACAAAACTCTTAGGTATTTCTGTGGGAGACAGATTTATCTATTCAATCGACTTTTCTGTGTGAGTCAGATTGGTTTATCAAGTCTTCGACTTTGGGTCGTAGCAACTCTTAGTTGTGGGTGAGACTATCTAAGGGAATTAAGTGCGTAGAGTCGCTTTGGGATTCGAAGCGCAAGGCAACGCCTTCATCCTTCATCAATATGAGATTGGTCGGTAACTCAACTACATTCCAATCAAGTTAACTTGGTGTAGGATAGTGTATGTAACGGCTTAATATAGTGTGGTGTTCAAATTTGGACTAGGTCGCGGGGTTTTTACGCATTTGCGGTTTCCTTGTTAACAAAACTTACGGTGTGTCCGTGTTTATTTCTTTTCCGCATTATATTTTCTATATAATTGAATATCACGAGGTTGTGCGTAGTTCAATCAATTAGATAATCCAACCTTTGGTTGTTGATATAAATTGATTGACACTTGAACATTGGTCTTTGGTACCGTTCAATTTGTTTCACATAATAATCAGGCTCACGGATTTCTATCTGTTTGATTTGCTGATTACATTTTGAAACATAGATATAACTCTTAGATATATTTCTTGATTGAGCTCGCTTTATTAGTTGGTGCTCTCAGAATTATATTGGAGTTAGTCCATACAGATTTCTAAACGAAATATTGGGTGAGGTTGTTAGACCCCCGCTTTTTCAATTGGTATCAGAGCAGGCAAACACGTTTAAGACCTCATAAGTCTGTGTTTGTAGCAATCTGACTATATGGATGAGTCTATCTCTAAAAACGTACTAGTTCATAAATTACCTGATGGTTTTCAAAGCTTGGTTTCACCTGAGAGAACTGTAACATCTAAGTCAATATCTAAACATTCTCTTGATGTAGAAGCTTTGATAACTGGCGAACACGCCTAGAATAAATATAGTCAGATTGGATGGGGGTAGTAAAACTTGAAATATAGAAGAAATATACAAAATTGAACACAAATGTCAAACTTGAAATTCGTGATATATTGGATTGGATGCAGATGGGGTAGTAAAACTAGGGGGAAATTAGGTTAAATACCATTTTTTTTTTTTTTATTTACTCAGTTGATTATACACTCTTCTATGGTGATTATACACTCTTTAAAAGAAGAAATTTTGGTTATTGATGCATAACCTTATTCACCCATAGAAGAGTGTATAATCAATTTTTTCGCTGCCTCTTCTTTAAATTTCTCCAAATCATAATTGACATCTAAAACCTGAAATCGATAAATCAAGTCGAACTAAAACATAAAAACGAAAAATCAAAGTCGAACTAGAAATAAGAAACAATCAAGAGATGAAAATCGATGAAACCTGGAAAAAAACTCAGTTACTCGGTCTCGGTAGAACAAAAATCAACTACTTCTTTTGTCTTCTTGACTCTCTCTCTCTCTCCGTCTCCTAAAAAGAATATGGCAGTTTGGACATGAAAAATCAATAAAATCACAGACAAAATACAAAAAAAAGAAAGAAAATAAGGGTATGTGAGAATTTTTTAAGATGAAAATGGGTGAGTATGTGACTTTTCCCGACAAAGTAGGCCTAGTGATAGTTTCGAGGAGTTCTCTCCCGCACGACTTAGCGAGATGCCATCCCGCTCAAACAACTTCTAAATTGTTAGATCACTATTATATCCCACGTCTAAACCCATATCCGAAAAAATGGTGGGTCCTGAACCGAAAGTGGTGGGTTCTAGACTGAATGTGAATCCAGCCTGTTTATTTAATCATCCAACGTCTTAGAAGCCACTTGAGCTAGAAGTCATCCCGCACAATCGCGCAGGATAGCATTTGTCTTTGAACCATTTTTTGGGACCATGGTTTTTTTGAGGGGACCATGGTCTTATTAGGCCACCTTCCCTCTAGTTATAAGGGGTGTCCTAATGCATTGAAATTACTAACCTACCCTTAACCTAATTTAATTTAAAACCAACCTAATAACCACCTCTCTCACACTCTATATATAACCACCACCTCCTCCCACCACCACCGCCCATCACCGCCGATTACTACCACCACCACCGCCACCCATCATCGCCGCCCACCACCGCCGATTACCACCACCACCTCCTCCTCCCACCACCACCACCTCCTCCCACCACCACCGCCGATTACCACCACCACCACCACCTCTGATTATCACCACCACCAACCACCGATTACCACCACCAACCACCGATTACCACCACATATATATATAGCTTAATTTAAATCTTTAGCAAAGATATTCTCACAAACCCATTACTTGTCGTTTGTTTTTGGTTGAAAAAATGAGAAGTAATCATCAAAATGAGTTGAAAATGGAAGTTGTGAAGAGGTTTAATGGAGGTTATAGTGTTGAGTTCGGTTACTTGTTCATCTCACAAGGCAACCGAACTACACATTCAGATGAGTTCGGTTACTTGTTCATCCTCACAAAGCAACCGAACTACACCTTCAAATGAGTTCGGTTCTATATGCTTTATAACTATGTTACCGAACTGACGAGTTCGGTTGTTTCGCATAAATGTATAAAACTGCCATGTAACCGAACTCTAGGGTTAAAAACATAAGAAATTTTTTTGCCATGTAACCGAACCTTACTGTTTTTCCCATTATTTTTATTTCTCTTATAACCGAACTCTATCAACTTTGTTCGGTTATTTCATAAAATTTTAAAAGCGCCATGTAACCGAACTCTACGGTTAAAAACATAAGAAATTTTTGTTTGTTAAGTTCGGTTGGTTGTGCAATTGATCTCAAGTTTGCGAAACAACTTAGAACTTATTAAACTTAGTTCGGTTGGATCGCAAAAGCATGCGGTTGCGAACCAAATAAGACCTTATACACTTGGTTAAAATTTATTTATACGTAAAGTTCGGTTAGTTGCGAACCAACCGAACATAGTGCTGATCATGTCGGAGCTTCCATTAATATGGAGTTCGGTAACCTACGTGTTTGGATCAAGCAACCGAACTACACCTTCAAACTAGTTCGGTTACTTGTTTATCTCCCAAGGCAACGAACTACACATTCAGATGAGTTCGGTTACTTGTTCATCCTCACAAAGCAACCGAACTACACCTTCAGATGAGTTTGGTTACTTGTTCTTCATATAAAGTAACCGAACTGTTCAAAATCCAGTTCAAAATTTTACATTTTTGGGGAGGTTTTTACCAATTCAACATACATTATCTAAGTTTGGAGCATACTTGTTCACTCAAATACTCTTCCTCCGGTTGTGGTTGATAAAATCCATCATTGAATACTCAAAGGGGGTGAATTGGAAAAAAAAAATATTTTTCATGTTTTTCTCCTTCATATTCTCTAACTCTACTCTCACAATAATTCTACTCAACTAATAATAAACCCATCTTTTAATTTAATCTCACTAATTGTTTTTAACTAAATTATTTCACTAATCATAACCTAAAATTAATTAAGAGGGTAGATTAGGTATTAAATAAATAACTAGATATGGGGTGACTTCTTCAAAAAATAAAACCATAAAAAAAAAAGTCCGGTTCTTGTCTTTCATAGCAGGATAGCATCCGTATTTGAATCGAGAACCCAAGCCCAATTTCAATCAAAATCCAGAACCTTTCTTCTTCTTTCTGTGCAACTGTGCAAGTCATACAGTAGTGTAATAAACAAAACCCTAGTTGAGTTCTTCTCCTTCTTTCTACCCCAAAATCAATGGCAGAAGACAAAGAAGCTCTAGTTCTAGTTGCAAGGAAACCTAGTTTTGCTCTCCCGACTGGTTGTCCATCATGTTTACCTGCTTACTTTTATCTTCGATTTGCAGAAGTTAATTTCCAGCTTCAATCCAATCTTACTTATCCCGATTCAGGTATGAAATCCTTACAAATTCCACCTTTTTCATTGATTTGATAGTTATATTCACATTATAATTGATGATGTAAGTACCTAATTGGGATTATTTGGATTAATTGTGTAATGGGTTTTTGTTTTTGCTCATTGAAACTGTAAACTAAACTGAGTTTTTCCAAAATTAGGGTTTCTGAGAATTTGAGAATTAGCTTAATAGTAGATAAATGATATAAAGTTAATAGTATGATTTCGAATTTAGGGTAATTGATTAGCCAAGATGTATATGGGGGCAGTGGAGGAGTGAGCATAGGCCTGGGGAGCTACTGCCCTGAAAGCTCCACCACTTTATATGGCTTAATTTGAAGAATGGATTGGGAGTTATTGGCAGCTAGGATTTGCATCGAACTTCTTAGTAGTAGAAATCTGACATTGTTGATGATATTGCAATGCCATCTCGTTATGTGCTTCACTGCTGCTGTTTAATGCTAGCTATTGTGCTTTTTCAAGTTGTTGAATATTTTAAAGAAAAAAAAATGGCATTCGATGTATCCTAAAGAAATATTCAGAAGATGGTTGGGTTGATTTTGGTGTTTTGCTTAACAGTCTTTTCCTAGGTTTTGTGAATTTAGAGTCGTGTCTTGCTTTTTGTTCGCTCAATGATGTGATGCTGATTTTTGTAGATCAAATACCTTATGTTGAATGTGGGGATTATGTGGCCTTCAACAATGAGAAAGGTGGAGTTATTGAAAGTTTAAAGGAGGATGGTGTTGTTGATTTAGATTCAGGACTTCCCAGCCATACTGTGCCAGAATGGTTGGCAATGAAAGCAATGATTAGCACATGGCTTGCAGATGCTGTTAGTTTTGAGCTTTGGGCGGGATCCGATAGAAATTCCGCAGATACAATATATTACTCTGATCTTCCCTGGCCCATCGGAAAGGTTCTCCACTTTATGCAAACCTCTAAGGCAAAGCAGCTGCTTGAAATTACAAAGGCTAATGCTGAAAGAAGAGAAACTGAGGTACCTTTCACTCTGCTGCTCTCTTCATTAAATTTCTTCAACCATATTAAATTAGATACTAAAATCGTTCTTAAGGTGTTAAAAACAAGCCCCATTATCTAACAGAGCTATGTGACAGATCTATAGGAAAGCGACCCTTGCATATCAAGCACTATCAACACTACTAGGCGAGCAAAGTTTTTTCTTTGAGAACAGGTGATGCTCCATTCTGGGTCAGTTTTCTTATTATGAGATGTTCGGTTAGTGGATTTCCTTACAGAAGTCTATTGTTAGTAGCTATTGTGAACGTTTCATTATTGACCTGTTTTGTCGTCTGTGTACAGGCCAACAAGCCTGGATGCTGTTTTCCTTGGGCATGCACTGTTCACTCTTCAAGCTTTACCAGTGAGTTCTTCTTCTATTTATAGTATTCCGGTGATATCATGGTTGTGCGTTCTGACAATGTACTGTTAAGCTGTGCATTTGGAGTGTTTTCAAGTATTTATTTTGTCCTTTCAAGTCATTAAGAATAAGAGAAGCTAGTTTGGGAATTTCCCACCGTAGCTCCTCTGAGAAATTGTGGACTTCAGATTTGGTCTAAATTTCCTTCGAGTTGGAGAATAATATTTGCAACTTGTCTGAGATGGAGCCTGTTTTGTCATTGCCCCAGAAATAAGTTTCTGGCTATTGCAATATATAACTTCTGGCTTTAATGATCCTAATTGCCTGTTATTCTGTCCGTCTTTCTTGATTGACTGGATTTGGTCAAACACTTGAGATAAAGTACCATGCTTGATTTTGATGTATTCTCTTTTGTATGTATGTCTCTGTGACAATAGGAAACATCTTTTTTGAGAAGCAAGCTCTTGGAGCATAGGAATCTTGTAAGATACTGCGAGGATCTAAAGGGGAAGTATTTGGAAGCAGGCCCATCATCTTCTTCAACTATCCCCAAGTCCCCTTTTGAAACATCATCATCTTCGACGCCAAAAAGAGGAACCCGATCAAATTGGAGTAAGAGATACATTATTTCTCCATTTTTTGCTTTCTATGTTAACTATGTTCCGAAAATATTCAGATAAATGTGCATTAGATATCAACTTTTCAACACCATTATGGTTATAACCTTCAGTTACTAATATCTCCTGAATATTGTATTTTGCCAGGTGCAAAGCCAAAAAGCAAACCCAAGAGAGAAAAGACAGAAGAAGAGAAAACATTCAGAAGAAGAGCCAAATACTTCCTCGCAACTCAATTTGTTGCTGTTTTGGTCTTCCTCTCTCTCCTTGGTCCTGGTGGTTCTGAAACCGAGATGGATGGTGATGATATGGAGTATGACGACTAAAAGCAATCACAGTTTTCCACCATACCAACAACCTTGTTGTGAATTGACAGAAACCAGTTTTTCCTTTTGATTTACCTGTTACTGAGTAAAAGCTTTACCAGTTTTGATATTTTTTCAGTGAGATGAAACTCCTGTATGGTCTCGAGTTGTGGATGCAGGCATTCACTGTCTAACCCTGCATTTCTTCATAGACATGGTGAAATTTTTGACATAACATTTTAGTACAAATTCCAATTTGGTCTGTCAATAAATAAAAACACAATTAGAAAATTTATGTATTTACTTTAGAATGTGTTTAATCTGACAGCATGGTTGCAGTCTTGCAGGATATCAGTTCATTTTAAGGTTTCCGTTCGGTGATCGAGTTCACTGAATTAGAAATTCCAGTGCACTCGAACGAATTTTAACCTTTCGCCAGTAATGACTGAGAAACAGGGGTGCAAAGTGCAAACTAGGCAGAAATCACCAGTTAAATTGATCCTGACTTTGATTCTAACTATAAATCACATTTACAGTAATTGATAATTTAACTAAACAGCTAAAAGAAGATAAAATTTTTTTTAGCAATTACACCCCAATACTTCTTGTTCCTTGCTGGTTTGTTTTTGCAACAATCTCCCATTGGTTAACCAGCTCGGCATATCCATCTGCCGAGCAAATGGCAAATTCTGACAAAGAACTGATTGCAACAGACATACCAGCACATAACACATTCATGGCTACCTCAGCTGTTCTTTCTGCAGTCATAAAAACTTCTTCTTCTTCTTCTCCACCTACTTCCATAATCTCCAAATCTCTACACGAGTCGGGCAAGAACCCAACGCCACCAAATCGTTTTGATCCTACTGGAGTCCCGATGCCGACATATCGCTTAGATCCTCCTGGAGTCCCGGCATATCGTTTTGATCCTCCCGGAGTCCCGACACCAACAAATCTTTTTGATCCTCCTGAATCTGGACTTCGTCTGGAATCATCCTTTAATTGCTGTGTATATAATGATCCCATCCCTGCCGCAAAGAGATCTATTCCGCGATTCGCACCTACCACAGCCTGCACTGGACCTTCCTGCATAGCGTCTAGGAATCTAGACCACTGAATGCAGATTCCAAATATTGCTGGTGCCCCACTTGAACGTCGAGGAGAGATTGGTAGCTTTGATGTATCAGTATCACACTGCATACATCGTAGTAGCCAGTCTTTTAGTGCATTGACGTAGGATCGCTGAGCAGTGACCCATGACTCAAAGCTAGCTTTCCAGTTAAGGAGTTCTATCTCCAGATTTACAGCAGATTGCGCAAGTCGGTGTGGCTCATTAAATATGTCTCTTGGCTTACGTGATGTAAGTTTTGACGGCGAACTTGCTAACAACAGTTTGGCTTCATCAAGCGTTCTTTTTTGTGCTTGGTGACATGCGGCCATTACTTTCCACATCCTCGCTAACCTGTAAAGTGTTGTACCATGTTAGTTTACTGCTCAAGTTCAGACGATAAGCTCATAATGTTCAACTAGAGGTGGATATAAAACCATATTGTTTGTTATATTTGAGAGTGTTCTTGAACGGAACATATCTGGTTCTAAAAACAGAATCGGAATGATAGATATATGGCTAAAAGCAGATGAACTGAAAACATACCCTTGTACCAATTCTACAAGTTGTGGTTGCAGTTCTTCATCCCGTAAGGTTTCGATCCTTTTTGCTACTGCTTCAACCGAATGTATTGAAACCTTGATTTGGGTATGAAGATCTCTAATGGCTGCTCTTGTTTTATCACATACATTAGGATCTTCTCCTTTCACATCCTGGCTCCTTAGTTGCATACATTTTTTCTCGTATGCTATCCTTATACGTTCTCCTGACTGATCAATAGGCGAAAACAAAAAAACAACATCAGATTGACTGTGTCCTGCTGCATAATTGAATCCAAAACCTCACCTATTTGTATAAGAAACCTTATGAGAAAATGAATGTACCTTGACTTCTCCGTAGAGCTTCTTCTCCCAAGCATACAATCTGTCTAACGTTGACTGATGACTCCCCGATATCATACATGACTCTTCTGAGAATTCACTACTACTATCACAACCGTCATCCTTTGAACTTGAAGAACTAAGGAAGAACCTTGAAGACGATGAGCGAGAGGAGGAAGCAGAACGAATCAATGCAACAGGATTCAACATTTTCATAGCTACACACCAACACGAAACAAAGATGATATAAGGTTTCACACAGTAATACACATTATATGGATATGTTTAACGAAGAATAAGCATAAAAACACAAATGCAATTTAGTTGGGATCAAATACCTGTCATTTCATTAGATGTTGAGGCATACTGAACTTTGCTAGCCTCCAACATGGTCGAAAGTTCAGTCATGGAATTGCAAACTATCATAAATTGACTTTCTATATCCTTGATTACCTCTGCCATACTAGTAGGAGGTCTTCTATTGACGTAAACAGTATAACCCGGTGTTTCTTCATTCGTTTCTCGACTGCCCACAGCATTATCTTTATTTCCACTTCCAACTCCTACTGCACTCTGTGCTTCCTCTCCTCCAACACTCTTGGTAAACTGAGATGTTAGTCCTCTTACGTCTTCATGGTCACAACAGATATCAGTATCGGCTTCACTGTCAGATTCATCATCGTCACAATCTTCAATGACAATTGTCTCATCAACATTATTCAAATCAATCTTAATTCTTTCGCCTCTAATTTCAAACTCTTCACCCCCTTCTTCAGCTCCCTCTTCTTCCAAGTCCGGAATACCTTCCTCTTCTCGAACTTGTCTAATTCCCGAAATATCATCATCCATGACAGAATGGTCTATACTCTCCCGAGTTGGGTATCCATAAGTATCTAAAGATGTAAACGGGTTCCAAAAAAAGTCCCATTGTGAATTCTGAGGTGATTGAGGAGGAAAACTAGGCCTTCTATTAGGAGAAGGAGTATAATATGACGACACATTCATATCTGGAGGAGATTGCATAGAAAAGAACCCATCAATTCCGTAATGATTCATCGGTGGAAAAGACTCGATTCTCACAGTCTCAGGTGAATGAGGTCTTTCCTCTACAGAAACTGCTGAATTCCCACCTGATCTAAAGTAATTCACTCTAAACGTCGTATTAGTCTCCGACCCAATTTCAGCTCTCGAGTACGATTTTGAAGGCATTGAGATGATACCAGGGCTGCTAGTTTTCTTTACCGGAGTAGTAAACGAATCAATAAAAAGCTCACGAGGCTCGTCACCTTCTACATAATTCCTAAGTGCAGCTGACACCCGTTTCAAAGACTGAATATAAGCATTATGACCTGATGCAAACTTAATCCTTTGTTCTACTGCTTGTTGTATAAATTTCCTTCTATCTTTACATAACTTAACCGCTTCTTCGTTCTCTAATTTCGACGATGCACATCCCATTGCGCTCGTATATAAATATACCAATTCTTTCTCTCTATGAACCTACTAGGATGTCTTAAGGCTTAAATCAAAACTGAAATAACTTACTGAAAAGCATGAATTGGTTACCACCACCACCGCCACAACCACCGCCACCACCACTACATTCATAAGAATATTGTGAACCTGTTCCAAACAGAAACAAAGTAAAGGATCAAACTCATGAACAGTAAAAGTACAAATGCTGAATCATGTGAACAGTTACAAGTACAGGAAAAATAAAAGATGCTGTTTCTAGTTTCTTTGAGGCATTATACCAAACATCTAGCGTGAGCTAAGAAATTCTTCAGTGTTCTTTTCTTTGTTGTCAAGTCTATTAAAAGTAATGGAGAATCTTTTCAGTTTCAATCAAAATTCTCCCAAAAATAAAACAAATCTAATTATAGAAAGTTCACTGTATTTTGGATCAAATCAGAACTGTATACCAAAAAAACCCATGTTATTAAACCCAGAATTTTACAGTAATTAGTTCTGGAAACCAGCAAAAATAAATAAAAAAAAACAGAGAATTTTCCAGAAATATGAAGCTGTAAGAAAAAAAATCCCAGATTAGACTTAAAAACCAAAACCCAAATTCTAAAACACAGTAAATTTCCTATTTTAGACAGATTATCAAAAATATAGTCAGAACAATCAGAGGAAAAACAAGGGAATTCTATGAACAGAGGTGACCTTGTTTGAGATAATCAAAGAGAAACAATCCATCTTCATGAAAATGGTTTTCTTAATTGTTTCAATTAGAGGGAGAGTAAGAAGAAGGAGAACTGACCTGGTTATGATGGTAGGCAAGAAGCTTAAGCTGAAGAAGGAGAAAATGGAGATTGATGAGAGAGAGAGAGACGTTGGAGAAGAAAAGCAACGGTCAAAATCTTTAAGGCGGAGGAGGAAGAAGGAGGAGAAAAAAACAATAAAGTTTAAAAAGTGAGAAATTAATGGCAGTGACTCATTGAAGAAGAATGTGAATATAATATTGTTGTGGTCGTTATTTTGTTTGACCTGAAATTTTTATTTAATATCGTGAATGCCATTGAATTCTTTTCTGGCGGCCCAGTTTTAGGAGCAAGTCTTATGGTGGAATCCAAGCTATTTCAAGTGTGGAAAATCCATGGAATGTCAAGTCTAATGGCTTCCAAGTTGGGGTCTTCCATGTAAAATCCAAACAACCTTCCATGGTTTCGTGGAAGGGTTCGTGGAATCCATAAACGCATGCATTAAGAATAGCGCTAAACGCCAATAAGAATAGCGCTAAAAACGCCATTAAGATTTTTTATCCGTAGATTTGAAACGAGTTGTTGAAATCTAGCAAAAGAAAAAACGCCATTGTTAATGGCATTTTTTAGCGCAATTAAAATTGCGTTTCTGCTTGTTCCACCATTACACTTGCGCTTCCATCCACACTTCCAAGTCTTTGAGGTGGCGTGGAATATGGAAGATGGATGGATTCCACCATAAGACTTGCTCTAACACGACGAAAAATACTTTTGAAGCTGTTTTTTTTTTTTTTGACTTTTTGGGAGCAGGAAAATCAGAAATTAGTTGGAGCTTGTTGTTAAGCTTGTTACTAAGCTTCAGACCAATTTCCTTCGGGATGACAATCTTTTTAATTAGTTCTACTTTACTTTTCATTATCAATATTTATTAATTAGTGTACTAATTTAAAAAATAAAAAAATAAAAATTTTGATACACAGTTTTGGGATGATTTCTAGAAAATAAAAAAGCTAATTTTTGTGCAGCAAAAATATTTTAATTCTCACTTTTGTTTACTTCTAGTATCCAAATATGTTATAAGTAACGAATATTGTATGGTAAAATTCTCCACTTTTATTTAAAAAGGGAAGGATGCGATGATTTATAACATTCAAAGTTAATACCACAATACTCTCCCAATTTATTTTTTACTGGGAGGACCATGATTTTTCTTAAAACAAAAGTTTTATAATTTTAAATTCTCAATACTCGATCCTTTTCAAAATAGTGTAGAGGCGGCTAATTGAAAGGGTGCGTTTCCGGTTGTGGGAGGGGGACGTTATCTCACCCATGTTTGTAGATTTTTTTTTTTTTAATGTTCTCTTTGGTCTTTATCACTAAGAGGTAAATGGTCTACCGCTTGGGTTCGTTTTATTACCGGTCAAAAACTAAATATGTGTCATTTAATCATCCTTCTCGCATACTCCTGCAAATAAATGAGTGTTTGTATGAGTTATGTCCCAGGTTTGATCCTCCAAGGGCGTAATATTGCAGAAATTAACATGGAAGGTAGAGTTAGTTAGCCCCCCTTGTGCCACAATCTCATCCCCATCCGCTTCGGCTCCTTTGGCTAGGTTATCCATGAGGCTCGCTGGTAGGCTAGCTCAACAACCTATTCAATTAATGTAGTAGTATGTTGTTGGAGCTTAGCTTGTTAGGCTTCCAACTAGTTAATGTAATATTCTTTATCCAATAATTAAAAAAAATTTATATATATTCTATTTATTACTAATATTTAAGGTAAAAATTTAATAAAAAAAAGGCTAGAAATAAAAGAGGTAATGAAAATTTTAGGAATACAAATAAGTAAAAATCGGAAAATCCAATACGGATATTCAGTTTCATCAAAAAGCATCGAAAATTGAGTTTCAAGTTTTTTTTTTTATTTTCTTTTAACGATAGGCTGAGTTTACGAAGCGCTTCGCCTAGTTATAACTATAACGAAGAATATGTTCCACTCATTAGCCAAACTAAGCGAATTCGCCACATTACATGCTAAAACCAAACTGATTGGCAATTGGCTATATATAATTGAGCTATATCCAAGCCAAAACACCTACCATAGTGTCGACGCCGGACCTACGTGTGTGAAATTCGTGCAATGTGAAAAGCACCATGAGCATATGTATGATAGAATAAATTGTAGAGGTTAATCGTGTTGGTCAACGAAGAAAAATATTCGGAAAATGGGTCATTTTTCCAAATATTTTTAAAACATGGTTCTAATGGACGAGTAAAAATTAGTATGGGTGAAATGGACACCAAAAAAATAGCAAGAATGAAACTGGATTCATCCTGGCTTAAACTTAAAAAAGAGTGAGGATGAAACTGGATGCATCCTGATGTAAATTAAAAATAAGAAAAGTATTTGAAAATGGGTAGGATGAAACTGTTTACATCCTGACTATTTTTACATTCTCGTCCATTTAAAAAGTATCAAATATTACATGTCCTTTTCACCTAGGAATTGTTGATTTTGGTCTTTTTAACCAATTTTGTGAAAAATATTTAAGTATAAAAATGCCAAAAGCAATACATAACAAAAAAATGGTTTGGTATAACTAAGTGCAACGTAATAGGAGACAAAATTGCATTTCTACAATAAGATGTAGTAGAGGTGTACATTGGGCAGGCACAACCCAACACAACCATTAAAATACGAGTCCAAAGTGTTATGTATCTTATTGTGTTGTGTTATAAATTAAGGCATTTCATAATGTTGTTGTCCTTGAAGGATGATGTGTTGTGCTAGGAAAACAATCATGTTCTCCTTGCTGTGTTATACCTCGTACATTTATTTTATACTCCCTCCATTTCTGGAAAAAGTGTTATTTTCACTTTTTCAATTTAGCCTACTTTGAAGTTAAAATGAAAAAGTTAAAGTAACACTTTTTCAGAAATGGGGCTGGTATTTTATAGTAAGCCAAAACAATTATAGCCCCTTCATAAATGGAAATCATCGACAAAAAGCTTCCATTTCATAAAAGAGCAAAAATTGGGTTCTTATATTCAGGGCCGGATCAACATAAAACAAGGGTGTGCACTTGCTAAGTACCCTTGCCCATCAGTCTTCCAAGCCTATTCTTTGGAATCTAGATTTTCATCCAAACCTAATCTTACTTTTTTGTTACCCCTAACAAAAATTATATTTTCATCCAAACCTAATCTTACTTTCTTGTTACCCCTAACAAAAATTTGTTTCTCCTAACAGGGTGTATTACATGGATATTTGACTATCCAAAAAACCATTAGGATATGTAAGGAATAACTAAACATCCATGATATTCAAATATGATTTATTTAAATTCCATAAATATCCTAGGTTTTCAATTTATTTAAGAAATGTTTATGATAGTTGATGTGCAAGATATATAAGGATTCTTATTCATTTAATCTCAACCCAGGCCACAACATGCTATGTTTTTCCATCACCACCACGAACCACCAACCAACACCAACACCACCACCACCAACAACAACAATCACCATTGACCACCAATAACCAACACCGCCACCACCACCACCACCACCATACACCACCACTGACCACCAACACCCACCACCACCAACAACAACAACCACCACCACCACCGCCACCACCAACCACCAACGCCTCAACTTATGGATGGTTTTATTTTGAAAGGGAAGCAAGACCTTGATTTTTTTCAATTTATATTATAAATGGACAGGATGTTTGTATGGATGTCACAGGAGTCTCGCCCTTCACTGGAGAAGGGATTCGCTCATTCCTCCCAGGAAAAGCTATAGCTTCTGCCGTCTCTCGAAAACACACTAAATACATGGACAAGTGTGTTTCACATGGATATGGTTTTGGGGTCCTTGCCTTCTCTAATTTAAGGGAACTTGGTGAGGACACTTTATGTTTTTTCAAGCGTCTGAAGAACTGTTTGGTTAGTAATGACGCATGGTAGTGGTTTTGGTAGTTTTATTTTCCATAGATTAGGCATAGCTATTCAAAAAGGTGTTGGAGCCCAGCTTGTTACTAGGATGCCAACAAAAAAAGAGCAATCCCCGTGGAAATCCTAAAATTTGTATTTTCCTTGAAAGAGGGATTAAGTTTCAGTTTTCCTAACTAGACGGACTGAGCCAAATCAGTGGTCCTGGTTGTCTCAAAATCATCGGAAATGACCTTTTAGTCCTTCAAGTGGTTAACTTAACCAAACTAGGAATGGTTAAAATAAACAAGTCATGCCCGTAATATGAACTAAATATCCAACTTCCCTCATCTTACACCATTTTTCTTCTTCTGCTCTCCATCGCTTTTCTTCTTCGTCGCTTTTCTCCATCGCAGGCTAAAGTATTACTGGGAAAGAGCTATATAAGATGCAAACAGGAATTTGATTGATCCATCACCAGTTTTACGTCTACAAGGTGTTCGAAAAAAAGTCCCATAAGAAATAGCAGTAGCCGGAAATGAGCTTTCACAAATGTTTTACATTTAATGGATTGGTGTATATAATGCTCATAGACCAAATAAAGAGTGGTATGTCTCATGTGCTTCTTTGGATTAAGTTCAATTCAAAAAAGAGTTAAAATAATTTGGATTGAAAGCTTTTATTTCAGGGGGAGATGTAGCTGTTCTCTTTAAAGTTAATAGGGGTGATTCTATTCATCAGGATTTCGAAGCCAGCCAGAGTAATTTCTTACCTCTCTAACTTATTTTAATTGATGAAATTATCTGTTAAGTTATGTAGTCGACTTTATTTTGTTGTAGTGTTTGTTTCAAATAGAGTTTGGATTGGTTTTATTGTTCTCATTAGTGTTGCAAATGCTTGGTAGTGTACCATATGGTATTTCTTCCTTTGGTTTCTATTATATAAGAAGTTTAAAAAATCGATATTAAGATTGGATATGTGAATATATATTGCTCAAAATAGTTTATAAACTTGAATGGCAAAAGCTTCATTGCGACCTCAATCATTTTACCAAGTTGTAGACTGTATCACGCCTATTATGGAATTTGGGTGACTTTACTTATTTGATCTGAATATTTTAATACATGATATTGTCTTGATTTGATGGTCTGATCATAGAGCGGTTTATTTTCATCGATAACCTTATTATGAATGGTTTTAAGAACTCAAGATTACGATTGGAGATTTTGAGAATTCTAAGAGAAATAATAGCATTTGTATTGCTGTATTATGAGTGTAGAGCTTTGTGTTTAATGGTTATTGTTTTCTAGAATGATGTAGGACTTCGGGATATATATTCATGGGCTTATTGTTTTGTGTATTTATGTATATACCCACAGCTAGCTGCGTGCATGATCCATTATTTCGACTTTGCTATTTCATGCCCAAAATACTAACCTACTTTGATAAGCAGAACGTTCTTTGTAAGTAGTTACTCGTGGTTAATTTCTTTTCATCTGACCAACAGAATGTGGCAAATGGGTTTTGACCCTCTAAAGACCCTACCACAATAAACAGGGACTATCATTTGGCATATATGTCTAATCGATATGCATTATTTGTATGAGTAATCTTAGCGCATCTCCATTACGGTTTATCATTCATTGCTTAATTGATATGAAGCAAGGAACGCATTCTAAGTGCTATATAATTTGTAAGGGAAAAGCTTCAAGTCAGCAAACTCTTTAGAGCATTATCTTGGAGTTGGTCATCAAAGTCACTTCAAAGTGGAACAAAGATGCTATTGAATCACATGACCCAAACGAGTCGTGCAAACCTGGTGCCCCTGCATCACACTTGAAAAGATCAATCTTTGAGGAGGAGAAGCTTTATAAAGAAATCAAGGTAATCATATTCACCTTTTACGCTTGAAACTCCCACCTATATATGTCAATCTAATATAATATGATCTTATTTCTATCAGTTTATATATGATGACCAAGTATTTTAATGTAAGTTCCAAAATTTTAAATCTTGATTAACAAAGTATTTTAATTTAGTTGTGTCGAGGGTGGCATTTTGATATTTCTTCTTGATTAACAAAGTATTTTTATTAGCTATACTGGAAGAGTTTCAATTGGGTTTTTATTTATTCATTAATTTTGACCTAATTTTCATATTTTGTTGAACCTATTTTACAGATTTTCTAGGAGGAACCAGTTGAGAATGTCGTAAGTTACGAATTTATTTTTTCTATTTTGCTGGATTTTTTTTTATTAGATCCAGGTTTCAAATTATGGTTTGTTTAGATTAAGGTAATGAAGCGATATGGAACTTCGATGAGTGTATTGGTGTTGGTGTAGCACCAATGGGTATGAATATATAATTATCATCGTCTTTGTCATCATTCTTTCACGGTTGCTTGATCTGGGATTCTTTCATGATGATCCACACCCTGTGAATATGATCTGAACTCCAGAAGAAAAGCTGGTTATTCTCGACTTTGGCAGGTTATCCATCCGCTTGCAGTTAGCTTGATGAGCATAAAAATGTATCCTTGTCGGTAAAATCCCAAGTTTCACCTTGTCTAATTTCTTCGAATTTTCGAGAGACCTCTAACAAATCTATCCCCACGACCGAGAAGTGCCTTACGGTACATAATATATGGAAAATACGAAGTATTTTATGCTTAAAGATTTATTGATGACATGCGCGCCTTTGTAAGCTTCATGACGGCCGCTTAAAATGGAGGCGGTGGGAACTGAATGGATGACTTGGTGTGCCTTATGGGTAAAGGAGTGTTGCAGCTAGTGGAGAATACTGCAAGAAGAACCTATCGATGATAGTGTTGTTTCGTAGTTCTTGTTGTTACCCATTTTATTTATACGGCAAGTGTCAGAGGACCCAACTTATTTTAATGTGACCATCTAGTTTCGTACCCAACTAATTTTGTAGTGCCATGTCCGGAACGACATGTTTATTTTTTTCATGCCATCCAAGCGAAGCAGTTACAATGATCTGGTTTTCTGGGAAATTAAAAGAGGCAACTCAGGCAAGGTTTTGCAAGGTGGATTTTGAGCGAGAATCCGGTGTTTGTTTCAAGGAAATGTGATTTATTTCACAATTTTTGCTCTCCCTTACTTTAGTACCCATATTATATTCGGGTAACAAAAAAACTATCCATATTACAAATGATTTATAGAGTAACTAGGGTTGATTAATATTAACTATGGTTGAGGGATAAATTTGGAAAGAAAAAACAAAACTTAGGAAATATAGACGGACAACTGATTTTGTCCGTCAATTTCGGTTGACCCAAAAGTTGCACGTATACAAAGCAAAATCCAAACATTTGGATTTCTACGATGATAGCCCAACAAAAAACTGTGTGTAATTCTCATGTTTTTAAATAAATGGTGGGAATTTGGTAATTCACTTTAATTTATTATAAATCTGAACTAAATCCTAATTCAATCCATTGAAATACAAAATTATACATAAATCTATAAGATTTTTTTAAGAAACATTATAAATTCAAGTAAATTAATAATCCTATCCAATACACCTCCGTTACTTTAGTTTCCCAATAAGTTAAATCTATCTCTACCTCATCAAGCCGAGCTGCCTTCTATATATATATATATATGAGTGACATGATTTATGTCGGCTTATCACCAGATCACGCTTCCTGTTCAATTTAGGTTGACCAGGGCTAATGCACCAGCGAATCGTTTTGTTTTCCAATTATCTTTGACATTTTCACTGTAAGCAAATCGTTTTGTTTTCCAATTATTAGGTTGACCAGGGCTAATGCACCAGAGCTGCCGTCAAAGGCTTAACCAAAGCCTCAATAGTACCTAGTTTTGTTCTACCAGGCAGCACAATGATTTCTGGCACGATGGACAACCCAGCGTGCAGCAAACCATGCATGGCTAGCTGTGGTACAAACAACAAACAGCATACAAACATGCACCAAACACATGTTTGCCTTTAGCAGGCTAGCAACTTTGTTTGTTCCCAGGACAAGGCTCTCCCCACCGCAGAAAAGTATTTTGGCAATAAACTGGAAAATTTTGGAGACTTCGGTAATTTTAAGTACTAAAGAGAAAACTATGCAGGAAACATCTGATAATGTAAAAGTAAACAATCACAAAAAAGGAGAAGATATTGGTCTGAAAAGCAAAAGTGGATGGAAGTGAGAAGATTGAATCTGATTCCTTTAAAGCTTACTTTGATCTGATTGATGCCTAGGGTACCGAAAACTTTCATAATTCTACCCTCTATGTTATTCCTCGGCCACAACATTTCATTCTTTTTTCTGTAGCCTTGGGGTTCTTAGCTCATTTCTAGATGACCAAATTAATCCCATTTTTTCACTTTAAATAGTGGTTCTGGGCAGAATCACAATTTACAGAGAGAATACCAAACCTAGAGCGGAATATCGAGATCCACATGATTATGATTGTTTGTTTTGTATGGATTAATATTTCCCCGTTAGATGTATGATCGTGGATAGACTGTCTCCTCGATCTCTCCCAAAATGGAGGATAATGATGAATACTTTTGGGAACAGTGGGTGTTATGAAAAGAATCACAAAGACCCATCAGAAAAACATCTAATCCGACAAGATGTTAACAATGTTCTTATTTTAGTTATCAGAGTTCACAATATTTTAGTAACCCGCTAAAGATGCATCTGTTGAAACAATTTCGTGTAATTTTAAGCTCCGTCTGCGCACACGACTCGTGTTTTAAACTCGGTGGGCATCTTTATTCTTAGAGCATCTCCAACAGTGGGTGCTAAAAATCCTATGTGGAATTTTTATTTAGATCCTTATTTATGGGGTCATATGTATGTGACAAAAATAATAATGCTTTGCTCATGTTTCCAATAGTATGGGATCTTATTTTTTAAAATTTGTTGTTTTGGATAATGATAAAATTGATTCCCTCTTTCCTATTGGTTCATAACAATTTATTTAAAAATTAAAAAATTAAAAAATAGTTAAAATGATGATGTGGAGGTCATTCCCTAAGGTCTAAAGACCTTTGTTGAAACAAACTTCATATTTATTTTAACACCCTTCCTATTTTCACTGACTCCATTTTGGAGATGAATTTAATGTAAATGAGGGTCTAAAAACCTGATGTGTCATGAAAAATAAAACCTCAACCTCTTGGAGATGCTCTAACGATCGGACGGGAAATGGTAATTTATTAATTGATGGCTTTGGCGCGTCAGAGCAGACCAAGATTCTGTTACACAACCTGTGTTTGAACTTAAACAAAATAAAGAGGATACCATTAGCAGCTTAAGGCATAAATAAAGAACGACAAGTTTCTCCTTTTCCTACTGCATTTATTTACCTTAATGTGTTCTTATATTTCTTTAAGTGAAAAGAAGCATATTTAGCAGCTTTAAAACAGTGTATGAACCCTATATTTTAATATAATCTTATGCTTTCTCTGGTTCTAGCTTTACTAACAGCTTCTATTCTGGTTCTGAAACAAAGTAAAAACTTAGTAATGAGCGTCGTTCATGCATGTGACTTATGTTATTAAACCTGACTTGCTTTTTGGGGGCTTAGCTAGATTAGTATGAATTGTCTTGGTTGGATTTCAAATGTTTACAAGGAGTTACTAAATTTCACGAGTTACTAAAATTTCACGAAGGTTATATGACAAGATTTCTATGATTTTTGCAAAACTTTTTATTAGTCCCACATTGTCTGACTCATATATTAGCAAGATTTCTATGATTTTGTTTGGAAACTATCGTCGAGATTATTAGTCCCGATATTGGTCCCATATTGTCTGGGCAATCTAAGATCATGCGGTTTATAACTCTATGCGTCACTCCACTCATTGTCAATTGGTTTTGAGTTGGATGCCAATATATTCTAATAGAAACAAGATTTTTTTATTATCGAAGAAAAATATTACATTAACTAGTTGGAAGCCTAACAAGCTAAGCTCCAACAACATACTGCTACATTAATTGAACAGGTTGTTGTGCTAGCCTACCAGCGAGCTTCATGGGTAACCTAGCTAAGAAAGCCGAAGCGGATGGGGTTGAGATGGTGTCACAGGGGCCTGAGATTTTTTTGTTTGTGTTTCAAATAAAAACATCATGCTTGTTATGACAATTCTAGTTTGAAAATTGTCTATAAACGTGACGTGCTTAGCGATTCTAGTGTCCAAATTTTGTACGACACCTAGGGATTACTTCTTTCGGTTTTCTTTCCCGTAATTAATTTTTCTAACGACACCAAAATCCAAAATTCCTAGTCGTTTTCAAACTGTCATCTACAGGAAACAAATTGGAGCGAAAACAAAAATTAGGATAAACGGCCAGCCGCAAAAAATCAAAGGCTCATGATGGCTATTGTTGTTGAAGTTCAGAGCTGAATGGAAGCTACATTTTGCGCCGAGAAATGCTAGATTGGCACATAATTATCCCGCAAAAAATCTCGAGAGTAAATTTCATGGTTGCAAGATTAAATCGGCCTCTTTGTATCCCCTGGCATTCGGTCCCCGATGTTAACATCTATCCCCAGGGGCGGAGCCACATGGAAGAGTGGGTGTGCAATTGCCCACCAGGATCCACTTAAGCCAAATTTTGGCATTTTAGCCCATTTGCACCCCTAAAACACGAGGGATTGGTAACTTACCACCCATTTTCTAAAGCATTGCTCACTTTGTCATCCCACAAGGTTCAGGGATCCCTCTCGGGATAATCCTTCGGATGGTGTAGCAGGATTGTTTTGCATTGCTAGATTATAGTCAGGAGGTGACAGATCCAAAATAACAAATAAATTCAAGGGGTTGTTATGCTTGTACGAGTAACTGTAGTTTGTTTTTGTCATGGATATTGTTGGTGTTGGTACCGTCCTTGTAATGAAGTTGATTTCGTTGGTAGCTAGTTGGAGTTGTTGAGATTATTTGTGTTGCATTTAGTGTTTATTAATGTTAATATACTACCGACGCGAGAGAAAGTAACACATAAACAAGATTAAAAATTTTAATTATCTGGAAACCACAACTTATCCTTATAATTGGAGGCTTTTTTAGGGTTTTGACTTGTATCATTTAAGGGACCACTAGTTTAGGGCATAAAAAAAAAAAAAAAGAGTTTGACTTCATTTTTGCTCATTTGTGCTAAATCTATCCGGAACTTATTCTTTTCTTTTTTATAAGACAGCACGAGAACCAAACCCCTAATCTATAACTTGGGAGTTTGAGTTCTGGTCAACGGGGTTAATCTCCGTTGGTTACCAACATATACTGTAAGTTCGGAAAAGACTGCAGAAGGCCGTCCGACTTTCTCTTTCTTTTTCTTTTTCTTTCTTTTTTCTCGGCCTGTTTTATGAGAGTGAATACTCGGCCTTCTTTTTCCTTTTTCTTTCTCGGCCTGTTTTACGAGAATGAATATAGTTCAGCTAACCAAATTGAAGTCCTTAAATTTTGAAAAAGAAGATGTCCACCAAGCTAAAATAAAAACTAAGAACTACTCCATTAGATGCCTTCAATCCCTGAGCATCATTTACAGTCATTTTCACATGCTCTAAATCGATGTTGTCAAAATCAAGCCAAATGAAAAATTTAGAGGTGTAGTGTAGTAATGACAAATGAGGAAACTTGGGACTCCCAGTCTCCCACAACAAATTCTAAATTCGTTAGGTCGTGGCTTGGCACACCCAGTTTTACTTGCTACTGGGCTTGGTGAACAATTTCTATATGGGCTTAATATAATATGGGTTGTCATCTTAGTTAGGCTGACAACAAAAATCTAACATATGTGTGTGCTTAATTCCCTTATTCCCGCTAATTTTTGATCAATTTTTATCTTGCCAAACTTAGGGAGGCTAGAGTTTCGGTTAGCCCTTCACAGCCCGTCCCTGTGTACAACGATAACCATGAAAAAGGCGTTTGGTGATGTTTTTTTGTAACCATATTGGATACTACCGAAGTAGTCCAACCAATTTGCTAAAAATCTATCAAACTGATTAGAATTCCCAAGTTAAGATGAAGTTATTCTTGTAACCCATTTAACAAGATCATTTTGCTTCAAAGTGGATTTTTTTTTTTCTTTTTCGCACAAGTGAATACAAATATACTTCACTCATATGATTTCATTTCTCAATTACTGGTGTTTTAATTAAGTTTTTCTGTGAATTGCATTGTAATAAAATTCATATATCATACTTGTAAATTAAATCTCCCTTTGAGTGGTATAGTAGTAGATTTTTTGTGTTTTCTATCCATATGTACCTATTTTTCTTAGGTACTTATATAACAATAGAATATTTATCTATTTATAATAAACCTCCATATAAGAAGTACCTTCCTATAAAAATATTATCTTTTGGTCCTCCGATATTTTTATACAAAGGTTTTACAGTTTAAGACTTTCTATATGGTAAATCTCACAAAATTTGTGAAAATCTGGTAATCACCCGAATTAACACCAATGGTAAATTAATAGGAATTAAACTGTACAACAAATAAAAATATTTATTAAAAGGAAAGTTTAAAAGAATAAATTTACTTTCCTTTTAAACTTTACAAATTCCTAATCAAACTTACATGGGTCTAAGAGAATAGTTGAGTGGTATCCTATCAATTCTAGTAAGGAGGAAGTCAGGGGTTCAATCCCCACTCTAAAGGTTTGTAATAGATTAGTTGTATAGTGGGTTTGACGGTGTTGGGTCTGGCAGTGGGGCCAATCTAACTAGTTGTGTTCGGGTAGAGGCCTGGGTCCGGCTTTCGCGTATCAAAAAAAATAATCAAACTTGTATCCCTATTTTTCTCTCTCTTTTATAACCATAAATTTGTGTCTTCTGAATTCAGTGGCTCTAGGCTTTTGTGACCTTTACCGTTCGAAATTCAAGTTTTGAACTATTACAAAACTGTGGTCAAATCCATACTTCCGTATCTGGAATCAACTCTGAAGCGCCATATGGTTTGGCGCTAAAAAATTACTTTAACACCCATTGGTTTGACGCTGCCAGAAAATGTCTCGCTCAAATATGCTGATGAGCAGCTAATGGTAAGGTGCTAAGCCAATAATTATAGGTCGCTCAACAAGAGCGCCAAACCAGTAGTCGCTCACGCGTTAAATATTTGTTTGACGTATTTTATGCTACACTCCGTTTACACTAACACAACATATTCACACTTTTGTTACTTGTTCGTAATTTGGTCAGGGTATGAAGGTTCAACGATCGAGTTTAACTAAAAGTAACAAATGCATTTCCAAATCTCTATACTGGTGTGTCGTCTCCGACCAGTACTCACTCTTGATGCGTCTTGTCCCCAAATGCTTTGGTGCTTTGAGTAGGTTGACTCGGTCAAGCGCTATGCCATTTACCACTTCAATGCAAGCACTAAATGGTTGGCCGCTAAACGTATTTTCATCTGGCGCTTTCTTGAAGAATCCTGAATTTTTCGTAGCGTTTGGGCGATGAGTAAAACTGGCGTGGCATGCAGTTGAATGTTGGAGAGCCATAAGACAAAGACTTAGACCATTCCACTAAGTGTCAATAACATCTGGGTTCATCAAGTCGGGCGAAAAACAACAGCTTCCAAATCTCTATACTGGTGTGTCATCTCCGACCAGTACTCACTCTTGATGCGTCTTGTCCCCAAATGATTTGGTGCTTTGAGTAGGTTGACTCGGTCAAGCGCTATGCCATTTACCACTTCAAAGCAAGCACTGAATGGTTGGTTGCTCAACGTCTTTTTATTTGAATTTTCGTAGCGGTTGGGCGATGAGTAAAACTGACGTGGCGTGCAATTGAATGTTGAATGTTGGAGAGCCATAAGACAAAGCCTTAGACCATTCCACCAAGTGTCAACAACATCCCGGTTCATCAAGTCGGGCGAAAAACAACAGCTTCCAAAGAAGTGTACAACTAATTTATTTATTTTTCTTTTTCCGTTTTTATAATTCTATCTTTGCATACTTCTAATTCAAATCTAATAACCAACTGGAATAATGTAAAAACAGTAATCCATCAACGAGAATTCAAAATCCCTTATCCTAACTAAACGGGGTTAGATTTGGAAGATAACCTATTGACCCAGAATGATTATAATCATAAGTACCGAAAATTTCCATCCTAGTTCCAAAATCGGACGCAATCCAAGATCTTACCTCTTTAACTAGTTTTTAGGAAACTACGATCTCATGACAACAATTATCCCGAAAAGCTATGTGTGATGTGTAGATTCTCCTTGGTCTAATTTTATAGCATCGATTTTTTAGGGTAAGGTCACGAGATAAGACAACATTGGATAGTGGTCATCCGAAAAGTTTGTGTTAGTCGTCCGTTAAGTCAAATATGGTTGACCCACCATTATGTGACTAAGTCGAGTAATGTTTATTCATCCACACTTTAGTTATCCGAGTACATACACAAAAATTATCAAGAATGAGATCTTGATTACTACTCTAAAATTATGATCACGTGATTGACTTAACACATTAGTCTTCTAATTAAGAATGTTTTTTTGTCTCATATATTACGATCACGTGATCAACCTGACACATTAAAGAAATCGTGTTAGCTGTCCGCTAAGTCAAATGTGTCTGACCCACCATTACGTGACTAAGTCGAGGAATGGTGATTCATCCACACTTTAGTTAGCTGACTACATATACAACAATTATCAAGAATGAGATCTTAATTACTACTCTAAGAGTATGATTACATGATCGATATGACACATTAGTCTTCCAATTATGAATATTTTTTCGTCTAAAAGATTATCATCACGTGATCAACCTGACACATTAAAGAAATTGTGTTAGTTATCCGCTAAGTCAAATGTAGCTGACTCGCCATTATGTGACTAAATCAGGTAATGGTGATTCATTCACACTTTAGTTAGCTGACTACATATACAACAATTATCAAAAATTAGATCTTGATTACTATTCTAAGATTATGATCACATAATTGACTTGACACATTAGTCTTCCAAATAAGAATGTTTTTTCGTCTCAAGAATTATGATCACGTGATCAACCTGACACATTAACCTTCCACTTTGATTATGTTTTTTCATCTCCTTCTAGTCTTATATATATATATGGTTTCTTATTCTTCTGCTCTCGGAAAGATAAGTTACACTTTGGTTTATATCTAGGTTTGAGAATTCAATTTTCATCCTCTTCATTTTGACACCGGCGGAACTAGGATTTCATTTTAGCTAGCTGCTCCATAGGCCCGCCTGACACTGACCATGAATGTAGGTCAAAACACGCAGTTGTCAACCTCTTTATGTTTTTCATATCATATTTAATTTTCATGGTAGTTAATTATCTTATTCTTTAGTCCTAGATGTGATTATGTTTAGAGTAACTACTAAATTTTTGGTAGTTATACAATAGATGACATTATTGTTAGGCAACAACCTATATTTATTTTATTTTATTTTATTTTATACTTAGCGCATGTAGGAACTTGAACTACTGACTTCAAATATGAGATTCAAACTACTGACCAACTCAACTACTTCAATAGTCTAGTTGGCCAGGAGATTGACTCTCATATTTAAAGTCAGTAGTTCGAGTCTTTGTATATTACATAAGAATTACAAACCAATGAATGAGATGCACTTACGATCCTATAAAAAACCATGATGCCATATAGTATTTTAACTTTTACATGTGCAAGAACTTGGAATACTAACTTTCAATATGGGAATGAGATCACTAGGCAAGCTACTGGAGAATTGCTAACTAGTAAAACTATATATATATATATATATGTTTTTTCTCTGCACAGAGACTCGAACTACTGACCTCAAGTATAAGAATCAATATCTAGCTAACCATCTAAAATATCAGGATACCCATACGTTTGACTCTCATATTTGAGGTCAGTAATCCGAGTACCCGTACAAAATAAAACAACAAATCTACTTTTTATACATCATCACAAATTTAAAATTGAAGTGAAAATTAACAAATATAAGAACAAGCAATAAGAAACGTACCATATAATCCTAGGAATATCCCTTGTAACCCATTTGGGGAGGTGGATTCACTGGAAACCCAGAATTTCACATAGCATCATATTAGAGGTAGGATTTTTTCATAAAAAGTCCCATGGTTTTTCGTCGATTAGTCTAGAATTATTGATTATAAAATTTAAGTTTGTAACGAAGCAACTTAACAAGCAAAACCACTCCCTAGATTGAGACCGACTATTCCCAAAATGATTTATTATTACCTATTATTATGAGTTGCGGTTTTGAAGGAGTTTAATTTAGCGATCTGTATAAAAGCATGTTTAGTCTTTTCTTCACAATGTTCTCGAAACATATATTTTACACTTCAATTTGCCAATATTTGTGGACAGAGACCGACCTTCAATCAAACCCCACCAAAACCGTAAGTCATAATAAAAATGGCTATGATAAACCCTTTCGAAAATGATGAGTCCCATAAAAATGGTTTTGAAGAAGTTTTATTTTGCAAATAACTAAAAATTCTATTGTTGTTCTATAACTCAATTGGATAAAAGCTTTTCCTTGACCTTATTGTGACTGGCTATCGTCTTTTAATATTGACCTTCTCCAGTATAGCGCATTCAGACAAAAGGCTAATCTCATTTTTATGCATTAGTCTTGTAGTATATGTGCCTTGAATACGGTTTAGTATTCGGTTGGGTTTACCCATTTGCCCGACCCATATGCCCGTTTACCTTTTGTGTGAGGAAAGGCATCAGGAGATAAGACTTGTTCTCCTCCTCATGTTTTGGTAAGAGAAACTCATGTATTAGAAGAAGAGAGAGTGAGGCACCAAAAAGGGGGCTAGGGTTCTTGACAGGGGGTTGATTCAATACCTTGTAATCTTGTTGGATACATAGTGAAATCGTTATCGTTGTCTTCCAAAGTGGATGTAGATCATCTTGATCGAACCACTATAATTCCTTGTGTTGTGTGTGCTTGATTTACTTTTGATTTCATTTCTATTTCATTTTCTTGATTGATTGTGCTTGGAAGAGCCATTTGTTACAACAAATTGGTATCAGAGCTCCGGGTGGGAGCGATCTAGGATGGCGGCGAAGTATGAGATTGAGAAATTTGATGGAAGAAATGATTTCAATTTATGGAGGCTAAAGATGAGGGCTGTTTTGGTGCAACAAGGTTTGGTGAAAACTTTGAAGGGGAAAACGGCTCTAACAACAACATTGACGGATGAAGCAAAGGAAGAACTCATGGAGAAAGCTCATGGAACAATTTTGTTGTGTTTGAGCAATGAGGTCTTGAGAGAAGTTGCGACGGAAACGACGCCGGATGGGCTATGGAACAAATTGGAGAAGAGGTATATGACTAAATCCGTAACTAATCGTTTATATCTTAAGAAGAAATTACATACTCTTAGAATGCATGAAGGAATGTCTATTATAGATCATATTGATGATTATAATAAAATTCTCTTGGATTTGGCAAATATTGATGTCAAAATTGAAGATGAAGACCAAGCATTGGGTTTGCTTTGTTCCTTACCACCATCTTATGATAATTTTGTTGATACCGTAATGTATGGAAAAACCACAATTTCCATGGAAGACGTTAAGCGGCTTTGAACTCTAAGGAGTTAAAGAAGACGGGTATTGATGGTAAAGATAATTCGGAGATGGGTTGTTTGTAAGAGGAAGAGGAAACCAAAAGGGTGGATTTGATAGGAGTAGATCAAAGTCAAGGTCTAAATCTAAATCCCAGGTAAATTCTATTGCTTTCATTGTAAGGAACAAGGGCATTTCAAGAAGGATTGTCCAAAAAGGAAGAACGTTGAGAAGAATACAAACCAAGGCACCGTGGCAAATGTTGAAGTAGAAAGTGATGATGGAACGGTTCTCACGGTTTATCACCGAAAGCTCGGAGAATGGGTGGATTCTTGATTCGGGGTGTACATTTCACATGTGTCCTCATAGGGAGTGGTTTACTACTTATCAAGCTAGAGAAGGTGGTAAAGTTCTTATGGGTAACAATGTCACTTGTAAAGTGGTGGGTGTAGGTACAATTCAAATTAAGATGTATGACGGTATGGTGAGGACTTTAACTAAGTTAGGCATGTTTCCGGACTTGAGAAGAAATCGATTTCTTTGGGTACACTTGATTCAAATGGCTGCAAGTATCAAGGTGAAGGTGGAGTTATTCGTGTCTCGAGGGAAGTCTTACAATTATGAAGGGCAAGAGGATTAATGGTCTTTATACGGCCCAAGGTACTCTTTGTGACCGGGTGATGCATTTGTATGTTCTTGAATTCTGAAGATGATACTACCAAGTTATGGCATATGCGGTTAGGGCATATGAGCGAGAGGGTTAGGTTGTTTTGAGCAAGCGGGGATTGCTTTGTGGTCATAAAACAGGTAAGCTTGATTTACTGTGAACATTGTGTATTTGGGAAACAATGTAGAGTTAAGTTTAGTCTGACTATTCATAACACCAAGGGTATTTTGGATTATATTCACTACGATCTTTGGGGTCCTTCTCGAGTTGAGTCGCATGGTGGTGGTAGATATATCGACATTCATTGATGATTTCTCAAGAAAAGTATGGGTATTCATACTTAAACACAAAGATGAAACTTTTGTCAAGTTCAAGCAATGGAAGACTATGGTTGAGAAGCAAACCGGAAGACAAATCAAGTGCTTGAGGACAGACAATGGTTTGGAATTTTGTGGGGGTGAGTTCAATGAGTTCTGCAAGGAGGAAGGGATTGTGAGACACCGCACAGTCAGAAAAACACCACAACAAAATGGTGTTGCAGAAAGGATGAACAGAACTATTATGGAGAAGGCAAGATGTATGCTCTCCAATGCCGGGTTACCAAAGCAGTTTTGGGCAGAAGCGACAAACACATCGGCTTATTTAGTGAACAGTCTCCATCATTTGCTATTGAGTGTAAGACTCCAAATGAAGTTTGGACAGGTTCACATGCTAACTATGAAGACTTGAAGATATTTGGATGTCCAGCCTATGCTCATGTGAATGAGGGGAAGCTAGAGCCTAGAGAAAAGAAGTGTATATTTCTTGGATATGCAAAGGGTGTGAAAGGCTACAGGTTATGGTGTCCGGAAGAGAGATCAAACAAGTTTCTTATCAGTAGAGATGTGAAATTTGATGAGCAATCGATGTTGAAGACAAAGAATGAACAACTAGATGGAAGAGTTGAAGAGGGTGTTAGTGATAAGGTGGAGCTTGGTGACCGGGTGGAACTTGAGATGCAAGTTCAAAGAAACGATGAGACTGTTGTTTCTGATGATGATCAAGATATTGTGCAAGAACCTGCCCAGGAAGATGAAGCACAAGATCATGAGTACAATCTTGTTAGAGACAGAGTGAGGAGGGGAAATCGAGACCACCTCGGAGATATGGCCATGCTGATTTGGTTGCGTATGCACTTACGAGTGGGTGAGAGCATTGATAGGGATGAGCCAAGAACCTATGAAGAAGCAATCAATGGTGAAGAATCAACAGAATGGGGAGCTTCTGCAATTGAAGAAATTGAGTCTCTTGACAAGAATGGCACTTGGGAGATAGTTGCAAGACCTAAGGGACAGAAGATTGTTGGAAGCAAATGGGTTTTCAAGAAGAAACAAGGTACTTCAGATGGTGAAGGAACAAGGTACAAGGCAAGGCTTGTGGCAAAGGGGTTTACACAAAGAGAAGGCATTGACTACAATGAGGTATTTTCTCCTGTTGTTAAACATAGTTCTATTAGAACTTTGCTTGCTATAGTTGCTTTGAAATATCTAGAATTGGAACAACTAGATGTTAAAACAGACTTTCCTTCATGGTGATTTGGAAGAGCGTATTTATATGCAACAACCAAAAGGGTTTGAAGTTCCTGGCAAAGAAGACCATGTATGTTTGCTGAAGAAATCTTTGTATGGTTTGAAGCAATCTCCAAGGCAGTGGTATAAACGTTTTGACACGTTTATGTTGGCAAATGGCTATGATAGGAGTAAGTATGATAGTTGTGTATATCACAGAAAACTCCAAGATGGTTCATTTGTGTATTTGCTTTTGTATGTTGATGATATGTTGATTGCTTGCAAAGACATGTCAGAGATACAAAAGTTGAAAGTGCAGTTGAGTAGTGAGTTTGAGATGAAGGATTTGGGTGCAGCAAAGAAGATATTGGGCATGGAGATTCATAGAAACCGAGCAGAAGGCAAGTTGTATTTGTCCCAGAAGGCTTACATCGAGAAGGTGTTGGAGCGGTTTGGTATGAAAGATGCAAAACCAGTAAGTACTCCTTTGGCAGCCCATTTTAGACTCTCTAGAAGGCAATCACCTCGAAACTGCAGATGAGGCAGATTACATGTCTCGAGTTCCATATGCAAGTGCAGTTGGTAGCATCATGTATGCTATGGTTTGTACAAGGCCGGATATCGCACAAGCTGTGAGTGTGGTAAGTAGATACATGGGAAATCCCGGGAAGGCTCATTGGCAAGCTTGTAAAGTGGATTTTGAGGTATCTAAGGGCGTCTGAGATGTTGGTTTAGTGTTTGATAAACATTATGGTGATTCAACAAATGTTGTGGGTTATGTTGATTCGATTATCACGGTGATCTTGATAGAAGAAGGTCATTGACGAGTTATACTTTTACATTGTGTGGTAGTACTATCGGTTGGAGGTCGGTTTTGCAAAGCACGTTGCATTGTCTACAACTGAGGCGAGTACATGGCGGCCATGAAGGGAGCGGTGAAGGAAGGTATATGGTTGATGGGTTTGGTTGGTGATGCGGGGTTCAAGCAAGAGAGTGCAACTTCTGTTTTGTGCAGATCAAAGTGCCATTCACTTGTCCAAGAACCATATGTATCATGAGAGAACGAAGCACATCGATGTCGGGTATCATTTTATCAAGGATACGGTTGAGGAAGGGAAGATAGCGATGCTAAAGGTTCCTACGACGAGATAACCTATGAGATATGTTGTGGCTTGGTTCAGAATATCAAGTTCAAGCACCAGTGCTTGGACTTGGTTGAGTGTCAACAGTGTTGAGAGCCCTTGAGGGCTGGCGAAGACGATGATGATGATTGGTTATGGTATTCAAGTCAAGGTGGAAATTTGTAGTATATGTGCCTTGAATACGGTTTAGTATTCGGTTGGGTTTACCCATTTGCCCGACCCATATGCCCGTTTACCTTTTGTGTGAGGAAAGGCATCGGGGAGATAAGACTTGTTCTCCTCCTCATGTTTTGGTAAGAGAAACTCATGTATTAGAAGAAGAGAGTGAGGCACCAAAAAAGGGGGCTAGGGTTCTTGAGAGGGGTTGATTCAATACCTTGTAATCTTGTTGGATACATAGTGAAATCGTTATCGTTGTCTTCCAAAGTGGATGTAGATCATCTTGATCGAACCACTATAATTCCTTGTGTTGTGTGTGCTTGATTTACTTTTGATTTCATTTCTATTTCATTTTCTTGATTGATTGTGCTTGGAAGAGCCATTTGTTACAACAAGTCTTTTAAAGTGAATGTCAGTTGCCAGTGAGATCGGATATTAAGTGTTGGTGGTTATTCAAGAAATAACACTTAGTTTATCATATTAATCTTAATCCATGATAATGAATTAGTTCGAAGAAAATTGAAGGAACTAATTTTCATTTGCCGATATATATTCTCTTCATCAAAAAAATTATCCTATCACAAAACCTTATATTCATTTCAAAACTTTAAGTTTAAAGAGGATGATCTACACAATTAGCAATACATCATCAGCGATAATTAATCATGCTTCATATCTTTTATATGAAGCTCGCTTTATTAGACTATTGGCCTAAACAATAAATTTGAAACTTAAGCATAGGTACTGCAACAACATCTCTTTAGGACTTGAAAAGCAGTAAATCGGTTCAAAAGGAGGAAAAGAAAACAATAAATAGGAAACAAAAAACAACTTCTCTTTTTTTTTAAAGTTGATTCTTATTTCAAAAGTAAGATCCAAACCGTATTAGAAGAAAAAATATCTTAGGCAAAATCCCGTGTGGCCCTAAATCAAACCCCGATACATAAGATTTGCTTCTCCCAGGGACATATAGAAAACATCCCATAAAATTTTACTAATTCCTACCATCCGTAGCAACTAGCAAATAACCACATTAACTTCTATATTAGTAAATTATCAAATTACAAATCAGAAAGACTATCAACTGGTAAGAAATTGGATGGAAGACTAGCAACAAGCTGAGCTCCAAATAGTAACAATACTTCTATATCACCGAAGACCAAAAAAAAAAAAAAAATTCTATATACCGTATGTTCAAAACTTCAAATAGTAACAAAATCTGAGAACCAAAAATGCAAAATCAGGTACCTTAGCGTTTAACAAGGAAGCATTGAAGATCCTTCTCTGAGTTATCTCTTAAGCTTATTTTCTGATACATATAACTTGCTCATTTTCTCTTCGCAGCAAAGGAGCTGTTTAGGAGATTCAAAATTTCTACCGAACTTTGATTGTGATATTAACTTTAGAAAGCAACTTTGTAAATTAAAGATAATCAAAAGATAACCCATACCCTGCAACAAGACAAACCATTTGTCATACCTTCAACATTGGAAATTCAAATCATGTAGAAAAAAAAGAAACAATTTAGTCAGTATGAGCATCATTTCCAAAAACAACCCATGTGACGCAAAAAACAAAAAAGTTTATATGAAGATAAAACAAAAATATCGACTCTTCTTGTTGACTGCTAATGCCTACCGGTTTAGTTGAGAGGGTCAGTGGCAGAACCAGGATATCAAGCTGAGGGGTTAAAAATAAACAATTGTCCCGCCTTAATTAGCCTGACTGGTTTGGGGCGGTGAAATATTTAGGGTCTTTCACTACGTGACAGAATGAGATATTTTGAATTAAAATGAAAAACCGTTTAGCCAACTATTTTCTTTAATAACTAATTTACCATTGGTCGGGTGATTAATAGATGTTTAATTAAGTTAACTTTGAAGGATTCAATCAAAGATGTAAAAATGTTAAGGTTACGATAATATTCCATTGTAGGCTATATTTTATTTGTGTTCTATCACAAGGGTTTCATGCATACTTATGTGAAGTGACAAACCTACCTACTAATACATGGAAGATCTTTCTTTAAAGACATATAAACGGAAGTTATAATAAAAGACTAGCAAAACCGCACGCGCGATGCGAGTGCCTTTCCGTTCAAGAAGTTCTTTGTTTTGGTCTCTGCTATTGCCGCTAGCTTAGCCAAACACGGTAATTTTGTAAAGCATTGTCGTTAGTTGCTAACGGTGGGGTGTGAGGAACTTGTACATTCACCTTGAGTCGCATGTGAGCAACTTGGTTTTCAGTTCTTCACAAAAAATGGCCTGGCATATGAATTAGTGCAAGGCATGTTTACCAAAGTATACCACTTGGATTGGGGTGTAATTCCTTGTTGGTATTCGTCTGACTTCACTATTGTGTAATCTTTCTGGATTTTGAATTAATTCACTAAGGGATGCGTTTAGTTTAAGTTAAAAAAAGAAGAAGAAAGGGATGCGTTTAATAGTTGCAACACGTCCCGTTAACCGTTCAGACCGTGTGTAGGGTCTAGAAAATATTCTTTTGTTACGCCTCCCCACAACACGTATGTAGGTGATGCTCAAACACAATCATCACCTGGTTCACATTTTTCTCTCCGCGGTTCACCATCTTCCTTTCTATCTTTACCATACCTCCTTCTATTACTATGTTCACATAAATTCTTTATACGCTTGAACAATTGAAACTTAATTTTCCAATTTTATTCACCCATAATTCTTAATTCCGGTGTTACATCGAATTATGAATCCATGGGCGTTGTTTTTATAGCTTAAAGTGTATGGGTAATTGTAATCTTAGGATAACGATTGTGATTCAATTTTGAAAAGAAAATCATCAATTGTTTAAAGCGAATCAAAGAGAAAGATAAATGTAATCGACAAAATGGAAGTGGCGGAGGTGGAGGTGGTCTTTGGAGTCGGCGGTGGTTGTGTCAGGCGTTGGTGGTGATGGCAGTGGTGGTGGTGTTGAAGGTGAAGGCGGTGGTGGTGGTTTCGGCGAGGAAGGTAGTGTTGTTGCTGGTAGTGGCGGTGTGGTAGTTGGAGGTGAAGGCGGTGGTGGTGGTGACAGAGGTTATGGTGTTGGTTGTGGTGGAAGTAGTGGTGGAAGGCGGAGGTGGTGAAAACATGGAGGACTAATTTAGATTTGAAGGTATACAAAGGAAAAAGCATGGAGGGGTATTTCGGTTACTTTGGTAAAACGTGATTGTGGTGGCGAAGCAGACGACGGCGCGTGGTTGTCTTTGGGGTAGCGGAGGTGGCGATGGTTTTGTGACAGCAGTCAGCAGCAATGGAACATCGGTGGTAGTAATGGTGTTTTAAATTTAAGTGTGATTTTAAGGGATATATGAAGGGATTATTTTGATATTGGGGGACAATCTCGTCCAAAAAAAATAGTAACCAAAAATTCTTGGACACCATAAAGGACCCTTTTCTTTTTATTATAGTAAGATTTTTTGTTCTCAACTAAGGTACCTGGCACTAAGTATACATGGCATACATTGTCTAAGAATGTTCATAAATAGATTAATAACGAAGCTCAATGAGTATTTTCATTAACCTAACATGGGATTTTACATGCATAGAACATGAAAAATTATATAGAAACTAAATCATCTAGAAAGAAACTCAAAAAATTGGCATTAAGCTTTGTAGTTGAAAATCCTTATTTTTGAAAATAAGCAAATAAATCTAAAACATTCATTCTTTCACCCTAACAAAGAGTTTAGATAGACATGACTTTCTTAAAAGCCATAAAGGAAATAATAAACTCAGTAATAAAAAATTGAGTAAAGAAGCTAAACCGTCATTTCTTCCTTATTTACGACGTATCAACCTTTGAGTTTGTGCCTTAGTATTTGTAGGTAGTTGAATTCTCCTTTTGACCGCAACATCTTCCAAATCCCAGTCCAATCACGAACACTAATTTCTAAATTTAGTCTCTTTTCAACGTCTGGCCGTCGTTACTCATAAAGAGGATGAGTCAGCTGCAGATGATAAATTCTATCCTTGATCTATCCTAGTTATTCCTGATATTAAAGTGGATGTGTTTATCCTTACTCCTCAACCTTGTCTCACTGACTAGAGATTACAGTACCCATAGATTAGTTTCGATGGTGCTTATCCTTACTCCTCAGCCTTATTCGAAGACAGGCTTCCCCTAAGCGCCAATTCTTAGAAACTAATTTCTGAGATTACAAATGGATCCCCCTCCACCATGCATATTCTTATCTCCATCAAATAAATCAGAACAAAATATGATTCAGGGTTTACTGCTATATCAAATTTAATTGACGACTTAGTGTGGTATGTGTTAGATCTGCAGACATTTTGGGGAAAAAAAAGATTTCGAGTTAGGGTTTTTTTTCACTGATAAGAAAATAAGGAGAGACTAAAAATGAGAGGAGGAAGAAAGGCCGAGACAAGAATTAGAATCAGGTTTTTTCTCTCTTATTTTTTTAATTATATTGTATATGTATTTTAGGGAATCGTCTCAAAGAATTTGAGGGCTAGGATTTCAGAGATGTGTATTCTAGGATGTCAAGCTGACCAAACAGTTAGCTTCTTAGAAATATACATACTTATCTAAAATCCTAACCCTAAATCTTGTTGAGATGATTCCCTAGAATACATGCATGTACCAAATAAGAAAATAAGAGTGGGAGAAAGAACTAATTCGAATTGTTATCTCTGCCTATCTTCCTCCTCTGTTCCTGCCCTCATTTTCGGCATTTCTTTATTTTCTTATCAGTTAAAAAAAAAATCCTAACTCGAAATCCTTCTTAATTTTACAGATCTAACGCATACCACAAAGAAAAATTTGTTGTAGCAGCAACCCCTAAATCATACCAATTCAAATTTCTTTAATGAAGGAGACAAAAAAAAATGGAGGAAAATATATTTATAGTCTCAAATATAAGGGTCTAATATTTTGTCGCTCCGGATTTTCCTGACAAGGTTTAAGGAGACAATTACCTTAGACACAATTGTCAGGAAGAAGAGAACTACATTTGAAAATTTATATTCGAAGTATTATGTGTGTAGCACTACATATGAAGCACTATTATTGCCCATGTGTATACGGATTTTATAGATGTATTTCATAGCATATATATCTCAAACCTATATAACATGTAACTCATGACTATTGAATAAAAACTCTTTCTCTCATGCCTATCTATTTGTTCTTAACTATTCTACTATTACTTTTACTAAGCTTCACTATTATTATGCAAAAACGCTTTTTATGATGTTGTTGCAAAAAAACCTTGACATATAAATGAAAACAAATAATTGTTGGTCAGATTTGTCAAATTTAACAACACTTGTAAACATCACTAAATTGTGACAAAGCAAAAGTTGTTGACTACATGGGACACAAATATTTTTCTTTCTAATTACATCCTTTTCTCTTTCGCTCATTGACATTTGCCTTCCGACAATCATTGATAACTATTCCTTATAACTCTATATGCGAAAATCTGGGACGTTTTATATTTAACTTTATATTCGTTCCAAATTGGTGCTTAAAGAATCGTCAAAAAACCTGTCATTTCAGCTATCAAGTTGGTGCAACTAATCAATGATACTTGATGGTGAGGTGGTATTGATTTATCCTTAACTAGTGGGTATGCACTTACTTCGGCGTGCAGTGGCGGAACTAGACATTTGTTATAGCCCTGGCTTGAGCATTTTATTAGCCCTGGCTTAAGCCAAAAATGTACACACACTCTATAGCCCAATAAAAAAAAAAGCTTAGAAAATATGGACTTGGGCTCTCTTGGGGGTGGCTTCAGCCAGGAGAAGCCTGGCTATAGTTCCGCCCCAGTCGGCGTGGGTTACACACATTAACTTGGTTGAGAGGGAGCAAGTTTTTGAGTCATTTATTTAGTCGCCAGTTTAGAAAAAAAGAAAGTCCTAGAACGACACACGTGGAACCATAAAAAAAAAAAAATTCCAGTGGTCGGTAGCTAGGCGGAGCACATGTATCAAAGAGTGAAAGAAATGATTAATTAGGACCAGATATTTTCAACAACGTAAATTGGGTCATGTTAATTTGTGCTCCGTGCACAAGTTAAAAAGGGTATAAATGGCATTTTTCATTTTTGTTTTCATAACTCTTTAGTGTACCTTGTTAAAATAAATGTTTCACTAAAAAATAAAAACGATTTCCATAAATACCCATGAAATTTTAAAGCAATACATTAACTTTGCCCTAGTATTAGTCTTCCACAAGAAGTACGTTTTTTATTTGCTTCTATTTTCTTCTTTATTATCTTTATGTCTCTTCCTCTTCCTTTGAATTGCATACATTAAACAGAATTAATTTTGTCTTTAATGTTCGACTAAGCAAATTATATGCAATACATACGGGATCGTAGAAAATAAGGATGGGATCAGTGTGTTCTACATGGTAATTCTTCTCTATTTCATCTATTAAATACTCCCTCCGTCCCTAATTAGATGAGCTACTTGGTTTTTAGTTTTGTCCACAAATAGATGAGCTATTTCACTAACCAAGTGGATATTTCTAAAACTATCCTTTTAATTGATTATTTTTTCTATAAGAAATATGTATAATTTGATAGTCATGTTTATATTCGTTGCGTAGGTGTTTTAAAATGTTTTTCAACGGTATAAAGTTTATAAAAAACCGTGGTATAGTTTAAGAGATAAATCGTTTCTAAATTTTACTAATTATTGCCCATAAGGGTATAATTGTAAAAAATACTTAAATATACTCCACTTTCCTCATTACCTTAAAATTTGTGCAAACTACAAGTAGCTCATCTAATTAGGGACGGAGGGAGTAAGAAACAAGATCTTAAAATATACTCCCTCCGTTCCACTTTAGATGATATTTTAGGAATTTTCACGTAGATTAAGAAATGGAGAGAGATATGAAGATTTTCCAACTATACCCATAAGAAAAGTCTTCAAACATTAATTGTTATTAGTGCATTTTAAAATAAACTTATAGTTCCAAGACAAAGTGTTAGGGTATTATTGGTAGTTTTGTGGGAAAATATGAAACTTTCAAGTATTGTGGAGCAAGAAAATAACCCTAAAACATCATCTAAAATGGAACGGAGGGGGTAGTTGGGTTTTTTGTATTAGGGTTAGCAAATTGGATTTGGGTGTTATTTGATCATATTTTTTTTCGTTAGTATTGAAGTTTCTTTTTTTTATTTAAATTAAAATTTTACATAGTTTTTGTGATGAATTCATGATTGTTAGTATTACATATTTTTTTCGTTAGTATTGAATTTGTGATGAATTCATGATTGTTGATTCTAATCATAACAAAATTATTTTTTTATGTTGTTAAAATTGTGATGAACTCATGAATCATGATTGTTGATTCAAATCAGATCCCTAAATGATTTTTGATTTATAATGGTAGTAGTAATCAAGATTTTGTACAGCCTAAATAACTAAGTAGACCCAAAAATCTACAATCAAACATCTGAATCTTGGAATCAATTGTGAGAACAGTATGATTTTCTATTGGTTCAAAATAGAAACAGAAGATGATGGTGGTGATTCAAAATACTTAGAAGATGTGCTAAATGTAATTAAGTTAAATACTCAAAAAAGGAAGGGTAAGAAAGGAATACTGTGACTCCACTAATAAATGACTCCATTAATCAAGAAATACTATGATTCCCAAAAATATTTAAAAAAACAAGATAAAAAGAATAATATTTAAAGGCCCTTAACTTGTGCACGGGAGCACAAATTAACAAAACCCCACCCACATAATATATCCAGCACCATAGATTTTCTGTCTCAACTTAATACGAATATGTGTGTTGCTAAAAGTTGACATATTAATGCTTTCCTTCTATTTATGCTGAAATTATGGTAACTATGGCCTAAAAAATGTATTCTATTATTAAGGTTTTGACAAGGTTTCGTGGGTACCTCAACTTGTAAAGTCCACTTTTCTGGAAGGGTAACCTGATCCCATTTAATTGTTCTGGGTATCACAGTATGAGCTTTGCCCATATTTGTATGAAAAAGGGTGGTTTGCCCCTTAGTATCATAAATTTGGGCATTCGGACACAAGGTGTTCATGACCTTATAATATATTCTATAGACAACCGCAGAGTTTTGAGATCCCGTGACCATATCAAACCCCTGAGTTCCACTACACCATTTTAAGGATTTCGCAACTAAGATTCGCAACTAATCGTAAGATCGGTTGCGACTTTTGATTTCAAATTGCAACCGTAGAAATTTCGCAACTCTTTCCTGCCGTTTAATTTTGCAACCTCACTGCTGGAGGTTGCGGGTTGCAACCGCTCGGTTCACGTGCGAACCGCTTGCTTGGTCGTAACACTAGAGGCGATAAACACGCCCCGATCAAACCTCGGTCAAGACTACGGTTTGTTTTTTCCACCCTTAATCCAAGTCTAGGGTATATCCCACCCTTATAGAATTTTATCCTCATTTTTTCTCTTCTCCACAAAACCAGAGAGACTCGGTTCTCTTTCCTTCCTCTCCTCCATCTCCATATCGATAAACCCGAGAGATTCGGCTCTCATCTCCATCTCCATCTCCATCATCGTGTAGATATGTATACGGTACAATTTTTGACATAGTTTTTAGGGTTTATAGATTTCGATTTCTAGGGTTTCGTAGATTTGATTTCTAGGATTTAGAGATTTTGATTTAAGTTTGTCGAATCCTAGGGTTCCATTTAAGTTTTTCGTTTTTAAGGTTTAATGCTTGATTTCGGTTTTCGATTTCACTTGTGAATCTTTTCGATTTTTTTCTTTCGATTTTATGGTTTGTTGTGTATCTGAATCTAATACCCCCTTTGTTTTTTCCATGTTAGGGTTTGTCAAGGTTGAAGAACTGGTCAGAGTTGGTTCAGGAAGAACTAAGAAGCAAAACCATGTCTTCGTCTTCCATTTGCAGTAATCTACTTAGGGTTTTAAAAAGAAATCCGAAAGAGCCATCAACAACAATCTTCTTCTTCTCTTGCACAAGATGAAACCCATTATCAACATGGTATTCTGGGATTCCTACGATGGTAAAGTTGCTCTGCTCAACAGTTCCCACCAATGGGGCTCAAATCTATCTAATTGGAACTTTCATGGTTCTAACCGAGTGATGAAATTGTCAAGACGGTGAGTCTTCTCTTTCTTTTCCCCTTGAAGTTTTAGTTCTCAATAATGTTCTTGATAGCGAAATGGAGAAACCCCCTTTTTGTTTCAGTGAGTACCAATATTGAATTTGTTGTACAAATGTAATATGCATGTGTTGAACTACAATAGCTCATCTGAGTAGTCTCTGATCAAGGAACAAGTTCCTTAGCTATGGGTAAAGATTATTTCTGATTACACTGATTGACTCTTTATATGTGTATGTCAATGGGTATGTATCTCCGTTTGCATTTTCTTGTGAGTGATTTGGCTTAGACATTAAGTCCTGATGTTATTATGGTTCAGGGTTCATTGTGTCTCATCATGAAAATACAACAACATTGACCTTTTCATGGTCTATCTTAACGACAAATGTTCTCCTTATGAATCGATTAACTCTCGAATTCCCAATTTTACTGAACTTATCTTTGTTATGCCTTTCAAATGCTACTTGCTAATACAATTGTTACTTTGAAATGTAGGTGATCGGTGAGGTAAAGCCGATATAGTTGCGGTAGGTGACGCTCCTTATATTTATTCATGTACAATTGGTCATGTTTTGATTAGTTCCATTGAGATTTAATTTCATAATATTCTTGTTGACCGAGTTTGGCTTTGCGTTCACCAGTTTTGTTTGGGCTATTTCAATTGGAATCTCGGGTCTTTATTTATAACCAGGAAATTGAAAGTTTTTATTTTTTGGTATGACATTGACCTTTCACAAGAGATGGCGTGAAGTTCCCTTTATTGGAGACTCGAAATGGCGAAAAATGACTATATTATATTTGAAACCCACATTTCGTAAGAACAATCTTAGCATCCTTCAATCATATCTAACCAATAGGGTTTATATTTGTTCCTTTAAGGTACTAATATTAAAGGATTAACTCAAATTGTCTCAATATGCCTTTAGTTCCTTGGATTTATGATGTCTAGTTTGAGTTTCAGGCGTTGTTGACCTTGACAGTTTAAAGGATTCAACAAAAGTCCTAGCTGCTACAATTGTCCTAAGTTTCAACAAAGGAACTTCGTGGTGGACTTATTTTACTTGTGTCTTGTAAAAATTTATAACTGCACATACTCGAGCTTCTAACTTGTTTGATTTTTTTATAGTTATTCATTAATACAATTTGGATTTACCAAAAAAAAATTGTTTGATTTTTTTAAAGGAACTCAACTATAATGTCATTTGTGCGGTTGAGCTGCGAGAAACGTGTCGGGGCCATGAACAAGCAGCAACCTGATGATGATACCTGGTAAAAGTTGTTCCGCATATCCATCAAAGCTCCTGGTGGACTGTCCATGAAGATTTTAATGTTTATGGTGAGTTGTCGTAGGCGCCGGTTGAACGCATATGGTATAATTCCAGCACTGGAGTTCAAGGTAAGAATTTTCTAAGCTTTGAAATGCATATGAACTTGTTTATTTCTTAAATTTGTTTTATATGTATCGCATGTCGTCATATTATAACCCTGGCGTTGTTTTCCAGGTTGCAATGGAAGAATCTGCTAGAGTGGGAGAAACTTGTTTCTAAATTGATCAAGATATTAATGTAGTAATCCTTACTTTATTGTTTTCACTTTGGTTCATTATCCTTCCTAGATCAGGAATTATAAATTTTATAACTTTGGTTCATTATCCTTCCGTTTTGGTTTTAGGATAATATTTTCTATTGTCAGAACTAGGTGTAGTTTATTCCCAAAGCGCATAAAACTTTAGAGGCCAAGGTCGAACCACATAATTACTCCACTTTTATTATCCAATTGGCAATCATGCACTTATATATTATCCATTTGCAGCTTATCACAGAAGATCAGGGTTTAAAACTTGACAAAGTACATATTGGAATGCTCTTGATCTGCAAAAAAGGTTTGTAATTTTCCACCACTTTTTGCATGAACTGAGTGATACTGTATTTGTTCCCACTTTTGAAATCTCTTGACAAACAGGTCACCGTCTCACTTGATGACACCATTATTCTGATGACACCATTATTCTACATGGTGGTGGCGACAAGAAATTCATTGAAGAAAGATGTGAGCAGGTATCTGATATCTTTCTCTTTTGCAGCAATACTGACTCTTCGTTTTCTTTTTTGTTTCTGTGACTTTATTTTTTGGTCAATCCTATCATTATTACTGTAACTATATACGAAAGTTCAAATCTAGCCAAATGAAAGACAAGTGAAACTCAAAGTTGGTACTAGGGTTTGTGTACCTAAAATCTTCAGCTTCAGTGCTTCATGTTGGATTTGAAAGTCTCATTTGGTTCTCAGAATCACAATTGGATCACCGCCCATGTTATATTTCGATGATTAAGATTATGTGATTGCTTTAAAATGAGCCTCACAAGCATCTTTTAACAGCTTAGGACATCGATGGAGAATAGCAGCTCCATGTTTGACAAGGAAAAGGCACAAGAGCGGTTGTCAAAGCTGTCAGGAGGTGTTGCTGTCTTCAAGGTTGGAGGAGCTAGCGAAGCACAAGTCGGAGAGAGAAAAGACAGGGTCACAGATGCTTTAAATGCTACAAAAGCTGCCGTGGAAGAGGGTATTCTTCTAGGTAAATTTAGATCCTCTAGCTATAAAAGATAATTTAGCTATAAATTTGGGCAGATGAAGGTCCTTGGTGACTGACACAAAACCCTGTTGTCCTAATGGAAGGTGGTAGTGTTGCTCTTTTGTACTCTTCTATAGTGTTAAATTACCTTCAAACTGCAAACAACGACCAAAAAAGAGGTGTGGAGATTATCCAGAATGCATTGAAGGTATTATTTTAATTATCTTTTATGTTTTATCATGTTCTTCAATTGATAAATTTCTACCTTCCTTGCTAAAGTTATCTGTTGGTTTTATGCAGGCACCTACGTTTATAATATCTGAAAATGCTGGTGTTAATGGTGATTTTGTTGTCGGCAAAATGTTGGATCAAGACAATGTCATCTAGGCTACGATGCTTCCAAGGGTATGTTCCAAATTTCTACGCATGAAGGAACTCAAAACTCATTGTGTCACCTTAGCCTGCTTACGTTCTGTCTTAGCCATATGACATATGGATATTTCTGTTGTTGTGTGGGCAAATGGCATCTCATTCCGAAACTCGATGCATTTAACTAGAGTTTCGAGTTGCTTCTTCTTTTATGCGGTGTACTGTATAGTATTTGTCACTTTTATTTTGTACTATCAACTTCGTTGAGAAAAGATGTGCATCTCTGCTAGTTCTTACCATACTTATACGTGTTTTTTTTGTTCAAAAATAGTCCAACTCCAAACCTGCTCCTTAACTGTGAAGTATGTGGGTTCTTTTGATTTGATTATATAGCCTATTATTCTTCGACTCAATCTTTATAATTAAGCATATTGGATATCTGATTAGAACAATTTGTGATGCTTTGTTCGCAGGTTAATTGAATGATGCTCATGAGATCAGAAAGGTTGGAGAACAAAGCGAAGAACCATTATGTCCCTTAGCAGCTGCAATATTTGTAAGTTTATGTAGTATCTCCTTATAGTGATTTAAGTTAGAAGAACTTAGGAATTTCGTAAATTTACATGAATGATGTGGGCCTTTAGACAATGAAGCATGACACCTCTAATTATATTCAAATATGCTTAGCTTTTCAAGTCCTACTTTCCCTCACAAGGAATGATGTGGTTACACTGCAGATGATTGTTACATGTTGGTGAATCTTGGTCATGATTTCGCAATATATCCTCGGCGATATGCTAAGACCGAGACTTACGGTATTGGACTGGGTAAGCTCTTTCTGGACTCAACATCTTCTTGATTTCATCTCAAGTATAATTAATGGGTGAATTATCTAGTAGCTATTTTCTTGATTAGACAATGAAAATTACTCTTAAGCTGTTTTATAAATAAATAAGAACCAAGGTCTAATGATGTCTTGTCTTTGTTCTTTAATGTCTCCTACTCTTCTAAGATTAGGAAGGTCTTATCCTTACTTTGGGTGCTGATTTCAATTGATTTTAACGCTCATTCTATATAAAATGATTAATGCTATCTCCTTACGATCCATAATACATTTTGACTCGATAAAGAAGCATACAAGTGTGCATTGCAAATATCCTCACTACAACTTGACTTTTCGTTAATTTTATGTGCATGACTCTAGAATTGTTGGCGCACTTTGTGTATGGGAAATGGGTGTTCAGCAATTTATAGTTAAGTTGCTTTTATATTAGTTGATCCGGTTTGTTAACGCAACATGTGGTATATCTATTTATATTAAGATAGATAGATAGATAGATAGATAGAACCATCATTTATATGTGTCCATTGTGTTTGGTACATAGTGTTCTATTTTCTTGATGTTGTTATAACTTAGTTGGTTATCTCCATCTCATGCTTTAGCTTAGTAGCATATTCAGTTTGTACTTCACTTGCATCTGTAACTTTGTTGTTGTATTGTAGTTAATCCATTTGTTTATATATCTTGCATCCATGTATTAGCTTCTGATTGGAAGAATTTGTGATGCTTAATTTCTTCATGAGTTAATTGAATGATGCTCATGAGATAAGAAAGGTTGGAGAACAAAGCAAACAGCAATTAGGTCCCTGCAAGATTTGTAAGTTTATGCAACATAGTGATTTAAGTTAGAAGAACTTCGGAATTTCGCAACTTTACATGAATTGAACTTAGGAACCAAGTATTTTTCTAATGTGTACACTAGTTTGTTGTGATACTTAGAACATATTTGTATCGAATACTCATTCTTTTTGTTAAAATAAATTGAAGAATCCATTTACCTAATTTGAATCAGTTTTGTATGTTGAAATGAATGAATGAATGAGTCTTGTGTAAATGATGAATGTGGGGAACTGGGTAACTGCAGGGGGGTAAATGTGGGGGGAAATGGATTTTGACCAGGTCAATAAAGACTTAACCCTTTTTTTTTCTGTTGCAAAAAATTAGAAACGTCTTTTTTCTGTTGCTAAATTAGAACCAGCTGGAAAATTAGAACCCGAACCAATAATATTTTAGTTCCGGGAGGGGTATTCGGGTAATTAGAAACAAACTTTAGCAACGGCATACCTTGGTTGCGAATAAACAAAGTCGCAACGGCACTAAGATGCGTTGCGAATCTCCGTTGTTGACCAAGAATCGCAACGGAGCTTATGCCGTTGCGAAAAACTGCAACACCGTGTTTTGAAACGTCAACCTGCCATTGCGACCCCAGTCAGCAACGTCCAGGATCCGTTGCTAATTCCTAAAAATGGTGTAGTGGTTCTAACATTTAAGGTTAGAGCTTTAAGGAGTCCTGGATCACTAAGGGACACTGAAAAGTTTGGGAAACAATTGAAATATATTGGACCTTCACATAATGTGGATTCAATAATTCCCAATAGCGAATCAGTAAACTTAGTGTTCCTACAATCCCTGACATATAGAAGTACAGAATTATTGAATATGAAGATGGATATGTAGAAATACAATTTACATCTTGTAGAAAAACAAGGATTAAATTCATGGATGGTGAAGGAAGTACACCAAGACCTTCCGTATCCTTATCCTCTTATATAGATCCAATAAATAATTTTATAAATGATAACCATGATATTACAATAGAGGGAGTTAAACAGACTCCACAACAGGTTAATAAGCCTTATTATAGGGTTGATACTCCAAAATCTAGTGATAGAAACATCCCTGAACAACCCGAACCAACATTCTCAGACCTGAATTTTGAGATAAATGTAATTCAACAACCTTTAAATGATATAGATGAATTAAGAAAAGAATATCATAGCTCGAAAAATAAAGCTAACAGAGCTTGGTTTAGTTCAAAATTCTCCCCTCGTCGAAAGACAAAATTATATAAAACCTATGGTCTATACTTAACTCATAGTAAGGTTAAAAAATCATTTTTTGATTGGTTAGATGATCTAATTAATAATCATGGTCTACAAGATTATAAGGAATCTCTTAATGCTTTAGAAACTCCATTTCATACATATGAGACAAAGGAAGGAAAATCCATTCAGAGTATACATCCTCCAGAGACAGTCCTAGCATTTAAAGGAGCTATAGCATCTCCGTATAAGGCAGAATCAAGAGAAACCAATTCAGTAGCAACTCAAAAGGATATTGGCCAGCTAATACATTTAGGCAATTACACAAATTTATGTTTACAATCATTAGGTAAACAGACAACCAGAATAGAATCCACGTTAAATACTAATAAACAAGTGGCATCTACTAGTAATACGAAACCAGTTGAAGATAGGTCGAATCAAGGGGGACTTTTATTTAAGCCATCCCCAGTTATCAATCGAGAAGTGTTTAGACTATCTAATCCTGATAATAGTTTTATAGATGCTTTGGTTGAAAAACTTGAGTCCCTTAATTTATCCACTCCTAAAGGGCCTAGATCTTCAAAAGAGACATCTCAAAATGTTAATGTTTTATCTAAATAAGAACAGTACAATAATGTTGATGTTGACAAATTAGAAGAAATATTTCAAACTTTAGAACCAAGTACCCTTAATAAAATATCTTTTGGTAAAAATTATGGAGCAGTATTTCCTGGTACAAGAAATTATTATCCAAGACCCACACCAGTAGATTTACAAATTGAAGAAGATTACAATTAGAACCAGGTTTCTTTTGATGGCAGATCTATAGTAGAATGGAATATAGATGGTATGACTGAATACCATATACTATACAATTAGGCAAATGACCATGTATAGTTCTGCTTCTAGAATTAATTTTGAAAATCCTGATGATCAAATCTTTAAAGCCATAGTTACGGGATTTACCAGTCAGCTTAAAGGATGGTGGGATTTCCATATATCGTCTCAAGCAAAATGGAGCATAGAAAATGCAGTTAAACAAGTAAGATTAGAAAATGGATTTGTCCAGAATGAGGCAGATGCAGTAAATACATTAATGTATAATATTGCTCTACATTTTGTGGGGACAAACTCCCAACAAATGGAGATATCAAGAGAATTACTCATCAACCTAAAATGTCCCACTCTCTCCCATTATAGGTGGTATAGAGATGTTTTCTTCTCCAAATTATTCAGCAGAGAAGATTGTTCTTCAGACTCTAAATTTTGGAAAGAAAAATTTGTGTGTGGATTGCCTCTATTTGCTGAAAGAGTTAGGAGCAGGCTTAAAGCTAAAAATACCCAAGGAAGAATATATTACAATACATACAATGTTGGGCAATTATCTTCTGAAATTTTGTCAGAAGGGTTAGCCTTATGTTCAGACATAAAACTTCATAGGCATTTACAAAAGAATAAAATAACTATGAGAGAAGAATTAGTAGATTTCTGCGAACAGTTTGGTTATAATTCTTTTCCACCAACTTCTAAATCCATGAAGAAATTTTTTAGATTATATCATGGTAAAAGGACAACAAAGTATAATAGATACCCACAAAATATAAAAGGCCCAATTTCCCAACAAATAAGAAGATACCACAGCAATATAATAATAAAAAAGAACTTCCAGTTTGTTACAAATGTGGAAAGGTCGGACTTTATCAAAATAAATGTCGAACTAAACAAAAAATAAATGAATTAAACATAGATGAAGGGCTTAAACATCAATTAAGTCAAGTCCTTTTAATGGAGTCGATGATTTAGACGAAACTGGGGAAGTATCTTCGGAACAGGCATCTGATGAATCTTCGGATACAATTTCTGGTCAAGAGGACAATGAATGTGATGAGAATTGTTCCTGCAAAAATTGTTTGCATAAGCAAATATCAGGCTTAGGAATTAATGTTCTTACCAATGAGGAAAATTTTATTTTAGAATTAATAGATAAAATAAGTGATCCTGATGCAAAACGTGCATCCTTGGAAAAATGCATTGAAGTGGATAAACGAACTTCGAAGATAAATAAAAAAAGGAAAGAGTTTACAACCCTATAGTTTTAAAGAAATTATAGCAAGAGTAAAAAATCGAAATTCTAAAAAGGAGCCCTCAATTAGTGAACTCCAGGCTGAAGTTAATCAGGTTAAGAATGAATTACGAGGGCTTAAACAAAGAATCCAACTATTGGAACTTCATAAGCCTATAGATGGAGAATATGATTCACTGGAAGAAAATTCATTTGATGATATTCTTCAAAATTACCAGGCAACAGTATCCACACAAAAGAATGTAGAAAAACCATAATCTTCTAATACAAATAAAAAAATAGATAACTTGCAATTTATTAATATAATCGATAAAGTAGTAATTCAAAAATGGTATACTTTAGTTACCTTAATTATAGGAAAAGAATATAGTTTTAAGACCATGGCACTTATAGATTCAAAAGGCGATTTAAATTGTCTAAATGAAGGGTTAATACCAACAAAATATTTTAGTAAGACTACTCAAGTCCTTAATACTGCAGATGGGAATAAAATTTTAATTAATTACAAGTTGTCAGATGATGAGTGCCAAATATTGCATATTTCTACACCTTTTTATTGGCATTTAACTCATATTTTGTTCTCAAAAATCAGATATTATCCCAAATTCTGTATTTTCCCTGTTTTCAAGAATAAATATTTGTACTAACTAATTTTGTGTTTTTAGGTAGTAAATAAAGCTCGGAGAAATTGAGGAGCCAAAAGAGCGAAAATTGGAGACGAGCGTCTATGGAGCAAAAAAGCCAAAGATCACAAGCGCGCGTCGGTTTGCAACCCAACAAGAAGCAACCCATTTACAAGACATGGGCTTGAGCTAGCCAAGACCCGGCCCATAACCCGGATCCGAGTCCGTTCTTTCCTGAGCCGTGCGATCTCGCCCAGCTACATCTAACGCTCGCTGCATCCTTCCCATCAAATCTCGCTGCTCCCGCTCCACACCAAAACCATCTATACCTACACCCATCGACCAAACACCATTTCCCATTTTCTTTCTCTTTCTCCCTCTCCCTCTCCCGACCAGTTGCAGAGACCACCTTACCTCCTCCCTCTCCCCGGCAAAACCCAGAGCCATCACCACCATCTCCATCTCCTGGCACCACAGCAGCAGCCACAGCCACCCTAGTTCTACCCATATTTACCTTTAGCTTCTTCCATAACCTAGAAGCTAGGGTTGAGATAGCTAGAATTCTAGGGTTTTCTCCAACAGCTCAGGCATGATTACCGAGCCGGGTAGCGAGAGGGAACAGTGCAGGTTTTGCTTTAATTGCACTTTGGAGCGATTGTGAGGTATAAATTGTTGTTCTTCATGTGAGAGAAAATTTAGTCACAGTTTTAGGGTTTTATTTTGCAATTTAATTTCAAGTTTGTTTAGCTTTGCATGATGTTCTAATTCACCCTGCTAGGGTGAAGATGAAACTCTCTTATTCAATGTGATAGTAAGCAAATTCTCGTTGTTCTTATTGTATATCATGTTTAGGAAAATAGTTAGCTAGAAAACTAAGCTTGCTTGTGATCAATGGTACTGTAAGAAGACCATTGATACTAGGAGTGAGTAAGGAGATTCAATTATACAATTATCCATCTAAGGCCTTCAATGGAAGGCATAAGAACAAAATGATAATTTACATTACCTTAGCATAGGAGTAGAGAGTGAATTCAAGCACCCTAGTGCCACTCAACCATCTGTTACAACATATTTTGATCATTTGTTGCCTTAGTTTAGAAACACACAAACCAACTCGTCGTATCGACACCAAAACCCCCATATTGTGTTACCTTATCTAGAAATCAGTTAGTAAACTACTAAGATCAACTCCACAGCAACACCATTTCCCTGAGGATCGACCTGTACTTGACCTTGACTCCAACAGGCACTGTGCACTTGCAGTATTACACGTAGGCGAAACACTTTTACAAGCCTACCAAGTTTTTGGCGCTGCTGCCGGGGATTTGGTAGTGTGCTGTGTCATCCATTAGTTTACTTTACGGATTTTCATTCTAACCTTGTATATATGTGTTTAAATTTTCTGGTTTTCATGTTGTAGTGTAGTCTGTTGAAGTTATCTGTGGTGTTATAGTGTAAGTTAGTAGTTAAAACCATTTGTTGTATAATCTGCACCCTGTGTTTGCATTAGTGTAGCTCTAACTTCAATCATAATCATTGGCATCATAACCCTGTAAAACTTCATTGTACATCCATTAGTTTTTTTCTTTTGTTCTTGTTTAGCTCATTGTCTCTTATCATATGTAGCTGTAGATGTAGTTTAATATTAGTTCTGTGTTTTATTTAGCTTCTCTAGTTAACTTTTGATTCTCAGTTTCATACATGATCTGTATTTAGTTAGTCAGAATCGCAATAATCATCTCACTAGCATAACTTGCATCATTGATCGCTTTGCATCATCAGTATCTGTAGCTTTAACCTCAGTCATAATCATTGGCATCATTCACCTGGCATCACTATCTTTCTATAACTTAGTCTGTCATCTTTTGCTGAAGCTTGTGAATTTGTTATAACTCAGTAGCTCCTGTGAATATCTTGTTGCATTCTGTAGCTTAGTATAATCCATCTTTTTATAAAGTTTGCATTTGGTTCATCTCAGTGCACCTTATCTCACTCCTTTGTGTGCTCTATCTTTCATCACTTTTGTTCACTTGCATGGTCCATAGTATCACTGCACTTTGCTGTTATTATTATCTTCCTGTGGCTCAATTTTTACCTTAGGCATAGCTCTGAATTTTGTCATTGTAGCACTAGTGCTCTTGATTTAGCTGTGCAATATTGAGAACTGAAGTTGATTTGTTGAGATAGCAGGTACTTGTGGTGCTGTTGTACAACCAAGGAAGAGGAGAAGACAAAGGAGCAGGACCACTGTGGAATTGCCTAAACCCAGTTTTATACTGGCGGTATTGTACTCTCAACCTGAATCTCTTGTGAATGTGGAATGAGTCTCACTGATGTTGGTTCACACTGTTAGCTGAGATATTTTTATTGCATGAGTTTGCTGAGCTCCGCCCTGTCACCTTTGTGCATGCTCTGTGTATGATCATGTGCATTACTGAAAAGCTGCTGAGCATCTGTGTATGTACATGTTACCACCTTTGCATGATAAAACCTCTAGCTAGATACCTTGCTGAGCATTGCTCAACCCTGCAATACCTGAAATCCTTGTTCTTGTGTGTTCTGGGCTGTAACCCTTAGCTTCCATCTGCCCTGTGCTCAACTCCAGCCCCTGAAGTTGTTGAGACTGAGCTGCAACTTGGTTAACCAAGTTTGCTGCAAGCCCTACTTGACATAAACTGGGCTGGTTGATATCAACTGACCCTGTTGACACTTGCATCTGAGTAGTTTGCTGACTTGCTGCTGTGCCTTAGCTAATTGCCATGAGAGCTTGGCTCTGAAGTAGTGCTGTGATCACAAAACCCTGCTGATATCTGTATAATTGTGTATAACCTCTGAGAATTGAAATCACTTGACTGTGTTGACACTCTGAGCATGTTGTAAAGTGCTAGCATTGATTATTTGTTGATTCATTTGCTACATCTCAGTGAAGTTTATATACCCCGCTAATATCTCGCACTCCTGTGTACTTAATCTCTAACAACCGAGGTCAACTGACCTAGTTGACATCAACCGTGTTAGCATCAATTTCTGCAATTTTTGTGTGAATCAAACTTCGCAATCTATGTGTGATCTTGTGGTATGTGAATGAATTGTGAGTAGCAGAGTTTATGTTAGCAACTAGCTTGTTTTTAAAAACACAACCCAAAGACATGCTTCACCTTGAGTGAGCACAACCTATCACCCCGTGCACCATTCACAATTTCATCCCGCACATGCTTGTCTTCTCGTTCACATAAGTCTTGCTTTTGTTAACTCGTGCATAAGCTCGCTCGGTGCATCTTACCCAAGTTTTGCTTCCTTGCTCATGCACATAATCTGTGCATGGCCCGACCAAAGTCTTGTGCATCTACACAAAACCGGCCGGAACCCATAACAACCAAGCCCAAAACCACCGGGCTTTGCATAACCACTGGGCTGTGCATTTGCAAACGACCTGGGCTGCACACGAACTGGGCTGAAGCCCACATAACTTGTGTTTTGCAACACCCCGCAACCCTGGTGTTTATTTGGTGTGTCAATTTTTTGTAGTTTTTGCTTATCTGTGTTGACTTGATTGTATGTTAACATGCTAGATGCGCTAGCAAGGCTATGATTGTGTCTTTTAGAGACCAAACAAATCGACTAGTTAGAATCCGCCCGGACGAAATTGTCGGATACCCAGTTCTTCAACAAAGCCCAAGCCCATCGTGAAAGAAACCATGGGTGATGAACAAAACCCACCCCGTAGTCTCAAGGAGTACATGTACCCAACTAGGGCAAGCCAGCCCTCTTGCATCATTCTCACCGGGCCGATGCTTGTCGGTTTGAACCGAAAGCAAGCACCATTCACATGCTACCCGTGTTTAGAGGGGTTGATGCTGAAAACCCCTACCATCACGTGAGAGATTTTGAGGATATTTGTGGGACTCTGCGTTTTAACCAAATGCCAGAGGAGTCCCTCAAACTAAGATTGTTTCCTTTTTCTCTGAAAGACAAAGCCAAGTCATGGCTTCATGCCCTACAACCACAGTCCATTAGAACATGGGATGACCTCACAAAAGAGTTTTTCAAAAAGTTTTTCCAAAACCATAAGACGGCGACAATTCGCCAAAGTCTAAATGGTTTTGTGCAATTAGAAGACAAAACTCTAGCAAAGTACTTGGAGAGACTCAATGAATTATTGCTCCAATGTCCCCACCATGGTTTTGAAAAATGGAGACTCGTGCAAATTTTGTATGAGGGTCTAGATGTTAGAACCCGAACCACAGTCGAGTCAATGTGCAATGGTGTATTTATTGACAAAAGTGCTGATGACGCTTGGACTTTCTTAATCGAAGTCGCTGAAAAGACTCAACAATGGGAGTCCATCCGTGAACCGAAAAGGACTACCCATGCAAACAACGTTCATAGAATCGAGTCTGACTTTGAGGGAAATGCAAAAATGGCATCTTTGGCCTAGAGAATAGAAATGCTTGAGTTGCAGAAGAATGTAAAATCTAATGCCCCTACTCTCCGTGACCAAATTGAAATGGCCACTTGTGCCGCATGCCATAGCTCGACCACTTAGTGGACAGCTGTCCTGGACTTACATGCATTTCAAGAGTCTAAAACCGAGCAAGCCAATGCATTGTACCATAGGCAAGAGAACAACCCGTATTCTCAAACCTACAACCCGGGTGGAGGAATCACCCTAACTTCTCATGGTCCAAAGGGCCGTACAAGGGGGACCAACAAATAACAACCAAGGATACTCATATCCTAGAAACCCCCAAGTACAACCACACCCTCGCACTCCCGTAGAGAAAAGCCTTGCTTTGAAGACTGTGTCGGTCTGTTAACCCAAAATCTTTCACAACTTCAGAAAACCACCGACCAACGTTTCACAAGTCTAGAACTTAAAATGGGTCAAATCTGTGATGCATTGAATGAGAGAGAAAAAGGCAAACTTCCTAGTCAACCCCAACAAAATCCAAAGAATGTGTTTCAGGCAGGCTCCTCAACCTGCAATGAACCTTCACATAGTCAGGCGAATTCTATCACCACTCTCCATAGTGGTAGAGTTATTGAGAACAATGTAGGTGTACCACAGTCAAGCGATTCTAAATCAGACTCACCAGTACACACAACACCTCAGAAAACATCTACTGTAGAGAAAGAATCTGAGCATGTTGATAAACCCAAGAATCCTACCAATATAGATGTTTCTTTGCCAAGTCATACACCTGTTGCTCCATTCCCACAAAGGTTGGTGCAACAGAAAGGGGGTAACCAATACAATGAGATTTTGGAAATGTTCAAAAGAGTTAACATAAACATTCCATTTCTCGAAGCAATCAGACAAATACCCACCTATGCTAAGTTTTTGAAGAACTTGTGCACACAAAAGCGAAAGCTTCATGTGCATAAGCATGCTTTTCTCACTGAGCAAGTGAGCTCCATAATCCAAAACAAGATTCCCACTAAGTTTAGAGACCCGGTAGTCCAACAATTACATGCACCATAGGTGGCCCTACGGTCGAAAAGGCGTTGCTAGACTTAGGAGCAAGTGTGAATCTATTGCCATACTCTGTGTATGTGCAACTGGGCCTTGGGAGCTGAAGCCCACACTGTTACGCTACAATTAGCGGACAGATCCGTGAAAATCCCCCGTGGTATTGTTGAAGATGTGTTAATCAAGGTTGATAAATTTTTCTTTCCTGTGGACTTCATCGTCTTAGATACTCAACCCGTGCAAAACCCAAGTAATCACATTCCTTTGATTTTAGGACGTCCTTTCTTGGCGACGTCCAATGCCATCATCAAATGTCGTAATGGAGTGTTGAAATTGTCTTTTGGTAACATGACCGTAGAGCTGAATGTCTTTAACACTAGTCAACAACCCATTGATTGTGATGATACTGATTTGCATGAGATTAACATGATTGAGAGTCTGATCCAAGACTCTTTGCCCGACATTTTGTCAATGGACCCTTTGCAAGCATGTTTAGATAACTTTGACTTAGATCTCTTTGAGTCTAAGTACATTGGTGAAATTCACTCTTTGCTTGAATCTGTCCCACACATGGATATTGCTAAATGGCGTAATGCGGTGGAACCACTTCCACTCTCTGATTCCAAATCTGCCTCATCTCTTGATGTACCACCTAAGCTTGATTTGAAACCATTACCTGATACCTTGAAGTATGCTTTCTTAGGTCCTTCTGATACTTTACATGTAATTATTGCATCATGTTTAGACACAGAACAGGAAAGTCAACTCTTAGAAGTGCTTAAAGAACATAAAGGAGCCTTAGGTTGGACCATCTCAGATCTTAAAGGTATAAGTCCCACAATTTGCATGCATCATATAAATCTTGAAGAGAACACTAAACCATCTAGGGAAATGCAAAGGAGACTTAACCCCAATATGAGAGATGTTGTCAAAGGTGAGATTTTGAAATTGCTTGATGCGGGTATCATTTACCCGGTTCCAGATAGCCAGTGGGTCAGCCCCATTCAAGTGGTACCCAAAAAGTCTGGCATTACTGTAGTTCAAAATGAGATGAATGAACTTGTCCCCACCTGTGCGACCACATGGTGGCGAGTTTGTATTGATTATAGGAAACTGAACACGAGAACAAAGAAAGACCATTTTCCCTTCCCTTCATTGACCAAATGTTTGAAAGGTTGGCGAAGCATAGTCACTATTGTTTCTCAACCAAATTCACATAGCACCCGAAGACCAACAAAAGACCACATTTACCTGTCCTTATGGAACATTTGCTTACCGTCGTATGCCTTTCGGGTTGTGTAATGCACCCGCTACTTTTCAACGTTGCATGATGAGCATATTTTCCGACATGGTATATAAGTTTCTTGAAATTTTCATGGATGATTTTTCTGTGTTTGGGTCTTCTTTTGATGAGTGTTTGCATCACCTCACTTGTGTGCTGATTCGGTGTAAGGAAAAGAATTTGGTTTTGAATTGGGAAAAATGTCATTTCATGGTTAACTCAGGCATTGTTTTAGGGCATATCATCTCGGAAAAAGGCATAAAAGTAGACAAAGCCAAGGTTGATCTCATTCAACACTTGCCTCAACCTCGTTCTGTGAGGGACATAAGATCATTCTTAGGCCATGCGGGTTTTTACCGCCGATTCATCAAAGACTTTAGTAAAATTTCAAGACCCTTGTGTAATCTTCTTGCGAAAGATGTTGCATTTGTCTTTGATGATGCTTATAAAGAAGCATGGGAGCAACTGAAGGCTCTCCTTACATCTTCCCCTATAGTGAGACCACCTGACTGGACATTACCATTTAAGATTATGTGTGATGCGTCTGACTATGCTGTAGGAGCTATTTTGGGCCAGTGAGTAGACAAACTTCCTTATGTGATCTACTATGCTAGTAAAACACTTAATGATGCTCAATCGAATTATTCCACAACCGAGATAGAGTTGCTAGTCATTGTGTTTGTATTAGATAAGTTTAGATCTTATTTGATAGGGTCTAAGGTCATCATATATTCTCGACCATGCCGCATTGAGATATCTTTTGTCTAAAAAGATGCTAAGGCTCGTCTAATTCGATGGATACTCTTGTTACAAGAGTTTAACCTCGAAATTCGAGATAAGAAAGGGTCGAAAATGTTGTTGCCGATCACTTGTCTAGGTTGAATGTTGAATCTGGCGATGAATCCGTGCTTGATTAGAGAGTCATTCCCGATGAACAATTGATGCTTGTGTCCGAAATGCCATGGTTTGGTCGATATTGTGAACTACCTTGCTACGGGTAGAATGCCCTTGCATTGGTCTAAACAAGACTGTTCTAAGTTCTTGGTTGAAGTTAAACATTTCCTTTGGGATGACCCATATCTGTTTAAGTACCGCCAAGACCAAATCATTAGGAGGTGTGTCCCCACCCGAACAAAGGGACGTCATCTCTTTCTCGTCATGACCATGCATGTGGAGGCCACTTTAGTGCCAAGAAAACTCTACAAATATCTTGCAAAGCGGTTTCTATTGGCCAACACCGTTTAAGGATAGCCATGCTTTTGTGTTGCTTGTGACCGATGCCGAAATTAGGAAGTATCTCTAAGAGAAACATGATGCCCTTACAACCCATTTTGATTGTTGAGCTGTTTGATGTGTGGGGTATTGATTTCATGGGTCCATTTCCTAACTCTGAAGGTAAGTTATACATTCTTGTTGATGTTGATTATGTCTCTAAGTGGGTAGAGGCCATTGCATCCAAAACAAATGATCATAAAGTTATTCTTTCTTTTCTTAAGGAAAACATTTTCTCCCGTTTTGGAACCCCTAGAGCAATAATCGGGATGGAGGTAGTCATTTTTGCAATAGACCCTTTGAATCACTTGTGCGCAAGTATGGAATCACTCATAAGGTAGCAACACCTTACCATCCTCAAACCAAAGTGGCCAAGTAGAAGTTTCTAATAGGGAAATTAAGCATATTCTTGAGAAGACTGTCAATCCTTCTAGGAAAGATTGGTCTTTGCTCTTAAATGATGCTTTGTGGGCCTATAGAACTGCATACAAGACTCCCATTGGGATGTCTCCTTACAGACTTGTGTACGGTAAAGCATGTCATCTCCCCGTATAGTTAGAACACCGTGCATATTGGGTCAGAAAGAAGTTGAATTTTGATCTTGATAAAGTCGGTAACCAAAGAAAACTTCAACTCAATGAGTTAGAAGAATTGAGAAATGATGCATATGATAAAGCCAAAATGTACAAACAAAGAATGAAAGTGTTTCACGACAAGCGCATTCTCGCGCAAGTCCTTCACACCAGGTCAGAAAGTTTTATTGTATAACACTCGTTTGCACTTGTTTCCAGGAAAGCTACGTTCTCGATGGTCAAGACCATTCTTGGTACGTACTGTTTTCCCCCATGGAGCTGTTGAAATTGAAAACCCAGCAACCAAGAACATCTTCAAAGTCAATGGTCAAAGATTGAAACCATTTCTGGAGCATCTTCCACCAGAAGTTGAGACCGTCGACTTGGAAGAACCAATCTATGTGGACTAGACTAGTTCACTTGTGTACATACATATGGACTATAAATCCATTCTCTTTCCCTTTTCTTTTACTTTTTGCATATTTTATGTGTGCTAACCAACCTTTTTTGTCTTGCGCTCTGGTTGTTTGCTTTCAAAGCATTCATCCTCCTTTGGTTTAGCAACATCATTATACATCCGGTAATCTCTTCCCTTTTCTCTATTCAACGTAGTTCTCTTGGTATGTGACTTTTTGAATTCTTATCATCTGTTGACACATTGAGGACAATGTTTGATTTAGGTTTGGGGGTGCATTTGCATATAGAGTTTTTAGTCTTTTATTTAAAAAAAAAATCAAAAATCAAAAATCAAAAATTTCAAAAAAAAAAAAAAAAAATCAAAACTCTTTGTAAATATGTACATAAAAACCTCTAACTTTTAGAGATCTTAGAGTCACTAGCATGCTTCTAGCTATGTTTACATAGAGAGTCTGACCGAAATAACAGAACTTGGAAGTACTGGAGAACACAATCGGGTTTCTTAGTTGATTAGAGCGTTAAAGTTGGATTTAACCATGCCGGAGGGCGAATTAGGTGTTGTATAGATATTCGGTAGTAGAATTGTGATCACCCATAGTGGAGACTACCCATTTTACATCAAGCGAGGCACCGACTTTCATTTTTGTGACTTTCTAAAAAAAATCATTAGAGAGTGTGTGTCACCGTACGTCAATTCCGGTAGGAATGGTGAGCTACCCAACTTCGCACCACTTTCAGCACTAATCTTGATCTCTTGAGTGCTAATTTCATCAATCATGAGGGTGACGTTTAAAGATGAAAACTCCTTCTTGTAGTTCGATTTGCAGTTAGCATCACTCTCTCCCTCTCAACAACATCAACAGATTCATAGAAACACATCATCGTAAAGAAGCGGAGCATCATCAGAATATTTGAAGAAAAGTTGAAATAGTCCAAGGTTTACGTGCAACAAAGAAAAGAAAAGAAAATAGGATGAGAATTAGTGAAGTTTATGAAATCAAGACAATACAAGTTGTGTAAAATTGAGTTTTATTGTTATTTTCATGTTTTAAGTGTAAAAAAAAAAAAAAAAAAAATTGCCAAGTTTTTGTGAAGTTCAGAAGTTCGTCATCAACAATTGAAGACCGAAGACCGAAGATTGAAGACGTTTCTATGAATGCTGAGAGAGTGTAATGTTAATTGCCGATCGAGTGACAAGGTAAGTGAGTACTCCCATCCTTGCTAATGGTTGATTTCCTTTCTTAGAGATCATCGAAAAAAGATTCTTTTTGTCCACAACTCGTGGAGTCTCCATAAATTATTTCGGAAGGTTATCCTTCTCATCTTCAACGTGTGCGGGATTTCTCTCTTTATTCCTGCCTGCACATGAGAGACTAAAAAGCGGTCTTTTTGAGTGCAATTATCATAAAACCTTATTGGTGAGGCAGAAGTCGAGGCTTGTGATCACTATCGAATCCGAATTCTTTCATGTGGTATGGTTACTTCTCTCTCAACTCTTAAGGATGAGAATGCGTTCTTTGGTAGTTCTAATTTCGTGTTACTAGCATGCTGAAACTCTATGTCCTCATATCTCCTTGGATGCTTGAGACTATTTTACACTCGAAGTTGGAGAAGGTTTTGTGGGTACACCTCTCGGTAAACCCTCACGAGACTATAAATCGTCCACTAGGGACACCTAGCGGTTTAAAGGCTTAGTGCATACGCTAAATGCATTCGAGAGACCAGCGACAGTGGTATAGTTAGGATTTCTTAATTTCTGTTTCACTTGAGGACAAGTAAAATTCAGGTTTGGGGGTATTTGATGAGTGCCAAATATTGCATATTTCTACACCTTTTTATTGGCATTTAGCTCATCTTTTGTGCTCAAAAATCAGATATTATCCCAAATTCTGTATTTTCCCTGTTTTCAAGAATAAATATTTGTACTAATTAATTTTGTGTTTTTAGGTAGTAAATAAAGCTCGGAGAAATTGAGGAGCCAAAAGAGCAGAAAATTGGAGACGAGCGTCTATGGAGCAAAAAAAAAGCCAAAGCCCGCGCGCGCGTTAGTTGCAACCCAACAAGAAGCAACCCATTTACAAGACATGGGCTTGAGCTAGCCAAGACCCGGCCCATAACCCGGATCCAAGTCCGTTCTTTCCTGAGCCGTGCGATCTCGCCCAACTACATCTAACGCTCGCTGCATCCTTCCCATCAAATCTCGCTGCTCCCGCTCCACACCAAAACCATCTATACCTACACCCATCGACCAAACACCATTTCCCATTTTCTTTCTCTTTCTCCCTCTCCCGACCAGTTGCAGAGACCACCTTACCTCCTCCATCTCCCCGACAAAACCAGAGCCATCACCATCTCCATCTCCTGGCACCACAAAGAATGAGAATGACCACCCTAGTTCTACCCATCTTTACCTTTAGCTTCTTCCATAACCTAGAAGCTAGGGTTGAGATAGCTAGAATTCTAGGGTTTTCTCCAACACTCGTGCATGATTACCAGAGCCGAATTAGCAGAGGGAACAGGTCTGGGTTTTGCTTTAATTGCACTTTGGAGCGATTGTGAGGTATAAATTGTTGTTCTTCATGTGAGAGAAAACTTAGTCACAGTTTTAGTGTTTTATTTTTTTCAATTTAATTTCAAGTTTGTTTAGCTTTGCATGATGTTCTAATTCACCCTGCTAGGGTGAAGATGAAACTCTCTTATTCAATGTGATAGTAAGCAAATTCTTAGATTGTTCTTATTGTATATCATGTTTAGGAAAATAGTTAGCTAGAAAACTAAGCTTGTTTGTGATCAATGGTACTGTAAGAAGACCATTGATACTAGGAGTGAGTAAGGAGATTCAGTTATACAATTATCCATCTAAGGCCTTCAATGGAAGGCATAAGAACAAAATGATAATTTACATTACCTTAGCATAGGAGTAGAGAGTGAATTCAAGCACCCTAGTGCCACTCAACCATCTGTTACAACATCTTTTGATCATTTGTTGCCTTAGTTTAGAAACACACAAACCAACTCGTCGTATCGACACCAAAACCCCCATATTGTGTTACCTTATCTAGAAATAAGTTAGTAAACTACTAAGATCAACTCCACAGAAACACCATTTCCCTGAGGATCGACCTGTACTTGCCCTTGCCTCCAACAGGCACTGTGCACTTGCAGTATTACACGTAGGCGAAACACTTTTACAAGCCTACCATCAGATGCTGCAATTTGCAATAATGTTATCTGTCTGGAAACTCCATTTATTATGGTTAAGAACCTATCCCAAACATGTATCCTAGGAACTCCATTTTTAAATATGCTATATCCATTACAAATTAAAAACACAAGAATTGAAGCCTTTGTTCAAGGACATAAGATTATATTTGAATTTGTTTCCGAACCAAAGAAAAAAATTCATTAATCATATTCAGGATAAGATAAAACAAAAGGAGAAATTTCTATTCTTCTTATAAAAGAAGAAATCCAGTATAAAAGGATAGAAGAAAGATTAAAATGTCCAAAACAAATAGAAGATGTTAATAATACATTAATAAAAGAAGTTTGTGATGATATCCCTAATGCATTTTGGGAAAGCAAACAACATATAATTGAGTTACCATATGAACCGGAATTTTCAGAAAAAATGATTCCAACTAAAGCTAGACCAATTCAAATGAATAACATATTACTTGAAATATGTAAGTTTGAGATTCGGGATCTGCTAGATAAAGGTCTAATTAGAAAAAGCTAATATCCATGGAGCTGTCCGGCCTTTTATGTTGAAAAGGCTGTAGAATTGGAAAGAGGAGTTCCGAGATTAGTAATAAATTATAAACCATTAAATAAGGCTCGAAGATGGATTAGGTACCCTATTCCTAATAAAAAAGACCTTTTGGATAGATTTCATAATGCAGTGATCTTCTCAAAATTTGATTTAAAATCTGGATATTGGCAAATCCAAATTGCTGAGAAAGACAAATATAAAACAGCATTTACAGTTCCGTTCGGACATAATTAATGGAATGTCATGCCCTTTGCGCTAAAAAATGCTCCATCAGAATTTCAACATATTATGAATAATATATTTAATCCATATTCAACTTTTACAATTTTTTACATCAATGATGTGCTAATATACTCTGAATCTATTGAACAACTTTTCAAACATATATTAACTTTCTTAAAAATAGTAAAAGCAGGCTGGATTGGTAGTATCTGCAAAGAAAATGAAAATATTTCAGACCCAAGTTAGGTTCCTTTGGCATAATATTGATAAAGGTACTATTATACCTATAGATCGAGCTATAGTTTTTGCTGATAAATTCCCAGATGAAATCAGGGATAAGAAACAATTACAAAGGTTCCTTGGAAGTATGAATTACATAGCATATTTCTATAAAGATCTAGCATAAGATAGTAAACCATTATATGCTAGATTAAGGAAAAATCCTGTTAACTGGACTAGTGAACATACTAGTGTTGTTAGAAAAATAAAAGCTAAGGCTAAAGAATTACCATGATTAAATATAGCTAATCCAACAACTTACAAAATAGTTGAAACAGATGCCTCTGATATTGGTTATGGAGGAATTCTCAAACAAATGGTCAATGGAAAGGAACAATTAGTTCGACATACCTCGGGTGTGTGGAAATTAGCACAACAAAATTATTCGACAATCAAAAAATAGATTTTGGCTATAATTCATTATGTTACTAAATTTGAAGGTGATTTATTAAATCAGGAATTTCTTATTCGGTTAGATTGCCAAGCAACCAAAGAGGTTTTAGTAAAGGATGTTAAAAATTTAGCATCTCGTCAAATCTTTGCAAGATGGCAAGCTATTCTTTCAGCTTTTGATTTTAAAATTGAATATATTAAAGGAGAGAGTAACTCTTTACCTGATTTCTTAACCCGTGAATTTTTACAGAGAAAAAAATGGAATCTCAGCTGCTTAAGGGTAAAGCCTCTGGTTTTCCCCATAAGGATAATCCTTACGGAAAAAAGAATGATCCTTTTCTTAAAGAAAACCTCAATAAAGGTAAAAAATCCACTTATCAGGAGGAAAGATCTCCATATATTAATAGTATGGCTTTACCTCTTCTAGCTATCGAAACAGAGCGTGCTCAAAGAAATCCGACAGAAATTGCCTCTATGTATCTAAAAAATCATATTTTACCACATTATGGTAAATCTAGAGACTTCTATGAAGCAATACTTCTGGAATCGGGTTCAATCCTCATACATCATAATGCTATGGATAATAATAATATCACTGGCTTCTCCAAATTGGAGATTTTAAAAGTTCTTTCTTATAGAGACTGGGGAATGAATCCCCATGAACCTAAGAGTTTCATAAACCACCCACATTTGAAACCCATGACATACAATTATGCCGATTATATCAAAGCATGGACACATACCTTCTATGTTCAAAATCAAAGATTTTCCCATTCTTAGTATATTGGTTTTAAATTAAAGGTAATTCAAGAACTTCCCAATTGGTTCCGGACTTGGATGGGTTTATGGGGGCCTAGTCAAGATATTTTACCTGGCTACATTTCAGAAGCCTTAGAAAATTTTATAAAGGCTAATAGCCATTCTTATGATAAGAGACGATTATTGTCTTGGTTCTTTATCTTATATGAAATCCCATGGATATTACGATGGAATTATTCAATCTCTAAAGATGATAATTCTGAATGGGAGTGTATCCCATATTTAGACAGACAATTGTTTATTAAATGGTGGGATAGGTATAATGCTTCCCATTTGTAACCATCTAATTTTGTTATTCAATTTACCTAAATTATTGGTGTCAGTTTCTTCTTCAGTTTCCCCTATGGAATTTTCTACACATATTTTAGCCTTAAAACAACACCATGGATTTCTATCTAAAGAAGATTTCAAAAAACAAATCTTGCAAATATTAGACAGTGAAGAAATGAGTTCTCAACCCTCTTCTTCAAAATCTATGGAAGAAGATGAAGTCAAGTCAGAGGACAGTGTAAAAGATTTAGATGACAATGGTGATGATTGTTTTGGATTAATATCTTAAAGAATTAGTTTGTTGAAGGAATCTTTTGAAGTTTAAGGCTTCATTTATTTTTTCAAAAGCAAGACCGACTCCACTGCTTATCAAGGACACATATGTGCTTTTCTATAAGGGAATTTTATCTGGTTCATTATTTCTTCGGTTGTGTCGACCACTCTTCTTCAGTGGGTTATGTTTTTATCCTAGAGTGGTTTATTACTACCACGAATCTTTCTCCTATTGGTTGTTCCATGTTCATGATAAGATTCTTGTTTAAAGAAATCTTATCTCTTTGTGTTTCTTCCCCTATATATATCCCGGTGTGGCCAAGGGTAAGGGGCAAGTTTTCCGAGTTTGAAGTTTAAGTCTTTTAAGTGTTTGAGTGTGAGTGTGAAAATTGTGAGTGTTTTCCTTCCTGTACGAGTGTTTTCCCATCTTGGTGTGTAAGAGTGTTTTCCTTACAGGAAGGAAAACACTCACAAATTTTCACACTCAAATCTCGAGTGGACTTGAACTTAAAACTCGAAAAACTTGCTTCTTACCCTTGGTTACATCGGGATATAGATAGGGGAAGAAACACAAAGAGATAAGATTTCTTTAAACAAGAATCTTATCATGAACATGGAACAAACAATACGAGAAAGATTTGTGGTAGTAATAAACCACACTAGGATAAAAAGATAACCCACTGAAGAAGAGTGGCCGACACAACCGAAGAAATAATGAACCAGATAAGATTCCCTCCTTGAAAAGCATATACGTGTCCTTGATAAGCAGTGGAGTTAGTCTTGCTTTTAAAAAAATAAATGAAGCCTTAAAATTTAAAAGATTTCTTCAACAAACTAATTCTTTAAGATATTAATCCAAAATAGTAATCACCATTGGCATCTAAATCTTCTACACTGTCCTCTGACTTAACTTCATCTTCTTCCATAGATTTTGAAGAGGAGGGTTGAGAACTCATTTCTTCACTGTCTAATATTTGCAAGATTTGTTTTTTGAAATCTTCTTTAGATAGAAATCCATGGTGTTGTTTTAAGTCTAAAATATGTGTAGAAAATTCCATAGGGGAAACTGAAGAAGAAACTGACACCAATAATTTAGGTGCCACAAATTGAATAACAAAATTAGATGGTTGCAAATGGGAAGCATTATACCTATACCACCATTTAATAAACAATTGTCTGTCTAAATATGGGATATATTCTCATTCAGAATTATCATCTTTAGAGATTGAATAATTCCATCGCAATATCCATGGGATTTCATATAAGATAAAGCACCAAGACAATAATCATCTCTTATCATAAAAATGGCTATTAGCCTTTATAAATTTTTCTAAGGCTTCTGAAATGTAGCCAGGTAAAATATCTTGACTAGGCCCCCATAAACCCATCCAAGTCCGGAACCAATTGGGAAGTTCTTGAATTACCTTTAATTTAAAACCAATATACCAAGAATGGGAAAATCTTTGATTTTGAACACAAAAGGTATGTGTCCATGCTTTGATATAATTGGCATAATTGTATGTTATGGGTTTCAAATGTGAGTGGTTTATGAAACTCTTAGGTTCATGGGGATTCTTTGTATTGTTCTAACCGTACAAAAGTTCGAATCTGATTTAATAAATCAAAAATTTCTTATCGAGTAGACTGTAAATAAATTTTACTTAAAGATGTTAAAAACATAGCCTCTAAGCATGTTTTTGCAAGATGGCAAGCTATTATGTTTGTATTTGACTTTGATATTGAGTTTATTCCATGAGAATCAAATTCTTTACCTTATTTTCTAACTCGTGAATTTTTGCAGGGAAAAAATGTCTAAACGACCTCCTGATAAAGGTAAAGCACCTAAAGAAGCAAAAGAGGTTAAACCTCAAAAGAGAGAAATATCAACATCGTATAAAACGATAGCTCTCTTAGATCCAAAGGTTGTTAAACAACAAAAGCTAGATGATACTCCTAAAGAGGAGAAACTAAGAAATGATGCCTATATTCTGGCAGCAGAATCTTCTCATCCAGGTGAATATATTTACCCATATATTCCAACTTCCATTAAATGGATTATTCCATTGGAAAATAAATATGCTAATTTGCAGCCCAGCGAAGTAGTTGCTTTCTACTTCAAAAATAGTGCTGATCCTTTTGTTTACCCAAAAGACTTTCAGTTTTTTCAAGACATTCTTGTCGTAATGGGTTCAGTTGAATTCGACATAACTAATAGGAATGGTGGTGATATTGCTTATGGCAAAGCCACAATCCTTAGGGTTATTAAGCAAGAATAAAGTGGTTTCTCCCTTTTCGTTAAGATTTGGAATCTTACGAATATTGGGAACACTTGAGTTCATAACTTTGTAATATATTCTATAGATTAGAATTACATTTTGAGAACCGGGCATCATATCGTACCCTTCATACTTTACGTCTAGAGATAAGACATGTTTAATGTGTGGGTCTGATAACGACAACGTGTAGTTTGGGTAAGATGAGAAGTATATCGGGCCATCACATAAACTCGATTCAATAACTCCTAAAAGAGAATCATGGAATCGTCTATGTCTTTTGTCTCTAAGACAAATTAAGGTTGAGGTATTTAAACCTAATCTAGTGGATGGTTTCAAGGCTATTTGAATCATTCCTAGATGTAAAAACTTATATTTTAATTTATGAAGTTTGATTAACTTGTGTGATAATAATTGAAAAGAGCTGTAACCTGGGGAAATAGGTATAGCTTCTTCAATTGTTTGGATGATATAATCCGATTTGAATATAAAATTCAATTTATAAATCTCATTTTGTTTGGATTTTGGCAAATTCCAATTACATAGATCATTATCTATATTTTCATTAATTACTAATTCTTTATTTCTTTTAGAATTCTTGGCAGATTGAGAAGAACTTGATCTTCCCAAGGTTCTAATTAATTCATTCATTTACTAGACTCTCATCTACAGTCAACGACTTTTACAAGCTCACGTATTCGTGCCGCCCTCTTAGCTGGTCTTACCGTCAGGAACTAAACGCGACTAACGTATCAAAGAGTAAAATAGATGAGTGAAAGAATTATACCTTGGATTAGGGTTGCTCCTCTATCGTCCAAGCACTCCTCTATCCTTCCGATAGCTCTGATACCAGGAAGACCTATATGAACTATGAATAGTAAAAATTTGATTTTTCTACAGTGAATATAGGCGAAATGGATCGTTGAAGGCTTTAAGCTTTGAACATTGAAGCTCTTTTATTACTAAAATATATTACAAGGGTTATAGAGAAGAGAGAATGCTTAGAAGAGTTCTCAACTCGATGTGCCTTCTTCCAAACTAAACTCGAACTTAAAAACAAGAAAAAAGTTCCCTATAAGGGACCTACCGAGACAGGTGTGCGGATGGCCTCCACAACATACAAACTTACATGTGTGCGGATAGCCGCCACAAAAGACATAATTACAGATGTGCGGATAGCCGCCATAAAAGACAAAATTACAATCTCTCACTTAGTGAAGTAGTTTATTTTTGTCGAGGCTATCATAAGCCTAAAGCAGATTCTTTCTTATTGCTAATAAGCATCATAGCTTGCGTCATTGCTAGAATTATTTAGCATAAGGGTCTTGAGAATCTTCTAGGGGATCGTCTTCTACCAAAATAACGGCCTCGTCTTCATCTTTATCTTCTATTTCTCCAGTTGCCGAACTGGAAGCAGTATTAGCTTGGTCTTGTAGAAGAACAAGGAGTCTAGAGAGTTCTTCTTTAGATACTAGCAGAAAACTCTTTTAATAAGTCATCAACACTAGGTTTAGGAGGTGGTGGTGGTCCAAGGTCAATAAGTCCTTTGGCAGAAAAAACTGAATTTTTATTAAAGAACTCAAACTTCTGCCACCACTTAATCAAAATCCTTCTTCCTAAATAAGGAACTTGTTTGAAAGTTTCACCTAAGTTGGAAAAACTTCGTTGGCTGATAACAGGTTCCCAAAGGACAATCCAAGGGACTTGGTAATGAACTGTAAACCATAATGAGGTGTTTATTAAGGAGGATTAAGATCTACAAAATCATCGTAAACCATAATGATGAAGGGAACCTGTTATCAGCCCATTATGGTTTATGGACTTATGCTAGAAGATTCTCAAGACCCTTATGCTAAATAATTCTAGCAATGACGCAAGCTATGACGCTTATTAGCAATAAGAAAGAATCTGCTTTAGGCTTATGATAGCCTCGACAAAAATAATCTACTTCACTAAGTGAGAGATTATAATTTTGTCTTTTATGGCGGCTATCCGCACATTTGTAATTCTGTATTTTGTGGTGGCTATCCGCACACATTTAAGTTTATCTGTTGTGGCGGCCATCCGCACACCTGTCTCGGTAGGTCCCTTATAGGGAACTTTTTTCTTGTTTTTAAGTTCGAGTTTAGTTTTGAAGAAGGCACATCGAGTTGAGAACTCTTTTAAGCATTCTCTCTTATCTGCAACCCTTGTAATATATTTCAGTAATAAAAGAGCTTCAATGTTCAAAGCTTAAAGCCTTCAACGATCTATTTCGCCTATATTCACTGTAGAAAAATCAAATTTTTACTGTTCATAGTTCATATAGGTCTTCCTGGTATCAGAGCCATTGGAAGGATAGAGGAGTGCTCGTGGACGATAGAGGAGCAACCCTAATCCAAGGTATAATTCTTTCACTCATCTATTTTACTCTTTGATACGTTAGTCGCGTTTAGTTCCTGACTAGAAGACCACCTAAGAGGGCTGCACGAATACGTGAGCTTGTAAAAGTCGTTGACTGTAGATGAGAGTCTAGTAAATGAATGAATTAATTAGAACCTTGGGAAGATCAAGTTCTTCTCAATCTGCCAAGAATTCTAAAAGAAATAAAGAATTAGTAATTAATGAAAATATAGATAATGATCTATGTAATTGGAATTTGCCAAAATCCAAGCAAAATGAGATTTATATATCGAATTTTATATTCAAATCGGATTATATCATCCAAACAATTGAAGAAGCTATACCTATTTCCCCAGGTTACAGCTCTTTTCAATTATTATCAGACAAGTTAATCAAACTTCATAAATTAAAATATAAGTTTTTACATCTAGGAATGATTCAAATAGCCTTGAAACCATCCACTAGATTAGGTTTAAATACCTCAGCCTTAATTTGTCTTAGAGACAAAAGACATAGACGATTCCATGATTCTCTTTTAGGAGTTATTGAATCTAGTTTATGTGATGGCCCGATATACTTCTCATCTTACCCAAACTACACGTTGTCGTTATCGCACCCACACATTAAACATGTCTTATCTCTAGACGTAAAGTCCGAAGGGTACGATATGATGCCCTGCTTCAAAAATGTAATTCTAATCTATAGAATATATTACAAAGTTATGAACTCAAGTGTTCCCAATATTCGTAAGATTCCAAATCTTAACGAAAAGGGAGAAACCACTTTATTCTTGCTTAATAACCCTGAGGATTGTGGCTTTGCCATAAGCAATATCACCACCATTCCTATTAGTTATGTCGAATTCAACTGAACCCATTACGACAAGAATGTCTTGAAAAAACTGAAAGTCTTTTGGGTAAACAAAAGGATCAGCACTATTTTTGAAGTAGAAAGCAACTACTTCGCTGGGCTGCAAATTAGCATATTTATTTTCCACTGGAATAATCCATTTAATGGAAGTTGGAATATATGGGTAAATATATTCACCTGGATGAGAAGATTCTGCTGCCAGAATATAGGCATCATTTCTTAGTTTCTCCTCTTTAGGAGTATCATCTAGCTTTTGTTGTTTAACAACCTTTGGATCTAAGAGAGCTATCGTTTTATACGATGTTGATATTTCTCTCTTTTGAGGTTTAACCTCTTTTGTTTCTTTAGGTGCTTTACCTTTATCGTCGAGGTCGTTTAGACATTTTTTCCCTGCAAAAATTCACGAGTTAGAAAATCAGGTAAAGAATTTGATTCTCCTGGAATAAACTCAATATCAAAGTCAAATACAGACATAATAGCTTGCCATCTTGCAAAAACTTGCTTAGAGGCTATGTTTTTAACATCTTTAAGTAAAATTTCTTTAGCAGAGAGGCAATTTCTGCCGGATTTCTTTGAGCATGCTCTGTTTCGATAGCTAGAAGAGGTAAAGCCATAATATTAGTATATGGAGATCTTTCCTCCTGATAAGAGGATTTTTTACCTTTATTGAGGTTTTCTTTAAGAAGAAAAGGATCATTCTTTTTGCCGTAAGGATTATCCTTACGGGGAAAACCAGAGGCTTTACCCTTAAGCAGCTGAGATTCAATTTTTTTCCCTGTAAAAATTCACGGGTTAAGAAATCAGGTAAAGAGTTAATCTCTCCTTTAATATATTCAATTTTAAAATCAAAAGCTGAAAGAATAGCTTGCCATCTTGCAAAGATTTGAAGAGATGCTAAATTTTTAACACCCTTTACTAAAACCTCTTTGGCTGCTTGGCAATCTACCCGAATAAGAAATTCATGATTTAATAAATCACCTTCAAATTTAGTAACACAATGAATTATAGCCAAAATCTCTTTTTTGATTGTCGAATAATTTTGTTGTGTTGATTTCCACACACCCGAGGTATGTCGAACTAATTGTTCCTTTCCATTGACCATTTGTTTGAGAATTCCTCCATAACCAATATCAGAGGCATCTGTTTCAACTATTTTGTAAGTTGTTAGATTAGCTATATTTAAGCATGGTAATTCTTGAGCCTTAGCTTTTATTTTTCTAACAACACTAGTATGTTCACTAGTCCAGTTAACATGATTTTTCCTTAATCTAGCATATAATGGTTTACTATCTTATGCTAGATCTTTATAGAAATCTGCTATGTAATTCATACTTCCAAGGAACCTTTGTAATTGTTTCTTATCCGTGATTTCATCTGGGAATTTATTAGCAAAAACTATTGATCGATCTATAGGTATAATAGTACCTTTATCAATATTATGCCCAAGGAACCTAACTTGGGTCTGAAATATTTTCATTTTCTTTGCAGATACTACCAATCCAGCCTGCTATACTATCTTTAAGAAAGTTAATATATGTTTGAAATGTTGTTCAATAGATTCAAAGTATATTAGCACATCATCGATGTAAACAATTGTAAAAGTTGAATATGGATTAAATATATTATTCATAATATGTTGAAATTCTGATGGAGCATTTTTTAGCCCAAAGGACATGACATTCCATTCATAATGCCCGAACGGAACTGTAAATGTTGTTTTATATTTGTCTTTCTCAGAACTTTGGACTTGCCAATATCCAGACTTTAAATCAAATTTTGAGAAGATCACTGCATTATGCAATCTATCCAAAAGGTCTTTTTTATTAGGAATAGGGTACCTAATCCATCTTAGAGCCTTATTTAATGGTTTATAATTTATTACTAATCTCGGAACTCCTCTTTCCAATTCTGCAACCTTTTCAACATAAAAGGCCGGACAGCTCCATGGAGAATAGCTTTTTCTAATTAGACCTTTATCTAGCAGATCCCGAATCTCAGACTTACATATTTCAAGTAATCTATTATTCATTTGAGGTCTAGCTTTAGTTGGAATCATTTTTTCTGAAAATTCTGGTTCATATGGTAACTCAACTATATGTTGTTTTCTTTCCCAAAATGCATTAGGGATATCAGCACAAACTTCTTTTATTAACGTATTATTAATATCTTCTATTTGTTTTTGGAGTTTTGGACATTTTAATCTTTCTTCTATCCTATTATACTGGATTTTTTCTTTTAAGAAGAATAAGAATTTCTCTTTTTGTTTGATCTTATCCTGAATATGATTAATGAATTTTTTCTTTGGTTCAGAAACAAATTCAAATAAAATCTTATGTCCTTGAACAAAGACTTCAATTCTTGTGTTATTAATTTGTAATGGATATAGCATATTTAAAAATGGAGTTCCTAGGATACATGTTTGGGATAGGTTCTTAACCATAATAAATGGAGTTTCCATACATATACCATTATTGCAAATTGCAGCATCTGACAACTTGTAATTAATTATAAGTTTATTCCCATCTGCAGTATTAAGGACTTGAGTAGTTTTACTAAAATATTTTGTTGGTACTAACCCTTCATTTAGACAATTTAAATCTACCCCTAAATCTATAAGTTCCATGGTCTGAAAATTATATACTTTTCCTATAATTAAGGTAACTAAGGTATACAATTTTTGAATTACTACTTTATCGATTATATTAATAAATTGCAAGTTATCTATTTCTTGATTTGCATTAGAAGATTCTAGTTTTTCTACATTCTTTTGTGTGGATACTGTTGTCTGGTAATTTTGCAGAATATCATCAAAGGAATTTTCTTCCTGTGAATCGTATTCTCCATCTATAGGCTTATGAAGTTCCAATAGTTGGATTCTTTGTTTAAGCCCTCGTAATTCATTCTTAACCTTATTAACTTCAGCCTTGAGTTCACTAATTGAGGGCTCCTTTTTAGAGTTTCGATTTTCTACTCTTGCTATAATTTCTTTAAAACTATAGGGTTGTAAATTCTTTCCTTTTTTATTTATCTTCGAAGTTCGTTTATCCACTTCAATGTATTTTTCCAAGGATGCACGTTTTGCATCAGGATCACTTATTTTATCTATTAATTCTAAAATAAAATTTTCCTCATTGGTAAGAACATTAATTCCTAAGCCTGATATTTGCTTATGCAAACAATTTTTGAAGGAACAATTGTCATCCATTCATTATCCTCTAGACCAGAAATAGTATCCGAAGATTCATCAGATTCCTGTTCCGAAGATACTTTCTCAGTTTCTTCTGAATCATCAGTCTCCATTAAAAGGACTTGACTTAATTGATGTTTAAGCCCTTCATGTATGTTTAATTCATTTATTTTTTGTTTAGTTCGACATTTATTTTGATAATGTCCGACCTTTCCACATTTGTAACAAACTGGAAGTTCTTTTTTATTATTATATTGCTGTGGTTTCTTCTAATTTGTTGGGAAATTGGGCCTTTTATATTTTTGTGGGTATCTATTATACTTTGTTGTCCTTTTACCATGATATAATCTAACAATTTTCTTCTTGGATTTAGAAGTTGGTGTAAAAGAATTATAACCAAACTGTTCGCAGAAATCTCTTAATTCTTCTTTCTTAGTTATTTTATTCTTTTGTAAATGCCTATGAAGTTTTATGTCTGAACATAAGGTTAAACCTTCTGACAAAACTTCAGAAGATAATTGCCCAAAGGTGTATTCATTATAATCTATTCTTCCTTGGGTATTTTTAGCTTTAAGCCCGCTCCTTACTCTTTCAGCAAATAGATGCAATCCAGACACAAATTTTTCTTTCCAAAATTCAGAGTCTGAAGAACAATCTTCTCTGCTGAATAATTTGGAGAAGAAAACATCTCTATACCATCTATAATGGGAGAGAGTGGGACATTTTAGGTTAATGAGTAATTCTCTTGATCTCTCCATTTGTTGGGAGTTTGTCCTCACAAAATGTAGAGCAATAGTATACAATAATGTATTTACTGCATCTGCCTCATTATGGACAAATCCATTTTCTAATCTTACCTGTTTAACTGCATTTTCTATGCTCCATTTTGCTTGAGACGATATATGGAAATCCCACCATACTTTAAGCTGACCGGTAAATCCCGTAACTATGGCTTTAAAGATTTGATCATCAGGATTTTCAAAATTAATTCTAGAAGCACAACTATACATGGTCATTTGCCTAATTGTATTTAGTATATGGTATTCAGTCATACCATCTATATTCCATTCTACTATAGATCTGCCATCAAAATAAACCTATTTCCTATTGTAATCTTCTTCAATTTGTAAATCTACTGGTGTGGGTCTTGGGTAATAATTTCTTATACCAGGAAATACTGCTCCATAATTTTTACCAAAAGATATTTTATTAAGGGTACTTGGTTCTAAAGTTTGAAATATTTCTTCCAATTTGTCGACATCAACATTATTGTACTGTTCTTGTTTAGATAAAACATTAACAGTTTGAGATGTCTCGCTTGAAGATCTAGGCCCTTTAGGAATGGATAAATTAAGAGACTCAAGTTTTTGAACCAAAGCATCTATAAAACTATTATCAGGATTAGATAGTATAAACACTTCTCGATTGATAACTGGGGCTGGCTTAAATAAAAGTCCCCCTTGATTCGACCTATCTTCAACTGGTTTCGTATTACTAGTAGACGCCACTTGTTTATTAGTATTTAACATGGATTATATTCTGGTTGTCTGTTTACCTAATGATTGTAAACATAAATTTGTGTAATTGCCTAAATGTATTAGCTGGCCAATATCCTTTTGAGTTGCTGCTGAATTGGTTTCTCTTGATTTTGCCTTATACGGAGATGCTATAGCTCCTTTAAATTCCAGGACTGTCTCCGGAGAATGTATACTCTAAATGGATTTTCCTTCCTTTGTCTCATATGTATGAAATGGAGTTTCTAAAGCATTAAGAGATTCCTTATAATCTTGTAGACCATGATTATTAATTAAATCATCTAACCAATCAAAAAATGGTTTTTTAACCTAACTATGAGTTAAGTATAGACCATAGGTTATATATAATTTTGTCTTTCGACGAGAGGAGAATTTTGAACTAAACCAAGCTCTGTTAGCTTTATTTTTCGAGTTATGATATTCTTTTCTTAATTCATGTATATCATTTAAAGGTTGTTGAATTACATTTATCTCAAAATTTAGGTCTGAGAATGTTGGTTCGGGTTGTTCAGAGATGTTTCTATCACTAGATTTTGGAGTATCAACCCTATAATAAGGCTTATTAACATGTTGTGTAGTCTGTTCAACTCCCTTTATTGTAATATCATGGTTATCATTTATAAAATTATTTATTGGATCTATATAAGAGGATGAGGATACGGAAGGTCTTGGTGTACTTCCTTCACCATCCATGAATTTAATCCTTGTTTTTATACAAGATTTAAATTGTATTTCTACATCTCCATCTTCATATTCAATAATTTGCTGAAGGTTTTGGTTTTGACAAGGTTTCATGGGTACCTCAACTTGTAAAGTCCACTTTTTTGGAAGGGTAACCTGATCCCATTTAATTGTTCAGGGTATCACAGTATGAGCTTTACCCATTGTTTGTATGAAAAAGGGTGGTTTGCCCCTTAGTATCATAAATTTGGGCATTCAGACACAAGGTGTTCATGAGCTTATAATATATTCTATAGACAACCGCTAAGTTTTGAGATCCCGTGACCATATCAAACCCCTGAGTTCTAACATTTAAGGTTAGAGCTTTAAGGAGTCCTGGATCACTAAGGGATACTGAAAAGTTTGGGAAACAATTGAAATATATTGGACCTTCACATAATGTGGATTCAATAATTCCCAACAGCGAATCAGTAATCTTATTATGCCTACAATCCCTGACGCATAGAAGTACAGAATTATTTAATCTTATTCTTGTTAATGGTTTAACTGCTATTTGGATTAACCCAATATGAAGATAATTAAAGCTTTTTTGCTTATGATCTTCAATCATCCTAGGAGAGAAAAGCTCAAAATTATCATTTGAATCTATTATTGATATTGTTTTTTCTACTGTCTTTATTGCGTAATCAGTTTTAAAATGAAAAGATCCTTTTTTATAGACCTCACGAACAGGACTTTAGGGATACTCCAGTTTTGCAATTTTTTTCTCAATATCATTCATTATGATTTCTTCTGAATTAACAGTTTTTATAATTTTTAAACTGTTTTTTCTAGAAAACGATGACAAAATTAGCCATAATTAAAGATCATAAAGTTTAAACGGTCAACAGGAATCAGTGCTCCACCTTCAAACGGAAACTCTCTCCTAATTGGTTTTACAAGCTCACTGTGACTAATATTTAACACTCTATCTCTCCCTATAGAATGGCTCTAATACCAAGACCTTTCGTATCCTCATCCTCTTATATAGATCCAATAAATAATTTTATAAATGATAACCATGATATTACAATTGAGGGAGTTAAACAGACTCCACAACATGTTAATAAGCCTTATTATAGGGTTGATACTCCAAAATCTAGTGATAGAAACATCCATGAACAACCCGAACCAACATTCTCAGACCTAAATTTTGAGATAAATGTAATTCAACAAACTATAAATGATATAGATGAATTAAGAAAAGAATATCATAGCTCGAAAAATAAAGCTAACAGAGCTTGGTTTAGTTCAAAATTCTCCCTTCGTCGAAAGACAAAATTATATAAAACCTATGGTATATATATATATATATATATATAAACCTTACTATTGCAATTAATAATTCAAGTGGTGCTACTCTTATGCACATTAATATTGAAAATTAATATTTACTTGAACTTGAACCGCTGACTCCAAATATAAGAGTCAGGCTACTGGCTAACTAAGCTACTTGAATTGAGTTGGCCAGGAGACTGACTCTCATATTTGAAGTCGGTAGTTTGAAACTTTGCATGTATGTATGTCTGTACATATCACGTAAGTCTTTCCAACCATTAAATTACATACGCTTACCAACCAAACTATGCGATGATAATATTTTAACTTTTACGCGTGCAAGAACTTTGACTATTGACTTTAAATATGAGAATCATGTCACTAGAAACCTAGGCTACCAGTACAATTGTATGCTATACAAATGAGTCTGCGATAAATCTGTAATAAAATACTTACGTATTTTTTCCTTCTTTTTTCCACACGAAGACTCGAACTCCTGACCTCGAGTATGAGAGTCAATATCCTAGCCAACTGAAATACCAAGATATAGCCAGTTTACCAGTTTGACTCTCGTATTTGAGGTCAGTAATCCGAATATCTGTACGAGATAAATAAAAAACTTACTTCTTCTCCAATATCATTGTTCGAAAAACATACCATCCTAGGACTATCGAACAAAACCCATCTGAGAGGCGGTTTCATTGAAAACACAGAATGTCATACACATTACGTTATCAAATATTCTTATATCAGGTGTAGGATTTCTCTAACAAAAAAACCCTCACATAGTTTTCCTAAATTAGTCTACAGTTATTGATTATAGAATGTAAGCTTGTAACGAAGTAGTTAAACCAACTAATCTACCCCTCACATGATATGCTTTTCTGGCGAGTTTATGGTCTTCATATCGGATCACTCAAAAGGGTTCATTAAATTGGCGATCCGTGCAGAATCATTTCATATTTTTCTTACACTAATGTTCTTCGACCAAACATCTTAAACTTTAATTTACTAATGTTTCTGAACAAACCACCAAATCGAACTCTCCCAAAACCTTAAGCCGTGATAGAGGTGGTTGTGATAAACCCTCCTGAGAATAATGGGTCTCCATGAAAGTGATTGACCAAGCTCATGTGAACGGGTGGTTATCGAAGAGTTTAATCTTGCAAACAACTAATATTCAATCCTAGTTCTGAAAACCAAGTCAGAAAAGGTTGCTTCGTCTCACTTTTGTTTGACCGACGGACCTTATTTTGATAGTTTCTCGTCTATTACTACGCACCTCCATCAGTACACGACATGTATTCACGCAAAAGAAAATTAATCTCATTTTTATGCATTCGCCTTTTCAAGTGAATGTCAGGTACAAGTGAGTTTAGATATTAATAGCGTGTTGAACGCATATTGAGAAGTTTCTTTTAACTTCTAGAAGCAAAAAAGTCGAAAATTAGTTTGGGTACACAATTTCATAATGACTTTTAAAAGCAAAAAAGTTAACTTTTTGTAAAGCAAAAACATTATAGCATACTTGGATACGAGAAGCATAAGGCATAAGCAAAATATTTTAGCTTCACAAAAAGTTAACATTTTTACTTCTAAAAGTCATTCTGAAATTGTGTAGTACCCAAACTAATTTCTGACTTTTTTGCTTCCAGAAATCAAAAACAACTCCTTAAAGCGTACCCAAACATGTTATATGCTTATAATTTCTACTTCTACTATCCAAACATTCTATAAGTGTCAATAGTTATTCAAACAAAAATATATCAGATTATTCCATGACAATGAATTTGTTGGAAGAGAATGAAAATAACTAGTAATTTATATGTGTAGATATTATATGCAATCCCAAAATTTAAAATCATTTAAAACTTTAATATTAACAAGGATGATCTACGTGAGGAGTAAACACCATCACCGAACAATCATAGCCTCTGAATCTCTGATTCTTATGGCAAAAGCAAATTTGAAACTCATCAACACTTCTTTAGGATTTGAAAAGCAATAAATCAGTCAAAGGAAGGAAAAAAACAACAAACAGACCACCAAATGTAGTGATTTCTTTTTCTTTGTGTCGATGAACAATAGTTCTTTTTAATTCAGAACTAAGATTCAAACCTTGATATAAGAAAAATTATCTTAGGAAAATATTTTTTTGGCCCTAAATCAAACCACAAATACAAACAGGAGATTGGTTTCTCCTAGTGACATATGAAAAACATCCCATGAAATTTCATTAATTCCTACTATACGTAGCAACCAGCAAATAACCAAAAATGACACTAACTTCTGTATACTGTATGTTCAAAACTTCGAATTAGATAACAAAATCTAGAAACCAAAGATACAGATTCAGGTACCTTACCGTTTAAAACTTGGAGACCCTTCTGCGAGATCTCTCTTAAGCTTGCTTTCTGATATATTGAACTTGCTCATTTTCAATCCTACCCATGGAACCGCTCCGCACATTCAAACTTTCCATCAACTATCATTTATAGGCTAAAACTTTAGACAAATGATATCCCACACGACTTTGCGGGAAGCATTTCCGCAAAAACGGCTTCTTTACCGTTGAATGATCAAATCAACGGTTGGATTCACATTCAGGAAGGGACCCATCACTTTCAGGAAGGGACCCACCACTTTCACGAAATAAACACCACTTTATCTTTTAGGGTTCAAGATATTTCTGTCCTAGATCTTACATTTAGGATGATCTAAATTTATAAAAAAAAAACTAGGAGGTTTAAATTTTTAGGAAGCCGTTTGAGCGAGATAACTTCCCACAAGATCGTGCGGGATAGCACTGCTCAAAACTTTATACAGAACAAATCTTAAATAAAGGATAACCCACACCGCATGCTGCAACGAGACAAACCATTTATCACCTTCCACATTGGAAACTCAAATCATGTCTGCCGGTAATGAAAAGGAAAAACTGTTTATAGTTTGGAATCATTCCCCAAAGCAGCTCATGTGACGCAAGAAAACAAAACCATCGACTTTTCTTGGCGAAAATAAACCACTCCTGACAAACACCGACAAGAACCCACAGAAACCGCATGATTGACTTGACTTCGGGTACCACTTTATTAGGAGTGGATTATAGAAATTCTTGCAAGACAATGATGCCAAGGCATCACCACCCCTCCTTGGCATATCGAAAGGCTAGTAAAAAATACATTCAAGAAATACAACCAACAAAAGCTTTTAATAAAATCGATTGACAAAACATAACTACAGTAGGATTTTATGCATCTAACGGTTAATAGGTCTAGTGACATGACACAAAATTGAGTTATAGGATGCGTTTGGTTAGTCACTAACAAATAATACGAGAGAGAGAGAAAATCCTATGGGTAGTGTCACTCTTTCAAATGAAGGAGGGCACTACTAATTAGACCAAATTAGAGTCTTTTAGGTAGTGTTTTGGTCCCTTTTCAGCCAAAGACTATCATGCACTCGTTCGATCGAGCGAGTGGTCGGGAGTGTCACACTAGACGGGGGACAGTCCCCCGTCAGGAAAAATAGGGCTACACGGGGGACTGTCTCCCGTGTAGCAAAAAAATTTGCACCAAACGGGGATAGTCCCCCGTTTTAGAAGTTTTTTAGTTCCAAACGGGAGACAGTCCCCCGTTTGGATTTTTTTTTGCCTTTTGGACGGGAAACAGTCCCGTTTGGATTTTTTTTTTCTTTTGGACGGGGGACAGTCCCCGTCTGATCAAAATCCCAATTTTTTTTACTGCACGGGAGACTGTCTCCCGTGTAGTGTCTTTTTTTGTATTTGCTCATAGTGGGTTCTCTCGTTCGTTTGATTGAGTGGTCGTTCATTTGAGCGAGTTAGTCTCCATTTGGAGACTACCCATAGGATATGCTCTAAGAAATTTAAGAAATTGAATACAATATTGAAACGAGTACTTGCGGGATTGAATGGACTCACGCTAAATGGTGATGGAAATTTTTGTCAAGCTTTAATCAAATCTAGGGTTAGATCGTTTTACAACAAAAACGGAAGAGTATGGTTCGGAGATGGTGAAGAATGAATATCAAAATTGATCCTTTCATAAATTTGTGGGTACATATATAGATGTTTGATCAAACTTGCTATAAATCAAAACCCTAAGAAATTTAAGAAATTGAATACAATATTGAAACGAGTACTTGCGGGATTGAATGGACTCACACTAAATGGTGATGGAAATTTTTGTCAAGCTTTAATCAAATCTAGGGTTTGAAGATCGTTGTAAAACAAAAACGGAAGAGTATGGTACGGAGATGGTGAAGAATGAATATCAAAATTGATCCTTTCATTGATTTATTTTGAAGGAGATCGTTGGTGGTAGTAAAAGCTATGGCAATGGTGCTTAATCAACTGTTTTTGTTCATGTGAAACAAATAGGCGAACAACTACAGCATAACCCCTATAAAATAATAGCGTCGGGACAGGAAAAATTTATCAATTTATTGCGATATTAAATAAGTAGGAAATACCATTAGGTCATAGGAATAATATATTAGAGAGAGTCTAGTCCATTTGACCCAGTCAAATGTCTGTTTGGTCCTATTTGGTAATATAAATTATAGTTTGGCCCTAAAAATTATTGTTTGGTCCTAGGCTGATGTCATGGATGATGTAAATGTCACCTTGTAGTGGCAGAAATACCCTTTTGGATAAGAACCATATATATATATATAGTCTATATTATAAGGGACAATGGTGTTTTTCTATTTGGACGGAGATCTACCGTTTGGACACATAAAGAACGACCCAGATTGAGGCACCTATTTAAGTTATTCATTTACATTTCTGGCATATAAAGAATGGTCCAGATTGAGCTAAATATTTAAGATTTTCAATCTATGTTTTAGGCATATAAAGAAGGGTCCAGATTGAGCTAAATATTTAAGATTTTCAATCTATATTTTAGGCATATAAAGAAGGGTCCGGATTAATTCACATAATATTAATTTTACCTAATATAATGAATTTAAATTTATTGCACATTAATTTGGGAATTACTTTTATTCATCCAATTAACTCCTCCTATTAACTTAACTCTTAATTTAATCCTTTTTATAATCAATTTCCTTCCCAAAGGTTCATCCTTTGCACAACTCTATTCCTAAGGTATGATTCACTTTTGTTTTGGTTGATTAAGATAATTGTTGTTAGCTTTTATCTATAATTTTTTGTTTAACGTCAATGATAATAACACCAACCATAGCTTTGTATCGTATCCATATTATAAGAGACAATGGTGTTTTCCTAGATGGACGGTGATTCCAAGTTGGGACACATAAAGGACGGTCCTGATTCATCTAAATAGGATACATTTTGGTTGTATAAAATGCTATCGAGATTGTGCCACGTGGTTGCTTTTCCCCTCTCTCACCCGTTTCGTTAATTCTTGAATAAAAATCCGGAAGGAGAAAAACGAATAGACGAACTTAATGTCCCATCCGTTTCGAATTGTAGCTCATAAAACGCAATGGAATGGATTTTCATAAACCTATGCGTATCGAGAAATCAGTCCAACCGATCGATTCATCCCAGGTACTACTCAAATTGAGGTTCTTATATCTTTCTCCCAATTTTGCGTTTTGATTTTTTGCTATTAAGCCCTAGGCTTATTCGGAATTTTTATAGCTATTGATTCTCAATTCATCGTTGTTATTTTGAATCTTAAGAAGGGAAATTAGGGTTCTCAAATTTGGTGCGATTCCAGTGTTGCTTTACCTGTGCAAGGTAAGGGTGTAAACGGATGCATACGGATGCGGATTGGCACTATCCGTATCCGAATCCGAAAATACCATATGTTATCCGAATTCGATCCGAAATCCGAACGGATATTGTAATTTTCACTTTGAATTCGTATCCGAATTTCTATCCGGATATCGGATAATTATCCGATCCGAAATCATAAGAAAAAATAATAGTAAAATATTTTTATTTTTACAAAAGATTAATGTTTACATAATAAAAATTAATTAGAATTAAAAGTATTATTTATTATTTTTAATAAAATTTAACAAAATGTCTAAATATAAAGAAAAATAAAAAAATAGATATGATTTACACTTTCATAGGTTTAAAATATCTATATATTCATACATAAATTCCGGATACGGATATTTCGGATGCGAATACCTCCATATCCTAATCCGTATCCGATTAGTTACATTTTCGGATAAAAAATCCGGATATCCGAATCCAAAACTATTTTCGAATAATATTTGATATTTCGAATGCGAATTCGAACGAATACCGGAATTTTCGGACATCCATTGACACCCTTAGTGCAAGGTCATTTCTTTCAACCTTTTTTCGGCTGTTATTATACTTTGGTGTATTGATGTTTCCCTTTTCATTTACATTTCAGTTCCTCTTAAGTATATTTGTTGTTTTTTGTTATTTTTCCCGGGTGCTTTTGGATCGTTTCAATTATAGGTAACTTATCTGATTATGTTAACAATGAAATTACTTTGTTTCAAAACAATACTCCGAATTTGCTCTTGTTCAAAACAGTAATCTGAATTTGCGTTCTTTATATATCAACACCAGCATTAATTTTCAAGAACCGAAATAATTCTCTTTGCTCATTTGATTACTTATCCTGTTTTGACGGCTATTTCCGATTAGTTATCATGGATTAGTGTTCGTAGATCAGCCATATGAAAGGGTGAAACTGAAGGAGTGACATACCCTAAAATCTTGATTTTATTCAAAGTGGCGAGCAACGAGTAAAACTCCGTGGAATTTAAAATCTTGATCCATAATGCGCGGATATATTTTCATATCCTAGATTGTTGTGTGGTCCAATATGTTCCATTTTGATTTTATTTTCGGTTTTATGTATTACCTTAGAATTGGTGCTCACTTCCCAGATCATCAAAGCATTGCGGATGGAAAAGGTGACCAGGTTGAGGTAATCTTCATAATATCCTTCGGATACAGGTCTTTGAACGATTTAGATTCTAGCCGATTATAGGTAACTTATCCGATTATGTTAGGCGACATGGTTTTGTGAGCCTTCATGGTTTCTGAGCTTCCAATAACATTTGGGTCCTTTAGATCACATGTTTGTTAACTTACTTTATCATTTGGATCTGATGTATGCTCAAGAAAATCCTCACATAATAGCTTTGTTTCATCGGAAGATCTTGGAGAGAACCCCATGAGTTATATTATGCATTGTCATTATGTTAAACGTAATCAAATTGAAACAATTTCCGTCTTATCCCTAAATTTGTTGAATACTGCACCCATCACCATCTGTGAAAGAGGCGTTTATCTTTTGGTGGATTAGTGTTAGTTAGTACGAAATCTTCAAAAAAGCTAAGACAACAATGGATATGGGTCATGCCACCAACATCTCGGAGACTAGGAGTAAAGTATAAAGGGCTCTGCAATTTTGAACGGTTATGCATATAAAACCATTCTTTTCATTGCAAAATTGGTACTAAACTATTTGAAACCTTTGTTTCAAGAGTGTCCCGTCGAATCGAATCAGTGCAGCTCTTTCTTTCTGTCCTTTTTTTTTTTGAATTTGATGCATCGATTAGTACTTTTATATGTAATGTATATGTTAAATATGAAATAGAATCTGTGTATTATCTTATTCACAGTCACACATTGTTTCATAGGATAGCCAATTTTTCTATATTGATAAAACTCGATGAATTTCTATTAAAAAAAATACTCCCTCCGTTCTTAAATAGTAGGTTGGTTTCATGTACAAATTACAGATGAAACTAGCCTATTATTTAAAAACGGAGGGAGTAGATGGTGGCACCGAAATGGCAATGTATGTTTTTTTCTTCTTCTAATATATGATGTAATGTTTGTATTTCCAAATATTATCCATCGTCCATGACTCAAAACCTATGCTATTTTGTAGGATAGATATCATTTTGTAAGAGGAGCGCATCAAAATACTAACTTTAAATTTATTATCCTTCGAATTTTATAAAAATATCGAAACAAGTCTTATGAGATATTGTGAATAAGAGTGTGAATGGATCCTCCCTCAAAATATATATCCAAATTCTACACATAATAAATTTGTTGCAAAATTTAAATTCGTCTAAGACATATATATATGTGCATGTATACTTTTTTTTATGCCAACCGTCTGAGATGCATATGTTGAAATATAGTATCAACTATCAACAATAAATTATGAACGAACCCATAATTGGGGGATAGTCAAATTAATTGGGGATATGATAATAAGATAGGATAAGGATCCAAATAGTAAAGTGGGGTTATCCCATATCCATGGATTTTTTATAATACCTAATCTACCCCTCACTAATTAATCATATTTAGTTAACATAAATCATTACGATTTTGGATAAATCATTAATATTTTGGAGAGATTAGAAGTATGAGTGTTGGGTTTAAAAATTTTGGTTGAAATGATTGACCATAGTGACCAAAGAGATGTCTCAAAGTCTTCACTCAACAACAAACAAGTATTTTATGTTCAATCTTCCCCATTCAAAAATTTTAGATTCACCATGGCTGCACTGTAAAAAGTCACTGCCGGCATTGATGTAACTATGAATACCATGCCGGAACAACCTAAAATAGTCATGGTATTCATAGTTTTTTCTATGTTGGTGCATCGTATCCCTCCAATTTTAACTGTTCCAGGCATTGTATATATAAAAAAAAAAAAAAAAAAAATGTCGGCAGATTCAAAAAATGTATAGAAAATATGTGAAATTCTTTTATCGAGCATGATGGCACATATTTCAAGTTGGCAAAAACTTAAGTTTTTTCGCTAAGATGTCGGCATTGTTGTTTTCATATCGAGCATGCCGGCAAACCCGTGTCGGCATGGTTTTCAAATATGTTTTTATGCCGGCATAAGAAAATCGGCATGGCATTCATGCTAAAATTACTGCTGGTAGAAGTTGTGGCAGGGGTATTCATCATGAATACAATGTCAGAGAACAAAAACGAAAAATTTCGGTTACAATTTATTTATTTATATTTTTTAAAGCTTTACCTTCAAAAAAAAACAATAACACTTTAAGTAAAATTAGGTATCACTTACCTTCCTAACGAAGCCATGGGTTTTTAATTAAGTTAAAGGGTGGTTAAGTATTTTCGCACCCAAAAATCACCCCTTAGCAGGGTTCATTGGATAGGAATAATAAATCATATCCCCCAATTAATTTATGTATCGTTCTAAATTATACATTAAGAAGATTGGTGTCGAATACGTTAAGAAGCTAACCTTCGTTGTACCAAGAACATACCAAACCCCGTGCCGTTACGGCACGGGTAATACCCTAGTCAAAAATAAGAGAGAATAAATCATTCTCAGATTTACTTTCTCTCTCTTATATTTTTAGATCTAAAATTTATCTCTTTTTTTCTTTCTTCTTCTTTTTCCTCCTGTTAATGGTGTCTCCATTTTTTCCTTCTCTTTTCTTCCTCTGCTGTAAACGATGGCAATGAAGGTGAAATCAATTAAATATTTAGATCGGTAGTTGTAGACGATGAATACGATGATGTTGATAATGTTGAATACGATTTTTTAAGGTTTTTTTTTCTTTTTTCTGCCGCTGTTGACGATGAAGATGATGAAGAAGATGGAGATATGCTGTTGCTGCTGCTGTTGACGATGGTGTTAATCGATTCAGATATTTTTTTAGGGTTTTTATATGGACAAGTCTGTTTTTTAGGTTTTTATATGGACTTCATTTCTGGATTGAAGTGTGTTTTTTTAGGTTTTTATATGGACTTCATTTCTGGAATGAAGTCTTTTTTTTAGGTTTTTATATGGACTTCATTTCTGGAATGAAGTCTGTTTTTTTTAGGTTTTTATATGGACTTCATTTCTGGAATACCAATTTTCTTTTTTTCAACACGGAAACTCGAACTCCCGACTTCAAATATAAGAGTCAATATCCTAACCAACTAAAATACCAATATAACCAGTTGACCAGGGGCTTGACTCTCATATTTGATCTCAGTAATCAGAGTATTTGTACGAGATAAACAAAAAAGCTTATTTTGTCTCCAACATCATTGTTTGCGAAACATACCATCCCAGGACTATATATCCAACAAAACCCATTTGGAGAGGTGGTTTCACTGATAACACGGAATGTCATATACACTACATTATCAATTATTCTTATATTAGGTGTAGAATTTTGTAACAAAAAAAGCCACAAAATTTTCCTAAATCAGTCAAGAATTATTGATTATAAAATGTAAATTTGTAACGAAGTAGTTAAACCAACTAATCCACTCCCTCACATGATATGCTTTTCCGGTGAGTTTACTGTCTTTTTATTGGATCAATTCTTCTCAAAAGGGTTCATTAATTTGGTGATCTTTCTCGAACCATTTTCTTCCACTAATGTTCTTCGACCAATTATCTTGCACATTGATTTACCAATGTTTCTGAACAAACCACCAACTCAAACCTTCCCAAAACCTTAAACCTTATTAGAGGTGGTTGTGATAAACGCTTCTGAGAACGATGGGTCTCCATGAAAACGATTGACCTACTAGAAAACCTCTCATATAAAAGGGTGGTTTTCGAGCAGTTTAATCTTGCAGAAAACTAATATTCAATCCTAATTTTGAAAACTATGTCAAAAAAGGTTTCTTCGTCTCACTTTTGTTTGACCAATAGACCTTATTTTGACAGTCTATCATCTATTAATACCCATCTTCATCCGTACACGTCATGTGTTCACACCTAAAAAAGAAAAATAGTCTCATTTTTATGCATTAAGCTTTTCAAGTGAAAGTCAGTTAAAAGTGAGACCAGTTATTAAAAGCGTGTTTATATTAATAGCGTGTTTGAATACACATTCTGAAGATTTTTGATTTCTAGAAACAAAAAGATCGCAAATTAGTTTGGGAACACAATTTCAGAATGACTTTTAAAAACAAAAAGAATTAACTTTTTATAAAGCAAAAACATTATAGCCCACTTGAATACCATAAGCATAATGTTTTCGCTTCTCCAGAAGCAAAATATTTCAGCTTCACAAAAAGCTAACATTTTTACTTCTAAAAGTCATTTTGAAATTGTGTATGTACCCAAAATAATTTCTGACTTTTTACTTCAAGAAATCAAAAAACAACTCCTTAAATCATATCCAAACATACTAGAGTGCAAATTTGTGCACTCCTCTTGAACCGGGGTGCACATTCGGGCCTCGTTTATTGGTTTGACAATATTTCCAAAACCGCTTTCTATCTCATTAAAACCACTCTCCCTCTCTCTTTGTTTCATTTGTTTTTGCACGACCCTTGAGGCCTGTTTCTTTACAAAAACTTCATTATCATCTCCGGTTCCATTATTATATATGTAGATTAAATCAAACACACACTACTTTAAACTCGCGCATTAACATGATTGATTTCTCAAAACTCGATCAGGATCCCCAGAACAAACATATTTAAGATTTGATCAAATCAAGGATTGGCTTATAATTTTTATCCTACCAATAACAATTCTAAACAGTTTAGGGTTCATTCCTTATATTTAAGTTCTAAATCTGGTTATTGATCCAATTTTAAGTTTGATCAAAAATTCGCTAACTAACATGTCAAAATCAAATGAGTTTAGTTTTAAAATTTTTGCAACTTTCAATTATTTTTTGTATGGGATGCGGTCGAATAAACATTTCCTGTTGATGTGGAGTATCAAAATAGCAATGGTATGTATAGAAAAACAAACCGATAACTCAAGAAGACAACTTAGAGCAGCATAGGAAGAAGATGATGGAGTTTTAAAGAATATATGGGTAATTAGCGTAATTTATGGAAACAGAAAAACCTAGCGAGATTGGGGTATATCCATTTTATTCCCATCCAAAGTAGTGTGTTAAGGGGTGTCTAAAAGATTCTAAAATACCTAATCAAAACTCTATCGAAATGTGATGAAATCAAAAATCAAAAATCAAAACAAAACCAAAAAAAAAAAAAATTGTGGCTACGGGATTTGAGATTGGGTATGATTTTGAAAAAAATCTTCCCACATTTCATTGCAAAATATATTCTCAAAACAATTTTTTTTCATCAAAAATCTTCCCACATGAGTTCAATCAAAAACAAAATTTCATAACTTAAATTCATAAGTTTTAATCTAAACTCAATTAATTAATCTAAACTCAATTAATTAAGCTAATCAATTTTTTTAGTGTTAATTAAACAAGGGTATGTTAGCCATTTAGGAAAACATAGTTAAGGGGTGGCCTCTTTTACTTCAATATGACCTGGATTTCGTCTCATTAGGTATACCCCAATTAATTTGGGTAAACCCAAATCAAGCCAGGCATAAAAAGAGTAAAAAAAGAAGATAACAAACTGCAAAATGTAAAGCCGAAAAACTGGTGGTTTTGGAAATATTGCTAACCAATGAGCACGGCCGGAATGTGCACCTCGGTTTAAGAGGGGTGCACAAAATTGGACTCAACATACTATTTGTAATATCTTTTGTTTCTAGTATCCAACATGCTATACGTGTCTATAGTTATTCAAAAAATATATTCGATTTTGCTACTTGACCAGCTACATGACCGATGATTGACAGCCGATATGAAGTGGTTGCCAATGTGGAGGAGAGGTTTAACCACGTCACCGAATAAAACAATGAACGATTTTCTCTCTCTTACCTTTTTTCTTCGCCTGAACGGTGGTTCTCAGAACCCTATATTCAGGGGCAGAGGCACATGGAAGGGTGGGTGTGCAATTGCCCACCCTTGGTTGCCAAATTCCTCCACTGGGTATCAATGTCTCTAAGCCCAAATTTGAAATTTAGACCTTTTGCACCCCCTCTTAAAATAAGTGTGCACCCCCTTAGAAATCTCACCTATCTTAAAGCTAAACGAAAGAAGAGATTTCTAAATCTATGTACTGCGAACACTTGAAAAACAGTCATGAAGGCATGAATATAAGAAAGACCGCATCATCGATCATTTTTTTTAAGAAAAATTGTATGAGTAATTACTGTTAACACTGTTATTGTAATGCAATCTTTCATGTGTAACTAAAAAAAAAATTGAGCTCTTTCTATTTTGTGGTACACCTTTTCGTTTGCCCACTCTCTTTCGAAATTCTGGCTCCGCCCCTGCCTATATTGTTTCTCTTTGTCGACCAAAATTTTCTTTGATTTGTTAAGGCTTTCTTCTTCTCTAGGTTCAAGGAAACTAATTAACGAAAAAATCTTGAAGAACCTCAAAAAGAAATTAAATCTGGATGAATGGTACTTTGGTGCAAACTATACATTCTGATTGGAAAATGTTAACTTTGAAATATTTGATGATTACTTAAGGTTTTAACATAATTAAACTGATCGAGTTTTTGGTTGTTCAATGGACATTATTTTAGGTGTAAAATTGTGTTTGTTCATGAAAACTGCTTGGCTTCCCCTTTTCAATTTTAACAAGAACGAAAACTCTCGACAAGTCATGAATAGGGTTTTTTCCAACCCTGGTAATCAATGAGCACTGGTTAAACATAAGATAGTGGTGATGTAGTGTTATTCAATCGAAGTCATTAATGGTGGAGTTCAGCATTTAACTGATGTAGATCGAAGAGAGGTTAAGGAAACAAAGCGCAAAGTACTTGGATTGGTTAACTGAAACGATGATGACGTGGTTGATAGAGGGAATCGCCTCTCTCCTCCACGGTGGTTGCCACATCAAATCAGCTGTCATGTAGCTGGTCAAGTAACAAAATCGAAATATTTTATCCAATTATTTCATAATAATAAATTTGTTCGAAGAGAATGGAAGGAACTAATTTTTATGTGTATATATTTTAAGCAATCCCTAAATATTTAAAATGTTAATGTTAACGAGGATGATCTAAATAAAGAATAAACACCATCACCAAACAATCATACTCTGCATCTGATTCTTATCGATGAAACTCGCTAAACAATAAATTTGATGCTTGCCATAACATCACCGTTTTCTTGAGGACTTAAAAAGCAATTAAAAAAAAAAAAAAAAAAAAAAAAAACGTGTTGCCGAACCGTAGTCCTTAATTAAAACTAAAATATGCTTCAAAAAAAATAAAAAATAAAAAATAAAAAACTAAGATCCAAACCTTGTTAGAAGAAAAATTATGTTAGGAAAATATATTTTTGGCCCTGAATCAAACCACAAATACATACAGGAGATTGGCTTCTCCTAGTGACATATGAAGAACATTCCATAAAATAACAATAACTTCTGTATTCTGTATGTTCAAAAACTTCAAATTAGAAAACGAAATCTAGAACACAAAATTGGTTAAAAAGACCAAAATCAAAATTTCCTGGGTGAAAAGGACAGTCAGATTTAGATACTGTTGAAATGGACAAAATTTTAAAAATAGGCAGGATGTAACCAGTTTCATTCTGTCCATTTTCAAATATTTTTTCTTATTTTTATTTTACACAGGATGCATCCAGTTTCATCCTTGCTATTTTTTAAGTTTAAGCCAGATGAAATCCAGTTTCATCCTTGCTATTTTTTTTTGTCCATTTCACCCATAAAATTTTTTACTCGTCCATTTGAACCGTGTTTTAAATTTTTTTGGCCAAATGACCCATTTTCCGTTTCTTGGTGATTCGATTAAATCATCTACTCCCGACAAACACCGACAAGAACCCACAAAAATCGCATGATCGACTCGACTACACATGGGTACCATTTTATTAGGAGTGCATTAAAGAAAGTGGGAATTAAGTGTTTGGCCCTCCTCACCCTCTTATTCAAATGGTCTTTTACTTAAAATTTATTTTTAAAAAATTACCTGGCAAATTTAGGGCGCCTCCAAACGAATTAGGGGCGACACAAAAGGACAAAATAGGTAATAATCGGAAGGTTAATCCACAATCGGTAGGTTATTTTCGGGGCGTTTTTTTTAATCCCAAACTACCCTTTACAATCGGTAGGTAACTATACAATCGGTAGTTAATCAACAATCGGGAGTCAATTTGGTTTTTTTAGCTTCCGAATATAAAGTATCCCCAAAATAAAATCCTCTATCTTTTGAATTTTGATTATCCTATAATCTAGTAGTAAATAAAGTTATCTTGACTCCCGATTAAAGTAGACCTTTGGCAAATATCCTACCATAATCGGTAGTAATTATAGTTCACATAACTACCGAATATAGAGTAGCCCCAAAATGAGATTTTGCAAAAATCCATTTTTTTTTTTGAAATTTTGGTTGAGCCTATAATCGGTAGTAAATGAAGTTATCCTGACTTCCGATTATCCTTGCTCTCTTTGCAAATATCCAACCATATTCGGTAGTCTAAAAAGTTCATATAACTACCGAATGTAGAGTAGCCCCAAAATCAGATTTTGCAAAAATCCATTTTTTTTTTTTTTTGAAATTTTAGTTGAGCCTATAATCGTTAGTAAATGAAGTTATCCTGACTTCCGATTATCCTTGCTCTCTTTGCAAATATCCAACCATATTCGGTAGTCTAAAAAGTTCATATAACTACCGAATGTAGAGTAGCCCCAAAATCAGATTTTGCAAAAATCCTTTTTTTTTTGAATTTTGGTTGAGCCTATAATCGTTAAGAAAGGAAGAGTTATCATGACTTCCGATTATACAGTGACTCTCTTTGCAAATATCCAACCATATTCGGTAGTCAAAATAGTTCATATAACTACCGAATATAGAGTAGCCCCAAATTCAGATTTTGCAAAAATCCTACTGAAATTCAATTTTCTCGTAGAAAAAAAATTTCTACGAGACGATGTCTCGCACTCTGCTAGGGGGCGCTGCCCCCTAGACCCCCGCGACCTGACCTGTCAGGTCGAACACAGCCGGGAGGGGCTACGCCCCCCAGACCCCCTGTATAGCGTACCGGCATTGTATTCATACCACGTCCATGCCCGCACCGAGCTTTTTCAACTGCATTGGTTGAGTCTATAATCGGTAGTAAATGAACGTATCCTGACTTCCGATTATACAATGGGTCTCTTTACCGAAATCCTAGCATAATCGGTAGTCAAAGATAGTTCATATAACTACCGAATATAGAGTTGCCCCAAAATGAGATTTTGCAAAAATCCTCTTTTTTTCTAATTTGGTTGAGCCTATAATCGGTAGTCAAAATAGTTCATATAACTACCGAATATAGAGTTGCCCCAAAATGAGATTTTGCAAAAATCCTCTTTTTTTCTAATTTGGTTGAGCCTATAATCGGTAGTCAAAATAGTATATAACTACCGAATATAGTGTTGTCCCAAAAATGAGATTTTGCAATCGGTAGCTAACTAAACTACCGATTATGAAGGAGCATACAAGTATTTTCATCCTATTTTGTCTTTTGTGTCGCCCCTAATTCGTTTGGGGTCGCCCCTAAAAATGCTAGGAAAAATTAACCCATTTTATTAAAATAACCTTTAACAAAGAAGGAGGGTCATTTGGATAAAGATATTTGATGATGTTATCAAATAAACTATATCCAATGCTAGAGGTCAAGGTCATCCTATGTGGATGTCTAATTTATACTTTTTGGTTGTGGGTCATTTACTATAGGACAAAAACTAATAAAGAGAAAGGCTCACTACCTAAAATCCATCTCCAATCCCCAAGGTTCTATCTTACACTTTTTGTCTAAATCTAGACACAAAAGATGATGTGGACTTATGACCCAAGGTCATGAAGAAAGTTTTATTTAGACTTTCTCCTTTACCCCAACTTTAGCCATGTCATCTTACCTATGACCCTCACCTTTGCATTGGAGATGAAACTTTGGTGAAAAAAGTATTAAATCCTATGTGTCATGCTAATTTAAGACCTCTACCCCTTGCATTGGAGATGCTCTAAAGGGTATAATCGTCATGCCAACTTGAACATAACATGTCTCACGAATCATACGTAAGAATTGGACAAATTTTATATATTTGGAAATCATCGGATTCTTGTGAAGGGCAAAATATTATTTTTTTTCTTTAGACCGACCTGGCTGCACTTATCCAAGTCAGTTGGTGACTCAGTATTTTCGTGGGTCTTATCCAAATCTTGTGTAAGACAAATTCATTTTCTCTTCTTCTTTCTCTTTCTTCTTCTTTTTTCTTTCTTTCTCTCTTTTCTCTGTTCTTCGTCTCTGGTTCTTCTGTGAGAGGACTATGAGGTTGTGAAATCGCTAATCTTAATAGGAACACGAGGTGATGACTGTTTTTAGTGGTGTTCTTGTTGGTTGATCGTGAGAAGTATAAGAGATGACGTTTTGTAGAGAAAACAGAAAGTTAGGGTTCGGTTTAAGTTCAAGATATGAAAGAATTGATTAATTAAAGACGGATTTGACTGGTTGGTGATGAAGAACAAAAAGGGTTGGTGTTAATTGTTGATATAAAGTTGTTCTTATGAAGAATCACAGAACCAGGTAAATTAGGGTTTCTTTAACTTGAAGATTAAATTTAGGGTTTCTGTTTTGATTGATTTATTTATGAAATTGAGTTTATTTTGGTGAATTATTTCTTGGGTTTATTGTTAATTATAGTAGGGAAGAGTTGTATAAGATGTAATTTGGTTTCTTTAGGAAATTGAGATTCGGGTTAGGGTTTAGATGAATCGAAGTTGAAGATTAGTTTTTCTGAATTGGGGGAAAGAGAGGAAATATGAATTGTTGATTGAAGCTTCTACAGAGAGGAATTATGAAATTAGGGACTTGAAGAAGATTTCTGGATTTGGGGAAAGAGTCTAATTGATAGTTAGGGATGTGCTGTTGTTGGTGATTTAGAATTAGAATTTTGTGACCATAGGATGATGGAGTTTGGCTGGATTTTGAGTTGGTAATGCTAGTGAAGTTGTTGGTGCTGAATTTGTGAGAACAATGAAGATATGAATGAGTGATGGGACTACAGGTAGTTGTAATATTTGATGAGTGGTAGCTAAAGATGAAGTTATGTTGATGGAACTAGAATTAGAATCTGTCGATGAAGAATTGGGGTGAATTGTGAAGTAATACCGATGCTGGTGAACTGCAGGGGATATCAATGGCTGGTGGAAGTGGAGCATGAAATGTTTGATGGTGGTATTGCAGATGTTCTTGATTATTGTGGGACATGGAGGTTATTTTGAATACAAATGGAGATCAGGGATGAAGACATAGGTTTTATTTCACTGTGTTGGTGAATTGGTGAAGCCGGATGACTTTGTAAAAGAGCAAAGGATGTTACAGTTGAGCCCTGATGTGTTTGTGTAAAAAATGTAAATGAAGAATGTGTTGAACTTGACCTGAGTTGCGGGTTGGAAGTTAGGCATTTGTGTTTTGGAATGTGTCGTATGCTGTTGTTGCACCATGATGGTGCAACATACCCTCTTGGCTGAGCAAAGGATTTGGCCTATGCAATGGCCTATTAGTCAGCCCAGTCAGCTCAGCTGACTCAATGTATTCGACCGAGTTGAATTTGATCAACTCAGAACAGATGGTAGGCCCGGAAAGTTGTTTATATTACGGCCTACGGAATTACCGCAAGTGCACGGTGTCGTGATGTAGCACTGGGCACGTACGGGTCGAACCACAGAGACTTGTGGTGCCCTTATGTGATCTAAGCTTGCTAACGACTGAGTTCTGAGTGACAACAAGTGACAGAATGGTTTTGGATGCCGATACGGCCAAGTTATTGGCTGAAGTGACTCTAGCTAAGGTAACAGATAGTGTAAAGGGGTTGCTAAGGTTATCGATTCCACCACTAACCTATGCTATGTTTTCACTTCATGAAATTACTCTTATCCTTGTGACAGTCAAGGGAGAGTGTCAAGTCTCCACTTACCTAAGGTTGTTTCTCCGCTTGATAGATTAATCACAACTAAGTTTACTACCCAAGTATTACTTGTCTGATTAAGGTACAAATAATCTGAGGATCATAATAATTCATTAAGCTTGGGTTGCAGTATACATAACAAAGAGGGGATCAAACTACAGTGCATCCATGGCGTTGGTATGCACTGTGAGAGCAAATTGTTATCACACTGAAATTAATCCTATCTAGAAAACATTCAATCATTCAAGAACATTCATGAAGAAAACCACTTGTCAATCTTAGTATCATTGCTTTGCATATTCGTGCTATTGGTAAATCTTGATCCCTCTGACAGTCCAAAACATTCCCTTGTGACAGTCCAATTGATTCTCAGGCTTGGGTGGGTATCCAGCTGATCTTCCCGCCTTCTTTGTGAAACCGAATTCCTTCTTTGAGCTAGCGGGTGCAATTGGAGCAGCTAAACCAACCCGGGAAGCCAAGGAAAAGCCCAGGAACTTGAGCTTGCGTTGCTGTGCAAACTGGTAGGTCTGAGCCAACCCAAGGATGAGTGCATGAATTGAGGTTAGTAACCTGAACTTCCCCTGTATGCCCAAGGAAAAGCGCAAGTGCCTGTACATTACTAAGCCTCCCATGAAAACCTGAAATATAAGCTCGTATGTACTGTGACCATAGTACCTTCAGCCCTGAGTTAAACTCCAGCCCCCTGAAGCTGTTGAGCCTCAGCTGCAAACCTTGTTGAGAATCTCAACTTTGGGCATAGTCTCATGCATAACTCTGAAACCTAATTGCCTTGTGTGTTTTATGCATGAGAATTTGGATGAACTAGTCCTGCCTTGACTTTGCAACATTGGTTAACCAAGGCCTCGTGCTATAAACTTTGAAGTCAATCGAATGAGTTGATATCAACTCGGAAGAGTTGACACAACTCATCTGCCCTGGTGAGCCAAGTTGTGCCAAAACCCCAGCCCCTGAAGTCTGTTGAGGGTGGGTCACAACTTGAAACCCAAGTTAGCTATAGCTTAAACCAACCCCGACCCCGAACTGCGACTTTGAAGATTAGCCAAACTTGAACTGTTGTGCAACAATATCTGCCCCTGGTTATGTGTGCCATTGGATTGAATGTTATTATGCGTTTCTTGCTCACTCTGCTAAACAGCCCAGAGCCGTCTTCGCTCTGTGCTTATATGAACCATTGTCTGCAACCTGTGCACCCAACCCTGAGCATGGTAGCCTGAGAGCTCAAATTGAGTAGATGCAGCTGACCCTCTGTAGCATGTTTTTAAAAGCTTAACCAGCTCATCGGTGCATTGCCAGTGCTGGGTATAACCTTGCCTGCACAAACCTGTGCTTTGCAGACACTGAGGTTGGTAATTGCATATTGTAAACCTTGTCTTTGTGTGAACCATGTTATGCATGATGCCCCTGTAAATTGCATACACCGAGATTGTAAGCCATTGCGATGCATGCTAAAACCTTGAATGATTGAATGATTGATAGTATGTATGCTTGTTGAATGACCTGAGAATACCCTGAGCATGTTGTAACAAGTACCCTGTGATAGTGCATCTGTAAAACCCTGAGCATAACCTGAGCATGTTGCTAAGCCATCACCCTGTCACCAGCCCTCACAACCACCGTGAGCCATCTCTGCATGATAAACTAGCTGCCTAGCTAGGTATAGCTCAATCTTTGAGATTTTTGCCTAATTCTGTGTGACCCTGTGACCTTGCTGTGCTGTGAATGTTTTCTTGTGCTGTGACCTGATAAGTATGCTGTGTAAATTGCCAATGAGCCAATTTGTGTACTCTGTGTGTGTGCTCAGTTCTGAGAGACAAGCCAACCTAGGGCCGTCAACTCCGTGACTAGCCCGTGTACTTGTGCACTGCCAAAGATAGGCTAACCGAGTTGCAAAGACTCGTTATCTTGTGCCACAACCGCAGACCGGCCTTGCACAAACTTGAGCCTTCTCGCTAGCACTAGTGTTTGATCGAAACCCGGCTCACCTGGCTAACACAAATTGCTAGGCTAATCGAAACTAGGCAACTCATCGAGCCTTTGGCTTCATAAGTCGAAGCCCACAACCACCAAGCCATACATCGCCGACTAACCACACCAGTTGGGCTATACATTTTTCAACCTAACTGGGCTGTGGCCAACCGGCTGCAGACCATCTAGGCTAGAACACATCTGTTAAGCCGAGCACATAACCAAACCGAGCCCACAAGAACTCCTGGCTGCTCACAATCAAGCCACACCGATGGGCCGAACACCTTCACCGGGCTAACTCAACCTAGGCTTTGCACAAACACTTTGGGCCGCAACCACACAACCTTCAGCCCACATAAGCTAGACATCTCGGGCATCATGCGGTTCACAAATCCCGGGTTTCAAACAAAAAATCCCAAACAAACCAAATTGAGCCCACAGCAACCTGGGCCTCCCAAATAAACCAAACTTTCCCAACAAAACCAAATGAATCCCATTCAAACCAAAGCCCAAACAAACCAAATCCCAATAAACCAAATTCCCACATAAACCAAAGCCCATTTTCATGTTACATTTGTTAATGTTGTACATATTTTCTATTGGGTTAACCCTCAACTTTTTAGGACTTGTTAAATTTTCTTTTCTTGAATCGGGTGAGTCTTCTTGTGCATTTTACTAAGCTAATCCGATATGATCACCACTGAGAATGTTGGATTTTGCCTTGACTAACGAAGCTCAACCTTGCTCCTGCCGACATTCCGGTAATCTCTTCCCTTTTCTCTTATCAACATAGTTCTCATGGTATGTGACTGTTTAAATTTTTTCTATATGTAGACACATTGAGGACAATGTTTGATTTAGGTTTGGGGGTATTTGATGAGTGCCAAATAGTGCATATTTATACACCTTTTTTATTGGCATTTTACTCATCTTTTGCGCTTAGAAATCGAGATATTATCCCAGTTAAGTTTTCCTTGTTTTCAAGAATAAATATTTGTATTAATTAATTTTGTGTTTTTAGGTAATAAATAAAGCTCGGAGAATCTGAGGAGCCAAAGGAGCGAGGAATTGGAGACAAGCGTCTATGGAGCAGATAGCCAAAGGCCGCGCGCGCAACAGTTGCAACCCAACAAGTAGCGACTCATCTACAAGAAATGGGCTTGAGCTAGACCCGGATCCGAGCCCGATTATCCTGAGCCGTTGAGATCGCATCTAGTTACATCCTACGGTCGCTCCCTCATGCGCATCGAAGTTTGCTGCTTCCGCTCAACATCGAATCACTCCAATACCGCTTACCTTTCTCAGCCAAGTTGAGATTTCTCCAGCTAGATCAACGCTCGGTGCGGCGTTCTCATCTTCCCCCGATGCACCCGCGCCACAACAAAACCTCCATACCCTATACCCCTCGAGAAACCCTACTCTTCTTCTCTTTCTTCTCTTCTCCTCTCCCGTCACTCTCAGAGCAGAGCTCTGCTCTTCCGACACCACACCACCTCCGTCCTTCACCCGACCAAAGAAACCTCACCACCACCATCTCCTGACACACAACCACACCACCGCTACCTGCTCTACTTCTCTAGCGCTAGTTTTTTCTTCCTTAGCCTCTATCAACCCTAGAAGCTAATTTAGAAAAAGCTAGAGCTAGGGTTAGCCACAATCGACGCATGGAGTTGTTGAAGCCGATTAGACAGAAGAGAACGACGCTGTAGAGTATGGGTTCGATTCAACTTTAATTTAATTTCTGTTTTTACATTAAATTAGGGTTTGAGATATTTTCAGTTCTTGCATGTATAAATAAGAACTTGCTTGTGAGTGTTTGAGACACGCTGGATTAGCATTTGTCAACTTTAGGTTTAATTTGTATTGTGTTTATCTCAAAGCATGTTCTAGTTTAATTCTCGCTAGGGTTTGAGATGAAACCCTAGCTTATCACTTTGTGTTCTTCTTCATGAATGTTCTTGAATGATTGAATGTTTTCTAGATAGGATTAATTTCGGTGTGACAACACATTGCTCTCCACAAGTGCATACCAACGCCATGGATGCACCGTAGTTTGATCCCCTCTTTGTTATGTATACTGCAACCCAAGCTTAATGAATTATTATGATCCTCGATTATTTGTACCTTAATCGACAAGTAATACTTGGGTAGTAAACTTAGTTGTGATTAATCTATCAAGCGGAGAAACAACCTTAGGTAAGTGGAGACTTGACACTCTCCTTGACTGTCACAAGGATAAGAGTAATTTCATGAAGTGAAAACATAGCATAGGTTAGTGGTGGAATCGATAACCTTAGCAACCCCTTTACACTATCTGTTACCTTAGCTAGAGTCACTTCATAACTTGGCCGTATCGGCATCCAAAACCATTCTGTCACTTGTTGTCACTCGGAACTCAGTCGTTAGCAAGCTTAGATCACATAAGGGCACCACAAGTCTCTGTGGTTCGACCCGTACGTGCCCAGTGCTACATCACGACACCGTGCACTTGCGGTATTTCCGTAGGCCGTAAAATAAACCCTTTCTCAGGCCTACCAAGTTTTTCAAAAACTTGGTAGGCCTCTAAAGGTGTTTATATTTATGACCTACATGTTATAATCCGCAAGTGCACGGCGTCTATCGGAGACGCGGCAAGTACGGGTCGATCCCACAAGGACTTGTGGTGCTCTAGTGTGATCTAAGGCTTGCTAACTGAATTCTAGTGATGTAACAAAGTGACAACATGTAACAAAGATATTTTTGTGCCGATACGGCAGTTTGTAGTGAAATAAACTTGAACTAAGGAAAGCAGTGACAAAAGGTATGCTTGGGTTATCAAATCCACCACTAAATTCCTACATTGTGTGCTCAAACTAGTTAAATGTCTTGTTCTTATACCAGACAAGTGAAGCTTGTCACTGGCTACCACTTATCTAAGAGTTTCACCTTGTAAACCTTCAAAAATCAGCTGGATAACTAACCTAGAGTACTGGTTGTCTAATGAAGAACAACCAGTCAAGAGAATCAGTGTTAAACATAGACACAAGAGCTGAAACATACTCAACTCAGTATTAGCCTAACTACAGTGCATCCATGGCTTGGGTATGCACTGTGAGAGAAAAGGGTTGAGATGTTAAAATTGAAGCTATTTAAAACATTGAGCCCTCAAAAACATTCAACAAATTGAATACACAACATGGAATTAGGGTTTCAATGAAACCCTAGCAACTAAAATTAAAACTGAAAAACAAATCTAATTGACAGCACTGGCTAATCCAGGCGTGTCTGAAAACAAGTTCTTCACTCTCTATTTATACAAGCACTGACCCAAAATTCCCAAACCCTAAAATCAATTAAAAATAGAAATCAAATGAAAATTAACCTCACCCACGCCTCGACTTGCCTCTCCTCTTGTCTAATCGGCTCTGCAACTCCATGCGGGGTTGTTGTGGAGAAACCCTAGTTTTAGCTATCTTTAATTTAGTCTCTAGGGTTAATAGAAACTAAAATAAAGATAACTAGACCTAGAGAGGGTAGCGGCTGGTACAGGTAAGGTTGGTGGTGATGGAAAGCATGGTAGAGGGAAGGTGCTGGTCGGGTGAAGGGATGGAGGAGCAGAGCTCTGCTCTGGGTTTTGCAGAGGGTTGTTGCAGAGAAGAAAGAGAAAGTGAGAGGAGGAATGGGTCGATCGAATAGGGGTATAGGTGTATGGGTCGCTTCGGTGTTGCACGGGTGCGGCGAGAGTCGATGGGAATGGCCTAGCGAGCGTCGGATGGAGCCGAAGAGATCCGAACGGTCGAGGTTGGTAGCCGGTTTTGGGTGATCTCGTGTTGCACGGAGCATCAAGAAATGATGTATAGTGAGGGCAGCGACCGTTGGATGTGGATGGAGAGATCTCGGCGGCTTGGGTGTACGGGCTCGGATCAGGGTCGCGGGTAGCTTTAGCCCATGTCTTCCTTGTTGGGTTGCAAGCGGATTGTGCGCGCGGGCTTTGGCCATCTACTCCATAGATGCTCGACTCCAATTCTTTGCTCTTTTGCTCCTCGGATTCTCCGAGCTTTATTTATTACCTAAAAACACAAAATTAATTAATACAAATATTTATTCTTGAAAACAAAGAAAACACGAGAATGGGGATAATATCGATTTCTAAGCGCAAAGATGAGTAAAATGCCAATAAAAAGGTGTATAAATATGCACTATTTGGCACTCATCAAATACCCCCAAACCTGAATTTTACTTGTCCTCAAGTGAAACGAAAATGAAGAAATCCTAACTATACCACCTATCGCGAGTCTCTCGAATGCATTTAGCGTATGCACTAAGCCTTTAAACCCCTAGGTGTCCCTAGTGGACGAGTTGTAGTCTCGTGAGGGTTTACAAGAGGTGTACCCACAAAACCTTCTCCAACTTCAGAGTGTAAAAGAGTCTCAAGCCTCCAAGAAGCTATGAGGACATAGAGTTTCGCATGCTAGTAATGAAGTTAGAACTATCGAAGAACGCATTCTCATCCTTAAGTCTTTGAGCGAGAAGTAACCATACCATATGAAAGAATTCGGATTCGATTGTGATCATAAGTCTCAACTTCTCGCCTCACCATTAGGGTTTTATGATAATTGCACTCAAAAGATCGCTTTTTAGTCTCTCATGTGTGCGAGCGGGAATAAAGAGAGAAATCACCGCACACGTTGTAGTGTAAGAAGGATAACCTTCCGAAATAAAATCTGGAGACTCCACAAAGGTGTGGACAAAAGAATCTTTTCTAATGATCTCTAAGAAAGGAAAATCAACCATTAGCAAGGGGTGGGAGTACTCACTCACTTCTCACCCGATCGGCAATTAATATCACTCTCTCATAAGAAACCATAGAAACGTCTTCAATCTTCTGGTCTTCGGTCTTCAATTGTTGATGACGAACTTCTAAACTTCACAAAACTTGACAATTTTTTAACTTTTCTACTCAAATTCTTTGTTGTTTGGATTTTTCTTTTTAAATTCTCTTTACCATGGTGGTAGCAAAAATAAGAAAATAAACTACAATTTTTTTTTTTTTTTTTTTTTTTTTATATAATAAGTGAAAATAAAAATACAAATACAAATAATGAAACAACTAACTCCATGGACAAAGGACTTTATCACTCAATTTTTTTTTTTTTTTTTTTTTTCAACTTGTATTGTCTTGATTTTATAAATTTTATTAATTCTCATCCTATTTTCTTTTCTTTGTTGCACATAAACCTTGGACTATATCAATTTTTCTTTCCATATTCGATTACTCTCCGCTTTGCAGACGATGATGTGTTTCTATGGGTCTTGCTGATTGAGAGAGAGAGTGATGCTAACTACAAATCGGTATTTAGAAGGAGTTTTCATCTTTAGACGTCACCCTCATGATTGACAAAAACTAGCACTCAAGAGATCAAAAGTAGTCTTGAAAATGGTGCGAAGTTGGGTAGCTCACCATTCCTACCCGAATTTACGTACGGTGACACACACTCTAACAGCTTTTCTAGAAAGTTGCAAAAAATTGAAGGTTGGTGCCTCACTTGATGTAAAATGGGTAGTCTCCACTATGGGTGACCACAATTCTACTACCGAATATCTAAACAAGACCTAATTAGCCCTCCCGTATGGTTAAATCCAACTTTAACGCTCTAATCAACTAAGGAACCCGATTGTGTTCTCCGGTACTTCCAAGTTCTGTTATTTCGGTCAGATTCTCTATGTAAACATAGCTAGAAGCATGCTAGTGACTCTAAAATCTCTAAAAGTTGGAGGTTTTTATTTGCAAAAAGTTTTTGATTTTTTGATTTTTTTTTTTTTTTTTTTTATATGAAAATAAAAGATTAAAAAGACTAAAAACTCTAAATGCAAATGCAAATGTACCCCCAAACCTAAATCAAACATTGTCCTCAATGTGTCTACATATAGAAAAAAATTTAAAATAGTCACATACCATGAGAACTATGTTGATAAGAGAAAAGGGAAGAGATTACCGGAATGTCGGCAGGAGCAAGGTTGAGCTTCGTTAGTCAAGGCACATCCAACATTCTCAGTGGAGATCATATCAGATTAGCACGAGAAAATGCACAAGAAGACTCACCCGATTCAAGAAAAGAAAATTTAACAAGTCCTAAAAAGTTGAGGTTAACCCAATAGAAAATATGTACAACATTAACAAATGTAACATGAAAATGGGCTTTGGTTTATGTGGGAATTTGGTTTATTGGGATTTGGTTTGTTTGGGCTTTGGTTTGAATGGGATTCATTTGGTTTTGTTGGGAAAGTTTGGTTTATTTGGGAGGCCAGTTCTTGTGGGCTCAATTTGGTTTGTTTGGGATTTGCTGTTTGAAACCCAGGATTTGTGAACTGCACAGCCCAGATGTCTAGCTTATGTGGGCTGAAGGTTGTGTGGTTGCAGCCCAAAGTGTTTGTGCAAAGCCTAGGTTGAGTTAGCCCAGTGAAGGTGTTCAGCCCATCAGTGTGGCTTGATTGTGAGCAGCCCAGGTTGCTGTGGGCTCGGTTTGGTTATGTGCTCAGCCCAACAGATGTGTTCTAGCCTAGATGGTCTGGCCCAGTTTGGCCACAGCCCAGATTAGGCTGAAAAATGTATAGCCCAACTGGTGTGGTTAGTCACCCAGAAGTATGGCTTGGTGGTTGTGGGCTTCGACTTATGAAGCCCAAAGAAATCGATGAGTTGCCTAGTTTCGATTAGCCTAGCAATTTGTATTAGCCTGGTGAGTGGGTTTCGATCAGCAGACACTAGTGCTCAAAGAGAAAGGCTCAAGTTTGTGCACAGCTAGGCGCCTCTGGTTACGTGGCACAAGATAACCGAGTCTTTGCAACTCGGTTGCCTTATCTTTGCAGTGCACAAGTACACAGAGGCTAGTCACGGGTTGTGACCTAGGTTGGCTTGTCTCTCGGGCGAGCACACACAGATTACACAAATTGGCTCATTGGCAATTTACACAAAAGATACTTATCGTGTCACAAAGACACGAAAACATTCACAAGACAAAGGTCACGGGTCACACGAGAATTAGGCAAAAATCTCGGAGATTGAGCTATACCTAGCTAAATGACTAGTTTATCATGCGAGATGGCTCACGGGGTTGACGGGGCTGGTGATGGGCTGATGGCTTAGCAACATGCTCGAGGTTATGCTCGGGGTTTTGCAGATGCACTATCACGGGGGTACTTGTTACAACATGCTCGGGGTATTCTCAGGTCATTCAACAAGCATACATACTATCAATCATTCAATCATTCAAGGTTTTAGCATGCATCGCAATGGCTTACAATCTCAGGTATGCAATTTACAGGGCATCATGCATAACATGGTTCACACAAAGACAAGGTTTACAATATGCAATTACCAACCTCCTCGGTCTGCGGCACAGGTTTGTGCAGGCAAGGTTATACCCGAAGACTGCAATGCACCGATGAGTTTGGTTAAGCTTTTAAAAACATGCTACGAGGGTCACCGCATCTACTCAATTTGAGCTCTCAGGCTACCATGCTCGGGGTTGGGTGCACGGGTTGCGAGACAATGGTTCATATAAGCACGAGAGCAAGATAGCTCGAGGCTGTTTTAGCGAGTGAGCAAGAAACGCATAATAACATTCAATCCAATGGCACACATAACCAGATCTGCAGATATTGTTGCACAACAGTTCAAGTTTGGCTAATCTTCAAAGTCGCGATTCAGGTCGGGGTTGGTTTAAGCTATAGCTAACTTGGGTTTCCAAGTTGTGACCCACCCTCAACGACTTTCAGGGGCTGGGGTTTTGGCACAACTTGGCTCACCGTGGCAGATGAGTTGTGTCAACTCTCTGAGTTGATATCAACTCATTCAGTTGACTTCAAAGTTTATAGCACAGGCCTTGGTTAACCAATGTTGCAAAGTCAAGGCAGCTAGTTCATCCAAATTCTCATGCATAAAACACACAAGGCAATTAGGTTTCAGAGTTATGCACGAGACTATGCCCAAAGTTGTGATTCTCAACAAGGTTTGCAGTACCGAGGCTCAATGACCTTCAGGGGCTGGAGTTTAACTCAGGGCTGAAGGTACTATGGTCACAGTACATACGAGCTTATATTTCAGGTTTTCATGGGAGGCTTAGTAATGTACAGGCACTTGCGCTTTTCCTTGGGCATACAGGGGAAGTTCAGTTACTAACCTCAATTCATGCACTCATCCTTGGGTTGGCTCGAGACCTACCAGTTTTGCACAGCAACACGCAAGCTCAAGTTCTGGCTTTTCCTTGGCTTCCCCCGGGTTGGTTTAGCTGCTCCAATTGCACCTGCTAGCTCAAAGAAGGAATTCGATTTCACAAAGAAGCGGAAGATCAGGCTGGATACCCACCCAAGCCTGAGAATCAATTGGACTGTCACAAGGGAATGTTTTGGACTGTCAGAGGGATCAAGATTTACCAATAGCACGAATATGCAAAGCAATGATACTAAGATTGACAAGTGGTTTTCTTTTTTTTTTTTTTTAGAGATTAGAGTGCAAACTATAAAACAAGGTGATTAACCTAAGTTATATTAAAGTACCAAATATACTACACTAACGAGGATGAAAAGTAAAAAGAAAACTTAAACGGGGATGATAAAATTAACAGCTACACTACACTAACACAGGGCTAATAGCAATGCAAGGTGAATATATACAGGGAGCAGATGAAAATCAGTGAAGCAAGCCAACAATCACAGGGCACACACCAAGTCCCCGGCAACGGCGCCAAAAACTTGGTAGGCCTCTAAAGGTGTTTATATTTATGACCTACATGTTATAATCCGCAAGTGCACGGCGTCTATCGGAGACGCGGCAAGTACGGGTCGATCCCACAAGGACTTGTGGTGCTCTGATATTGATCTAAGGCTTGCTAACTGAATTCTAGTGATGTAACAGTGACAACAGATGTAACAAAGATATTTTTGTGCCGATACGGCAGTTTTGTAGTGAAATAAACTTGAACTAAGGAAAGCAGTGACAAAAGGTATGCTTGGGTTATCAAATCCACCACTAAATTCCTACATTGTGTGCTCAAACTAGTTAAATGTCTTGTTCTTATACCAGACAAGTGAAGCTTGTCACTGGCTACCACTTATCTAAGAGTTTCACCTTGTAAACCTTCAAAAATCAGCTGGATAACTAACCTAGAGTCTTGGCTGTCTAATGAAGAACAACCAGTCAAGAGAATCGTTGTTAAACATAGACACAAGAGTGAAACATACTCAACTCAGTATTAGCCTAACTACAGTGCATCCATGGCTTGGGTATGCACTGTGAGAGAAAAGGGTTGAGATGTTAAAATTGAAGCTATTTAAAACATTGAGCCCTCAAAAACATTCAACAAATTGAATACACAGTCATGGAATTAGGGTTTCAATGAAACCCTAGCAACTAAAATTAAAACTGAAAAACAAATCTAATTGACAGCACTGGCTAATCCAGGCGTGTCTGAAAACAAGTTCTTCACTCTCTATTTATACAAGCACTGACCCAAAATTCCCAAACCCTAAAATCAATTAAAAATAGAAATCAAATGAAAATTAACCTCACCCACGCCTCTGACTTGCCTCTCCTCTTGTCTAATCGGCTCTGCAACTCCATGCGGGGTTGTTGTGGAGAAACCCTAGTTTTAGCTATCTTTAATTTAGTCTCTAGGGTTAATAGAAACTAAAATAAAGATAACTAGACCTAGAGAGGGTAGCGGCTGGTACAGGTAAGGTTGGTGGTGATGGGAAGCATGGTAGAGGAAGGTGCTGGTCGGGTGAAGGGATGGAGGAGCGGAGCTCGCTGCGGGTTTTGCGGAGGGTTGTTTGAGAAGAAAGAGAAAGTGAGAGGAGGAATGGGTCGATCGAATAGGGGTATAGGTGTATGGGTCGCTTCGGTGTTGCACGGGTGCGGCGAGTCGATGGGAATGGCCTAGCGAGCGTCGGATGGAGCAAGAGATCCGAACGGTCGAGGTTGGTAGCCGGTTTTGGAGTGATCTCGTGTTGCACGGAGCATCAAGAAATGATGTATAGTGAGGGCGCGACCGTTGGATGTAGCCAGGCGAGATCTCGACGGCTTGGAGTGTACGGGCTCGGATCCGGGTCGCGGGTAGCTTTAGCCCATGTCTTCCTTGTTGGGTTGAATCGATTCGCGCGCGGGCTTTGGCCATCTACTCCATAGATGCTCGACTCCAATTCTTTGCTCTTTTGCTCCTCGATTCTCCGAGCTTTATTTATTACCTAAAAACACAAAATTAATTAATACAAATATTTATTCTTGAAAACAAAGAAAACACGAGAATCTGGGATAATATCTCGATTTCTAAGCGCAAAGATGAGTAAAAATGCCAATAAAAGGTGTATAAATATGCACTATTTGGCACTCATCAATGAACTCATGGACCGAGTTGGACCTGGACCAGTTGACCATTGATTTGCACCTTTGACTGAGACTTAGACTTTGAATGTTAGTTGACCTGTGACCGTCAGTTTGACCGTTAGTTGACTCAGATGGACTGGACCTTAGTTTAACAGGCCGCTTTGTTCCAGTTTCCTATTAAACATGAAATGGACCCTTATGATCCGAATTGCCTTTGGTTTCTTCTACAAAGTTGTAGATATTCTTAAGACATATCTAATGGACTGTAAAACCAATTTAATTGAATTAGTAAACCTTTGGATATGCTAAAGATAGATAGTGAAAAGGTGTGGTGTCATACATGGGCTTAGAACCATTAGTTAGCCTTGTATGAGCCTTTTGGCTAATTTTTAGTGTGCTTGTGTGATTAAAAGTCAGTCTTCTTTAACAAAGATCGGTCTATAGGATGAACCAGCGGATTGAGGATCTCGAGGTAGGCATGGCTTGTCATCAAATCATGTGGGAACTTTGTAACCTTCTTGTAATCATTAAAGTTTACTTTATCTGCGAGCATGATGAGTCTTTAATTTCTGTAAGCATATTGTTTGTAATTCAATGGGTATGTTGTGTAATATGCGTTGGGTGGTTCCCCCGCGAAAGTGTTTGTGCTTCCCATAGCTCTTGGATAAGTTTAGTAGCGCAATGCTACGTTGTTTGAATATTACCTAGTAGTCCGGCTTTACCCCGGTTGCTTATTATTACTTTTTATTGTCTTAAGATAGCAGTCCAGATTTACCTCGGTTGATTATTACCTAGTAGTCCGGCTTTACCCCGGTTGATTATTATATAATGCTATTTTATTTGGGGAAGTCACTCATGTGCATATTATACTTGATTGTGCAGTCTTAGTAATATGACTGGGTTACTATGATCTTGACTTAGGAAGAAATTATAAGTTCATGACTGGATATGGTTATTATTCGGCGACTTCGGTCTACGAATAATGATCGGGCCTTTTGTGAACCTGTTGTGCGGGGTTAGATAATATTAATCAAAATATTATTATATTCTAGACTTAGATGGTGGCATTGGGTTTTATGAGGTGTAAGCATTCCACGATAATATCTTACGATACCTGGATTCATGCTATAATTTGAGACTGGAGTTATTCTTAGCATCTTCTCCTCCATTGAGTGAGACGAGGTTGGGATAACATATGTTTAGGTTGTTTAATTATTTTCTCGTAGATCCATCCGAAGGTGGATCTTTCACGGATATTACCACTATGGACGTAATATCTGGGGATATGAATTGAAGCAATCTTCTGCTTCGTGTTGTGTGTAAAAGGTGTTATCTGTTTTCTTCTAATATTATGTTTTAATTTCATTATATTTTAGAACTGTGAAGCATATTAGTGATTACTTTTAGATTATATGTTTCCATAGGGCACCCCTTTGGATGATGTGCTCACTCTTTCCCACTTCAGTTTCAGTAATCAGAAAAAATGGTGCGCATGAAGATATTCGTTATCGTAGCTTAAAGCTTTTTGCGATGTTAGAGATGTTATGAATATTTTATATATCTTTATTCTTATTTAATCTGTAAAACAACACATTAACATATTCATATCACAAGAAAGTCCTTCATTTTTACAATATCGGAGTGTATGGGTTTGTTTTTGGAATTAGCTTATGTAACTGAGTTTCTAAAAATCGGTAATATGAGTTTAATGTTTCAATTAGATTGTAATCCTATTAGATAAGCAAGTGATTAGGTTGGGTCATCACATATCTCCGGTACCCAGCTCACGGTGGGTAAATCATGTTCGCACCCTCTCCTTGGCGTATCCAAATACTAGTAAAAAACATTCAAGAATAAGTCTCTTTTTTATATTGGTATAATTACTCCCAACCGTAGGAAGTTAATTATGTAGCTGATTTTTAGGCTATTAAATTTGTTGTTGACAATTTTTTGACTGGAGAGTGTATAGCTACACCACCTTCAGAAATTTGTAATCTCTTAAAAGAGGATATTATGGGGAGAGCCTAGCGCCGTACTGTTAGGCTCTAGTTTCTTTTGTTGTTTTTGCAACCAATTAAAAAAAACGCAATAATAATAATGTTTTGGAAGACTTTGAAAGTTGATTTTTTAAATTGGTTTTATTTACTCCCTTCGTCACACATATAAAGACGGAACAAGAGTATTATCTTGTAATAAAAAAGACTTACTTTTTCCCTGTACATCTTACATTTAAGTATCTTCATCTCACATTTACCCATTCTGTAGAAGTGTAAGGACCTACCTTACAAATTAGCATAGAAATAACTCAGAATCTCTAAGGATAGAGACTGGATTGGGGAGAACAGAATTTTGAAGCAAAACAATAACTTTACTGATTAATTTTCATGAAGAGTTCTACAAACAGAAGGAGAATATAAAAGATAGAATTTAGTGCGCAGGTGTGCCACTCACACACAAACACTCTACTAATCATACTTGGCAACAACTAATAACTAATTAGACTAAAATGCATACTAGACCCCCCATAACCCAGGTGGCCCTTAACTAAAATTGTCAGCCCAAAGAAGGGTCCTGACAAATCCCACTCCTTCAAATTATACTTTTCCTCAAGGATATAAAATGAGCACGGCCTTTGGAGAACACAGGAGTGGCACAGACTTGCAGCTCCATCTCGAGTGTGAGCTTCACAAACTTTAACACCCAGGCATAAGAAATTTAAATCATTTATCTGAACTGCAAGCATGAAGATTAGTTGCATTCCTTCAAAAGTAATCGATGCTCCACCTTCAAAATTGATTAATGGACTTAAATCTAATGTGCTTAGTTCTCCAAAGAAAACATACTTCGTAGCTTCGGAATTCGTGACTTCGTGGGTCCTAATAAGAGCATCACTTGAAGTAATAACAGTCTTGGATATGATTCCATCGTAGCCCTTAACATCAACTTCAATTAACTGTATAAGCACCCTTAAGCATAGCAAATGTTGCCTCATACCCAATGAGGAATGAGCCTTATCTTGCATATAGAATTGTAGTTGCAAATAAATCTTCTCTTCTAACACTAAGAACTCCTCCTTCATCTGTACTCCAGCTAAACCTTCAAGATTGAGCTTCATCAGTAATATATCCAGAATGCAATAAGTTGCAGATTTACTAGTTACTCTGAACTTGTGCCTAATAACTCTGATGACATGTCTTCTAACTGAAATAGGAGTTGTAGTTGCAAAGCGAGATAAGAATTTCAGAAATTGACTGTTTATCATGGAGTTGACAGCCTGCTCTCTCCCTTGTGGTGATGAGTCATTATATATGGAGGTCTGTAGTTATTTAAAAAGATGTTGCTCATCGACTATAAAATACCCAGCTTCCTTTATGAAGTACTTGTCACAACTCTTGTGTCTTATAACCAAGGATAAGTGCTGCCATCCACAACTTGGGAAGAACAAATAATCAACATCAAATTTAGAGTTATCTAACCTGAGTGTGTGCCTGTCAAAGATATTGCTCTTATACCTCCAGAAGTACTGCAAGGTTATGGAAGAGTTTGCTACTAGAACTTCATCAGATGAACAATCTTCAATACCCAAAACTGTAATGCGCTCTTCTTCACAGATAACTCTGAATGCCTTTATAAGACTGCCTATTTGAGTTACCAAGTTAGTTACCATGAAAACTGTAACATCTATAGCATGAGAAAATCCCTGTATCTGTTGCAAGAGAATAACATCTTCTCCACTGCTCAAATTCATCATTACACCCTCAGGTATTTTGAATACACCACATATCAGTTTTGCAATAACCAACAACTTTGCTAGCACAGCCATGAATGGGTTACCATATCCCCGACAGTTTCGAGGAGTCTTCACAAAATCTGTAGTTGTATCTACTACACCACCACCTATAACCGTATTGACCAACCCATAATCAGTTCCTAATCATCTTCTTCGATCCAACACCTTTCCAGCACAATCCATGCCACAATATGAACATTCTTCACTACTCAAACTGCCTGCATTTTTGGACTCACTTTCATTTGTCACATGAAAAATAACTTTAGCCCAGTAAACACTAACTTGTTGAGGTGTTTCATCAAAAACCTGGAACACATCACGAGTTTCACCACTTTTAACAATCTCAGACACATTTGAGCGCTCAAGTGACAAGTCTAAAGGGTACCCAACTTCCAATTTTTTCTCATAAACAGATTTTCCATCACAAGTATCCATGAAAAACAACCCATTACAAATAAACAAACAAGAAGTAGTGTAGAATTTGGAAATATTTCTGTCATGAGATGAACACCTCACATCAAGTTTAGTTGTTTTACCACGACCAAATAAGACTCGAATATACTTATCATCAGATAAACCAGCACATACTGAAGTAATCAGAACTACGTATATGAAGAGATATACCTTGGTAAACCTGATTGTGTACAAAGGAAAATGAGTTACGGTATCATTACGAATAGATTTCAGAAATTTAACCGTGAAGTTCGAACTTCCTATGTGGTAATACTTCATCATATAATACGCAAGTCCATCACCGTGGTCCAGGAGACTTCTATGAAATCCTTGGGTTTTAATTAACATTGTTGCTCTGCTAGAATGCATTTTGTTCCGCCACCAACTTGCTAGATGTTGAACAGTGACCAAAATAAGCATATGTTGAACAAGTAAACCACATCTCAACTGCAAGTTTATAGTATAATCTTCTTTATACAAAGCTCTCATAGCTCTTGCAATCGCATATATAACCCTTCTTGTTTCAATATTGTCTTGAAACCTGCCAGCACAAAGTAGATCACCACCAACACTCATTGCCTTAGCTTTTACGACTCTATTCAAGATACCCCATCCCCATTTATATGATTCCACTTTGTTGAGACTCGTAGCACCACTGCCACAAATGATAAGGCTTGCTGATCCAAGTATTAGCATGAAAAACCATTTTAAACCACTACCATTTGTCTTTACAAGCATCTTTTTGATTCCCACTACCCTTTCAAGGGATTCCTAGCCACGTAAACTCCATTCATTACCAGCCTTGTTGTTCCTTGTCAAGAATTCCTTCCGGCCAACAATCCATCCATCATCACCAACCATACATCTAGGTACTTCAGAAGGCTCGCTGAGAACCCAAAATTTACTGATACCACTCACCGAGCCAATGATAAACAAGGTGAAAGCAAGGTCTGATAGGAAAATCAGATAATGGAACTCCTTGATTACTTCCTTACACACATGTAGTCGAGCCTTGCTGACATTTTTCCAGATCAAGTGAACAAGTAACTTGCTACCATCACACTTGTCTACACTACTTGCAAACATATGAATAAACCCCAGTTCAATCTTTCCCCTTTGAAGTTGCAGAATAAAATAAGCTCTGCCATAGCTCAAACTCCAATCTACACTTTCAAACATTTTAATAAATAATATATGATCAGTACCAGCAACGCCACTTTTAGTTATTATACCAGCAATTGTTTCATTGAACATCAATTCTGGCCACTTTTAATAAAATAAGCTCTTATCTCTTTCGCTCATTGACATTTGCCTTCCGGCAATCATTGATTAGGACTAGACATTTCTAATTGTGAATAAATATTAACTTAGTTGTCGGAAGGCAATTAGAAAGAGATAACTTGGTCTCTTTCCGCTGACTCCAAATGAGCGATAGAGATAAGGATGTAATTAGAAACATTAACTTGGTTGAGAAGGAGCAGGCTTTTGAGTCATTTATTTAGCCGCCAGTTTAGAAAAAAAAGAAAGTCCTAGAACCATAAAAAAATGTTCCAGTGGTTGGTAGCAAGGCGGAGCACAGGTATCAAAGAGTGAAAGAAATGATTAGGACCAGACATTTTCAACAAGGTTACACGGGTCCTGTTAACTTGTGTTGCCATGCACAAGTTTTTTTTTTTTTTTGACAGTGAAGCTAGTTATATTATTACTTGTTACGAATTACACGCCCTGTGCTGATCTGGGCATTATCTAGTACAAGAAACTGGTTTAAAAAAGCGTGTCTTTGTATCAATCCATATTTCCATTGTTGAAGTTTGGTTTGGGTTTCCTACCTTGTCCGCTCCTCTATTTGCCAACGCGTCCGCCGTCTTGTTTCCTTCTCGATACGTATGTGAGATGCGAACATGCGGAATTCGCCGCAATAACTTGAGGATGTCCTTAAGTAGATGATACAGATGGTACGGAAATATCGATTCATCCTTATGTGAAATAAGCCAATGCACTAAAGTTGTGGAGTCCATTTCCAAATGTAAATGAGTTGTGTGCATGTTAACTACCTCCCGGAGACCATAAAAACATGCCTTTGATTCCTCCACTATTGCTGTAGTGATACCCAAAGGAATAGCTGCTGATACTAAATGCTTCCCCATATGATTTCTTAATATGTAGCCTGCCCCTGCAATACCTGGTTTACCCGGTGTCCCTCGAGCCGCACCATCTGTGTTTAGCTTCAGCCAAGGATCCTCAGGAGGGTTCCATTTAACATAGATGCTGCAAAAGGTTCTGTGGTTGTTAATGTTTGGTATTGGTGTTTGACCGACGATGTCTAACGTTGTGTGGGTTGAAGCATATTGGAATTCGCATAACCAACTAAATATCGAGATAAGTTTTGTGGTTTGGGTGCATTGTTGCCGGGAAGACTACGATTTCTCATGAGCCAGATGCCCCATAAAGTGAAACAGATTAAGGAATGATTTATACCCCCCAGTTTTGTATCAGCCTGGAAAATCCCCCTTACAAATTGTTGTTGAACTGTCGGAATAATAGGTTGTATAGATGGGCAGATGGTTGCCACCTGATGCCAGATTTGCAGAGATGTCTGACATTGAAAAAATAGGTGCTCAATTGATTCTGGGGAACTATTGCATCGGGGACAATTCGGTGTATTGGAGATCTTCTTGTTGAATAACACTTGTTTTGTTGCTAATCCTTGAAGAATAGCTTTCCAAATGAATAATTTGATTTTCGGGGGACATGGCAGGCTCCAAATATCTTTGAATCTTAGAGAATCCACGGAGATTGGTTGTTGCTCTTCTACCGGGTGTATAATGCTTGCATAGGCTGATTTAACCGAGAATGCACCTGCTGTTGTGTGTTTCCAGACTAGTTTATCTGGGCATGGAGTGGATGGTAGATGGATGTTCATGATGTGATTTGTGGTGGAAGAGGAAGGTGAGATTGTTTCTATTTTTTGCCTATCCCATTGATTGGTAAGAGGATCAATCAGGTCTGCCACAGTTGAGAAGCTAGAATTAGGGTTGATTGGGATAGGAGGGTGGCCTGGGATCCACTCATGATTCCAAATAGGTGTTGACAGTCCATTCCCAATGATGTGTGTCAATCCATGGATAAGAAGAGGTCTAAGTGCATTTATAGCCATTCCAGCTGGGCTTGGTTTATTCACACGTACCTGATGCGTATCCAGCAAGTCTTTTCCGTTAAGGTATTTAGAGCTATATAGGCGAGACCATAAAGAAGTAGGTTGTTGTTGAATGGACCAAGCTCTTTTCAGCAACAATGCCTGGTTTATCGGGGCAGCTGCTCTAATGCCAAGCCCCCCTTCTTCTACTGGTCTTGTGATTTTCTGCCAATTAATTGGATGCATTTTCCTTTCCTCATTTGAATGACCCCAAAGAAAATTTCTGGTGATTTTATCTAAGCTCTTATGAACATGGGTAGGTAGCATTGTGTTTTGCATGATATGATTTGAGGTTGGGGTTATAAATGATTTGATCAAGATAATCCTACCCATTTGATTGAGAGTATGAGTCTTCCATCCTGGGAGCTTCAACGCTACTTTGTTGATAATGGTATTATATGCCACACTAGACTGCCTACCTGAAGTTAGAGGAACCCCTAGATATGATGTAGGTTGGGAGGTGGATTGTATGGGGAACATTGTTTTTACTCTGGATGGTATTCGTTGATAGGAGTGGGTGGTGAATGAGGGATGATTTGTTGAGATTGAAATGTTGTCCAGCAGAAGTACTGTACTTGTTGAGTAGTTGTAGCAAGTTGTAGCATTGATCCGTCGAGCCTTGACTTGCCAAAAGGAGATCATCAGCATACATTAAGTGGGATATTGCAGGTGCATTTCTCGCAATTTTGATTCCCTTGTAATTCCCTGTAGATTCAAGGTGTAGCAGGTTAGTAGATAAAATTTCTGAGCACAAGATAAAAATGTATGGTGATAATGGATCCCCTTGGCCAATTCCACACTTTGGCTTGATAAAACCATGCATAACACCATTTATCTTGACTGCATATGTCACAGAGGAGACACAAAATAGTATTCTATCTACCAACCATATCGGAAAACCTAAAGCTAGCAAAGCTTGCTTAATAAATTTCCAGTTTAGCTTATCATATGCCTTGTGCACATCAAGCTTAATTGCCAGTTTCGGTGCTTTCCCTGGTTTTGAGGAGCGGATGTTGTGAAAAATTTCTTTTGCTATCGAAATGTTATCCTGAATTGATCTATTTGGGATGAAGGCACTTTGCGTTGGACTGATAATCTGATTGAGTAGCGGCCGGATTCGGTTGATTAGGATTTTGGAAATGACTTTGTAAGCCACATTGCAGAGGCTGATTGGGCGGTATTCACTTGGTGTAGACGGGCTATCCACTTTTGGAATAAGTGTAATGTTGGTGTGGTTGATCTGATGTTGAAAAATTCCGGTGTTAAAGAATTGCCAAACCATATCACATAGCGCGGAGCCTACAGTGTGCCATGAGTGCTTGTAAAAAGTGGCAGTAAACCCATCTGGGCCTGGTGCACTTTCACTTGAGATACCATCCAAAGCAGTTTTGATCTCATCAATCATTACCGGTTTAGTTAATTGTTGCTGCTGTTCCGCTGAAATTCTGGGATAAACACAAGAAAAAAGAGAACAGTCCACTTCAGGCGAATTATCGTGATACAACTTCTCAAAAAAGGCTACAAAAGTTGTGACAATATCATTATGCTGTGTTTGCCAGGTTCCATCTTCATTTTGCACACGGTTGATAAAGTTACGAGCCTTGTGGATTGTTGCCGTTGTATGGAAAAAACTTGTATTTTTGTCTCCCAGCTGCAGCCAACGGATCCTTGAACGCTGTCTCCAATATACTTCCAAGTGTTTCATTAGTTGTTGATGATGTATGAGAGCCTGGTGTGCTTGTTCTACTGCTACTTCTCGCCGTCTCCCATATGTTGTGGAACAAAGATATTGCATTCTGTCTAAATATTGTTCTGAGTCTTTAATCCGTTGGATTAACGCCCCAAATGTTTCACGATTCCAACGTGAGAGCCTGTTCCTTGCTGAAGATAGTTTTTTCTGAAGAACAAAAGACGGTGAACCATTTGCTTCTATATTCCATGCTTCCTCCACTACCGCCTGGTATTGTGGATGCAGTATCCAATGATGCTCGAATCTATATAGCTTGGCCTGACGAAAATAAGACCCCGTTAGTTGCAGAATTAAAGGAGCGTGGTCTGATCCAAACCTCGGTTGAACATGAACAGTCGCATCTGGGAATTGATTCCTCCATGTGTAATTTGAGCATGCCCTATCTAGACGCTGCAAAATAAACGTATTTCCTTGTTGATTGTTGGACCATGTGTAAGGGTTCCCTACGAAACCCAAATCCATCATACCACAGTTATTAAGCATATTTTGGAATGCCTGAGCTTTTCTTAGCGATAAAGGTCTACCGCCTTGCTTTTCTTCTTGACAGACAATATCATTAAAGTCGCCCATCATTAGCCATGGTGTATCTTGTTGTGGTTGGATCATCTGCGGTAGATCATCCCACAATTGTCGCCTTGCTGCTGAATGAGGAGGTCCATATATGCCCGTGAAACCCCATGTCGTTGTACCATCAGCTGATGAGACCATAGTGTGTATATATGATTGGTTGGCCTGAAGCACCGTTATTGAAACATTATTAGACCAAAAAAGAGCCAAACCTCCCTTATGTCCATTTACAGGGATCACAAAAAAGTGAGGAAATTTGAGGTTGAAGGCTAGATGATGTATTTTTTCCTTTGAAGCTAAGGTTTCTGACAGAAATAAGAGTGAGGGGTTGAATCTCCGAGTTAGATCTCGAAGTCTTTGAACTGTCATTGGAGAACCCACTCCCTGACAGTTCCACACAAGGCAACTCATTGAGACTGCGGGTGCTGTGAACCAGCCACCCGTGATTGAGCGTTGTCTTCATCATCCGAAGTATCCTCCTGCAAGCTGAGTTTCCATGCATGACATAGAGGGCCAGGCGATGGTGGAGCAGATGCAGCTACTTGATTTGGTGTGCTCCCAGTAGTTTTCCTAGCCCGGTCTTGAGGGAATAGATCAAGAAATTGAAAAGAAGATGATTTGGTATTAAGGGACAGCAAAGGGTCAAAGTGAGGTCGCTTCAAAGGTGGGAGAAGAAGTAATTCTTGAGAGTTGAGGTGCAGATTATCGGTGAAGTTAGATTGGTGTAGGTTTACTCTTTTGAATGCACTTCTTGAAGCACCGGTGCTTTGAGCAGAACCTGTTGAAGGAGACCCATAAGAAGTCGAAGATGGATTTGGTGAGTAAGGTGAAGTGGGGGATGATTTAAGGCCAGGGTGGTGAGTGGTGAGGTTGTAGGACAAATTAGATTTGACTTTGATTGGCGTTATGGGAACTTGAGACGGTGGGTGTTGAGAGGGTTTGTTTAACTGATCTGGTTGAAGGTTGCTGGATTGCCACGTAGCTGAAGAAAGGAATGAATCTTGGGAATTCTGCGGAATGTTTTTGCAGTAATCATAGTCAGACGGGCCACCTGATTTCCTCGAATTATGGGTCCATGCAAACCCAGATTCAGTCTGACTTGTGTCAGTTTCTTTTCCACGTGTTGTATGAACATGCTGCCATGTACTAGGTACACCCTGTAATCCCATATCACTTGTCAGAGGCCCGGCCGAAATTCCGGAGTGGAAGCTTGCAGCAGTAGATGTATTGGGAGAACCACCAACCAGGTCGTTGAATTCATGGACTTGAATCGGCACCGATTTTTGATGATTTATCGAGCTAGAATCAGAGGCGGTGGTTGGAACCGACCCTCGAGAAGTTGGTGTTAGTGGATTTGGTGAAGATGGAGATGGAGGAATGGTAGTGGTTGTGAAACCAGTGGTGGGAAAGTTTGAAATTCTAGGACAAGGGAATGGACGAGGTTGAGGATGTTGTGGAAGTTCAGCCGGTGCATTAGGTAGTTTAGTCCTAATATATTGATGGCTCAGTGGATGGTGAGGTAGGTTCAAGGTGGCTTTCATCTTCATATTCCAGCTGTATTTTGGCGGTGGAGGTAGTGGTGGAGGAGTACCAGAGGGGTTGGGGTTTCTTGGTCTCGCCGGGCATTTGTTGGTTAGATGACCAGCAAAACCACAAAGAAAACATACACTAGGGAGAAACTCATATATAGGCGGGGGACACAATTCTCAAATATTAAGAAAAGAACATTGGATTCATAATATTTTATGTTTTTTCATGTTTTACCCCTTGTCCTATTAGTAACACAATTATCTATGCACCATAAATAAGGGTATATGTAGAAATATTCATCTAGGAAATAGTAGACCGCCTATCTAATGGGACAAGCAAAAAACAAAATTCCGCCTATATAATAGGGACGGAGGGAGTATTATTTAAACATTTTTATTGTAATGTTTCACTAAAAAATAAAAATGATTTCCATAAATACGCATGAAATTGTATAGTAATAGCGTTTTTTTTTTTGTTTTTTTCTTCTTCTTTGACACGATCCGCGACGGGATTTGAACCTCTGACCTAACAATTCGAGAGTTCGACCCTAGCCAACTAAGCTAGCCCCAGTTGTCATCTTATATACTACTAGTATAGAGTTTAAGGAGTCATTAATAGGTTAATTTTTGTTTGAGGATTCACAATTTTCATTGGAGTAGTGGTTTTCTTGGGACGATAATCAATTTGAATGTCAGAAACTATGGCCTTGTTTGGTAAAATTTATGATTATCTATTTATGATTATGATTATAGATAATCATAAATTCATAAATGATTTTGATATAATCATTTAAAAATAAATTTTTCCAAACACTTTGTTTTAAGATAATTGATTATCTTAAAATGATGATCTTAAAAAGGATACGAAAGAACAATGATCTAAGATATTTTTTTAGTCTTATGTTGTTTTTTTGTGTCTCTCTTGATAGTTTAGAGAAAATAAGAAGAAAAAATTCAATTTGAGTTCCTTAGAAAATATAGTTGATTATAATAAATTTTCAAAATAACTTTTTTTCTGTTTATGTAAATAATGGATTTTTTTAATTATGATTTTAAAAAAAAAAATCCGTTATAATCTGCATAATGGATTATAAGCTGATAATCCGTTAAAATAATGGTTACCAAACAACCCCATATCCCGCTATTACCCTTATCTAACATTTAGTTTTTAACTAGTAATTATACAACCCCACGCAAGTTTCAAAAAGAAAAATTAAAAATAAACTACCGTGTTTATGGTTAGGCTGTAGCCATTAGAAAAAAATCATATTTTTTTTCCATCGGTTCCTTTCTAGCGTCTTTTGTCAACAATTCTACGTATACCGGGATCTAATCCCGTCATATACACCATAACTCACAAATGTATGGGGGACCCACAGTGGGACCCATAAGTCCACCCCCTACAAGTTCTGGTGGGTCTCACGGGCTGTGAGACGCGGTAATTCTCACGACGGAGGGCCTCGGTATGTGTAGCATCATTCGTCTTTTGTGAGTGTTGCTATAGCTACCGCGGTGGAATCCCGTGAGATTCACCGCATCTCACAGGCCCTGGGACCTACCGAAGCTTTCAGGGTCCCACCATTTTTTGTGTGTTGCGATGAATCTGATGGGATTCATGTCGCGGTAGCTGTAGAATTATTGGTCTTTTGTACCCTCCTTTATTGTTTACTGCTATTTTAGCTACCGTAACAGATGAATATCAACGGACAATTAAGTAAAAAAAAACAGACCAATCAAATCCATGCATAGTACGTCAATTCCACCATAAGATGATGTCTCTAGCTCTCCAGAAACTTGATGAAAGTAACACCGATAAAAAAAATAAATCAAAAATCTACTCTTGATGATCTTTTTCTCACCATATAAATATGGAATGTTTCCATGATGATGAATAAATAAATAAATTAAATCAAAGAAGCTTTATAGCCCAAGTTAAAACCGAAACAGTTTAATAAGTTTTGTTTTTTATTGTTTTTGTAGATCCATCTTGAGATCTATACAGCCATGATTTGATCCTTTTTTTTACCACTTTTCTTCCTCTATTTTCTGTTCTCGAAGACTAAATGAACCCCTTTAAAATCCAGGCATAAAAACCTTAAATCAGGTTCTTCCTAATTAAATTCCACCTGCACCTACCTTTAAACATTTTTATTGTAAATGTTTCACTAAAAAATAAAAACGATTTCCATAAATACCCATGAAATTGTATAGTAATAGTGTATTTTTTTTTATTTTTTTTTCTTCTTTGACACGATTCGCGACAGGATTCGAACTTTGACCTAACAACTCGAGAGTTCGACCCTAGCCAACTAAGCTAGCCCGAGTTGTTATCTTATATACTACTATAGAGTTTAAGGAGTCATTAATAGGTTACTTTTTGTTTGGGGATTCACAATTTTTATTGGAGTAGTGGTTTTCTTGGGACGATAATCAATTTGGATGTCAGAAACTATGGCCTTGTTTGGTAAATTTATGATTATCTATTTATGATTATGATTATAGATAATCATAAATTGATAAATAATTTTGATATAATCATTTAAAAATAAATTTTTCCAAACACTTTTTTTTTTTAAGATAATTGATTATCTTAAAATGATGATCTTAAAAAGGAGAGGAAAGAACAATGATCTAAGATATTTTTTTAGTCTTATGTTGTTTTTTTGTCTCTCTCTTGATAGTTAAGAGAAAATAAGAATAAAAAAAATTCAATTTGAGTTCCTCTTGATAGTTTAGAAAATATAGTTGATTATAATAAATTTTCAAAACAACTTTTTTTTGTTTGTGAAAATAATGGATTTTTTTAATTATGATTAAAATAAACAATTATTATAATGGTTACCAAACGTATATATGATCCATTATAATCTTCATAATGGATTATAAGCTGATAATCCATTAAAATAATGGTTACCCAACAACCCCATATCCCGCTATTACCCTTATCTAACATTTAGTTTTTAATCAGTAATTATACAATCCCACGCAAGTTTCAAAAAGAAAAATTTAAAATAAACTACCGTGTCTATGGTTAGGCTGTAGCCATTAAAAACAAATCATATATTTTTTTCCATCGTTTCCTTTCTAGCGTCTTTTGTCAACAATTCTACGTATATGGGATCAAATCCCGTCATATACACCGCAACTCACAAAGAATGGGGGAACCACAGTGGGACCCATAAGTCCACCCCCTACATGCTCTGGTGGGTCCCAGGGACTGTGAGACGCGGTAATTTTCACGGTGGAGAGCCCCGGTATGTGTAGCATCATTCGTCTTTTATGAGTGATGCTACAGCTACCGCGGTGGAATCCCGTGAGATTCACCGCATCTCACAGCCCCTGGGACCCACCGAAGCTTGCAGGGAGTGTGCTTATGGGTCCTACTATTTTTTGTTTGTTGCGATGAATATCACGGGATTGATGCCGCGGTAGCCGTAGAATTATTGATCTTTTGTACCCTCCTTTATTGTTTACCGAAGCGGCTACACTTCCCCCACTCTTTACCCCATTAGGTGTCATTGTTCTCAACCCTTGATCCTTGTATTGAGATTAGCAGGGGGTCCCATTATTATTGAACCCAAAGGTTAGGATCAGCGACACCTAATGGGGGAAGGGAGTGGGGTAAAGAGTGGGGAAATCTATCATTTTCGATTGTTTACTGCTATTTTAGCTACCGTAACAGATGAATTAAGAAAAAAAAACCAGACCAATCAAATCCATGCATAGTACGTCAATTCCACCATAAGAAGATGTCTCTAGCTCTCCAGAAACTTGATGAAAGTGACACCGATAAAAAAAATAAATCAAAAATCTACTCTTGATGATCTTTTTCTCACCGTATAAATATGGAATGTCTCCATGATGATGAATAAATAAATTAAATCATAGAAGCTTTATAGCCCAAGTTAAAACAGAAAGAGTTTAATAAGTTTTGTTTATTATTGTTTTTGTAGATCCAGCTTGAGATCTACACAGCCATGATTTGATCCTCTTTTTACCACTTCTCTTCCTCTTTTTTCTGTTCTCGAAGACTAAATGAACCCCTTTAAAATCCAGGCATAAAAACCTTAAATCAGGTTCTTCCTAATTAAATTCCACCTGCACCTACCTTTACCCAAAACAGATTGATAACATGATGTTTAACCATTCAAATTAACTGTGCCCAGAAACTATAGTGGATAAAACCCTAAGAAAAGTTTTGAAAATCATCTTCTGATGCACCTTTTGAATTGCACCCACGCCTTTATTAAACTCACTGTACATCATCATCTCCTTCACCTTTGTCTTTCTTGTTGATGTTTTAAGATTGGGTAAAAATCTATTTTAAGATTAGAGCAATCAAAAATAAAAATAAAAAGTTGTCTACTTTATTGAGCTTTTCACGAAAGCTGTCAAATGAAGAAGGGAAGGTTCCTCACAAATGGCGGTGCAACAAAAGTGAAGAAGAAGAAGATAGATAGAGAGAGAGGAACGAAGACTGAGATAAAGTGAAGAAAAATTAATAATTCGAGTGGTGCTACTCTTCTACGCATTAATATTGTTAATATTTACTTGAACTTGAACCGCTGACTTCAAATATAAGAGTCAGGCTACTAGCTAACTAAGTTACTTGAATTGCTTAGTTGGCCAGGAGACTGACTCTCATATTTGAAGTCGGTAGTTTAAGAGTTTGCATGTACGTATGTCTGTACATATATCACGTAAGTCTTTCCAACCATTAAATTACATACGCTTACCAGCCAAACCATGCGATGATAATATTTTAACTTTTAAGCATGCAAGAATTTTGACTACCGACTTTCAATATGAGAATCATGTCACTAGAAACCTAGGCTACCAGTACAATTGTATGCTACACAAATGAGTCTGCGATAAATCTGTAATAAAATATTTATGTCTTTTCCTTCTTTTTTCCGCACGGAGACTCGAACTCCTGACCTCGAATATGAGAGTCAATATCCTAGCCAACTGAAATACCAAGATAGCCAGTTAACCAGGAGTTTGACTCTCGTATTTGACGTCAGTAATCCGAGTATCTGTATCAGATAAACAAAAAACTTACTTCTTCTCCAACATCATTTTTCGAAAAACATACCAACCTAGGACTATCGAACAAAACCCATCTGAGAGGTGGTTTCATTGAAAACACATAATGGCATATACATTACGTTATCAAATATTCTTATATCAGGTGTAGGATTTTTCTAACAAAAAAACCCTCACAGAGTTTTCCTAAATCAGTCTAGAGTTATTGATTATAGAATGCAAGTTTGTAACGAAGTAGTTAAACCAACTAATCTACCCCTCACATGATATGCTTTTCTGGAGAGTTTACAGTCTTCATATCGGATCACTCAAAAGGGTTCATTAAATTGGCGATCCGTGCAGAACCATTTCATATTTTTCTTACACTAATGTTCTTCGACCAAACATCTTACACTTTAATTTACTAATGTTTCTAAACAAACCACCGAATCGAACTCTCCCAAAACCTTAAGCCCTGATAGAGGTGGTTGTGATAAACCCTCCTGAGAATAATGGGTCTCCATGAAAGTGATTGACCCACCAGAAAACATCTCATATGAAGGGGTGGTTTTCGAAGATTTTAATCTTGCAGACAACTAATATTCAATCCTAGTTCTAAAAACTAAGTCAGAAAATGTTGTTTCGTCTCACTTTTGTTTGACCGACGGACCTTATTTTGATAGTCTCTCGTCTATTAATACGCACCTTCATCGAGTACCACGACTTGTATTCACGCAAAAGAAAATTAATCTCATTTTTATGCATTCGCCTTTTCAAGTGAATGTCAGGTACAAGTGAGACCAGATATTTGTAGCGTGTTTGAACGGATATTCAGAAGTTTCTTTTGACTTCTAGAAACAAAAAAGTCGCAAATTAGTTTGGGTACACAATTTCAGAATGACTTTTAAAAGCCAAAAAGTTAACTTTTTGTAAAGCAAAACATTATACTTGAATACCAGAAGCATAAGTCATAAGCAAAATATTTTAGCTTCACAAAAAGTTAACATTTTTACTTTTAAAAGTCATTCTGAAATTATGTATGTACCCAAACTAATTTCTGACATTTTTACTTCCAGAAATCAAAAAACAACTCCTTAAACCGTACTAAACATATTTTTACTACAAATCAAACCACAAATACAAACAGGAGATTGGTTTCTCCTAGTGACATATGAAAAACATCCCATGAAATTTTATTGATTCCTACTATCTGTAGCAACTAGCAAATAACCAAAAATAACAATAACTTCTGTATACTGTATGTTCAAAACTTTTATTGATTCCTATTCTATCTCCTATTTGAGACAAAAGTCGTATAGCTATATAGACTTCAATTATAGCCCACTTGAATACCATAAGCATAATGCTTCCGCTTCTCCAGAAGCAAAATATTTCAGCTTCACAAAAAGCTGACCGGTGGACCTTATTTTGATAGTCTATCGTCTATTAATACCAACCTTTATCGGTGCACAACATGTCTTCACAGAAAAAAATAATCTCATTTTTATGCATTAAGCTTTTCAAGTGAAAGTCAGGTACAAGTGGGACCAAATATTAATAGCGTGTTTAAATGTACATTCAAAAGTTCTTTTGAATTTTAGAAATAAAAAAGTCGCAAATTAGTTTGGGTACACAATTTCATAATGACTTTTAAAAGCAAAAAAAATTAACTTTTTATAAAGCAAAAACATTACATCCCACTTGGATAAGCCAGAAGCAAAATATTTTAGCTTCACAAAAAAATTAACATTTTTACTTCTAAAAGTCATTTTGAAATCGTGTACGTACCCAAACTAACTTTTAACTTTTTTATTTCAAGAAATCAAAAAACAACTCCTTAAATCATATCCAAACATACTATTTGCTAATATCTTTTGTTTCTGGTATCCAATAGGCTACACGTGTCTATAATTATTCAAAAAATATATTATCCAATTATTTCATGATAATAAATTTGTTCGAAAAGAATGGAAGGAACTAATTTTTATGTGTATATATATATTATAAGCAATCCCTAAATATTTAAAATGTTAATGTTAACGAGGATGATCTGCATGAGGAATAAGCACCATCACCGAACAATCATACTCTGCATCTGATTCTTATCAATGAAACTCGCTAAACAATAAGTTTGATGCTTGGAAAACATCACCGTTTCTTGAGGACTTAAAAACAATAAATCAGTTCAAAAAGGAAAAAAACATTAAATAGACCACAAAATGTAGTGATTTTTTTTCTTCTTTGTGTCGCCGAACCGTAGTCCTTAATTAAAACTAGATATGCTTCAAAAAAAAAAAAAACTAAGATCCAAACCTTGTTAGAAGAAAAATTATGTTAGGAAAATATTTTTTTGGCCGTAAATCAAACCACAAATACAAACAGGAGATTGGTTTCTCCTGGTGACATATGAAAAACATCCCATGAAATTTTATTGATTCCTACTAAACGTAGCAACCAGCAAACAACCAAAAATGACACTAACTTCTGTATACTGTATGTTCAAAACTTCGAATTGGATAACAAAATCTAGAAACCAAAAATGCAAATTCAGGTACCTTACCGTTTAACAAGGAAACCTTGGAGACCCTTCTGCGAGATCTCTCTTAAGCTTGCTTTCTGATATACTGAACTTGCTCATTTTCAATCCTAGCTATGGAACCGCTCCGCAGATTCAAAATTTCCATCAACTATCATTTAGAGGCTAACTTTGTTCAGAACAAATCTTGAATAAAGGATAACCCACATGCTGCAACAAGACAAACCATTTATCACCTTCCACATTGGAAACTCAAATCATGTCTGCCTGTAATGAAAAGGAGAAATTGTTTACAGTTTGGTATCATTTCCCAAAGCAGCTCATGTGACGCAAGTAAACAAAACCATCGACTTTCTTGGTGATTCGATTAAATCAACCACTCCTGACAAACACCGACAAGAACCCACAGAAACCGCGTGATTGACTTGACTTCGGGTACCACTTTATTTATTCGGAGACTATTTAGTAATTTTCCGAACGTATCCGAACCGACCGCATCCGAATGATATTTCAACTATTCAACTCCGAACCTGGGCCCCTAGGATTATATGGACCTCACGAATGATTCGCGAACGTTATCCGAATGATACTTCGAACTAGATTCGAACGCCCAACCTCGCTCTCCGTAGGTAACTCTCTCACAGTTGGTTTTGTTTGATTTTGTATATACTTTATATTTAAATACAATTATTCGATTAAATTTTTTTATTGGTAGGTTGTTTAACCAGTGTTTTATGTGTTGATTTTTGTTTAAAAGTCTATAAATTCGTTTTGTAATACATTTATGCGATTAAATTGTTTACTTCTTATTAAATAATCACGCTAAAATGTTTTTTTCCATCTTATTAGTCTCGTAATAAGGTCATAATACTTATCAATTTATCATATATGTAAGCCGAATTTTAAGTCACAACTCACATTTATAAAACGAATATGAACGCACGTATGCGTTCAATCATCGTCGAACAACGAACCGTTGACCGGATTTTTGACCGAATCCGACCTATCCGAATTCGTATAATTCCCGTACGTATGTCGTCCCGAACTACTACCCGTACCCCGAATTGCTAACTAGGATTCGGAGTGGATTAAAGAAATTCTTGTAAGACAATGATGCCAAGGCATCACCACCCCTCCTTGGCATATCGAAAGGCCAGTAAAAAAGCATTCAAGAAATACAACCTTCTCTTTTTTATACTAGTACTAGTATATAAGGGTAGGGATCGATTAACAAAAGCGATTGACAAAACATAACTACAGTAGGATTTTATGCATCTAACGGTTAATAGGTTTAGTGACATGGCACAAAATTGAGTTCTAGGATGCGTTTGGTTAGTCACTAACAAATAATACGAGAGAGAAAATACAATGTAAGTTTTTCAGTTAAATCATAAATTTGTGGGTACATATATAGATGTTTGATCAAACTTGCTATAAATCAAAACCCTAAGAAATTTAAGAAATTGAATAAAATATTGAAACGAGTACTTGCGGGATTGAATGAACACACACTAAATGGTGATGGAAATTTTTGTCAAGCTTTAATCAAATCTAGGGTTTGAAGATCGTTTTAAAACAAAAAAGGAAGAGTATGGTACGGAGATGTTGAAGAATGAATATCAAAATGGGAAACTTTTTTTGTAGCCAATTTTTCTGAATTTTTATCTATAAAACCCACCATTAAGATAGGATATATACAAAACCCATAGGGCTATTTTGCGTTTCCTCCCCTGCCAACATCGCTAATTAGCATTTCCTCCCCAAAAAGACTGAAATTAGTGTTTCCTCCCATCGTTAGCTTTTCCATCCATTGCTTGGTTAGCTGACTCAGCACATGTGCACGCGTGGCATAAATTGTACACGTGTTTTATGATCGTCCCAAAATACCCTCGACTAACTCATTCTTTATCGTCCTATTGCCTTTCAAATTCTCAAAGAACATATCGAGATGAATAAAGAAATTTGAGCAGAGAAGCTAGGGTTCCTGAAATTTATGAAATGAATTTAGGATTGAATCGATTGCTGTTGTTGTTAAAATCAAGAGATGGAAGATGGGTTTCTGGAATAGGGATGATTGAGCAGTGAGAGTGGATTTCAACAAAGGAAGAATTATGGTTCAAAGGTGATTGCCATGGGTTTTATGGTTTAAGAAGAAATTACAAGTAGCGATTTGATTACAAGAAGAAGATGAATCAGGTGAATATGCTGCAGCCATGGTTCAGTTAATGAATTCACCAGAACAGACAAGGAAATAAAGTTGTTTCCGGTGATGGTAAAATTGATTGATTTCCTTTCATAGGTTCAGGTGACGGAAAAAAATGAATTTAAAGATACGAAGAATTGGTCCTGTTGGGAACTTTATTCCTCCAATTTTGAAGCTTGAGATTAGGCAGCCATGGAAGCAACAGAAGAAGAAAAAGATAGTATTATGAGGGAAGAGAAACCATTTTATCCTCTTCCAATTGGAACCCGCGTCACCAGTTCTTCTCTCTCTTTATTTCAGATGAAATGGAACGAATAAGAGATATCTGTGCTAGATTAGGATTTGACAGTAAACTGGATGAGAACTAGGGTTTGAGCAGAATTTGGGGATTAATGTTATAAACTGTGATTAGGTTCGATTGAGAATGTTAATGAAGCTGTGATGATATGGGGACATGGGCTATGTTTTGATTTCAGAGACAAAGAAGGTTGTTTGTACGGTAGAAATACTCCTACCCCAAACACAGAATTTTGTATGATGATTTTGATGATCTTTGATTCGTGGACCGGAGCTTCACCAATGATGGAGAAAGGGGGTTTGCAAAAACCCTCCGATGCTAAAGTCGAGTGGATTTTTTCAGGATATTTTTGGTATGAAGATTGCTTACCTTTTTGGTTGTGAAACTCTCCATTTATATGTGCGGATTTCGCTTATTTTCTCGTGATTTTATGGCGTACATTGATTGCCATAACTGGCCCCGCATGCCTCCTCGCAATATGATCCCCGCATGTCTTCCAAAGAATAATGTACTCCGCATGCCTCGCATGACTGCATGTCTTCCAGCAATAATATTCCAAAGATGCCCGCATGACCTTAGAGGAATACTACTTTGGGGCGCATATATCCTGGACTACGGGACCAAAATACATCGCGCGACAACGAATCGAAGGATCAATTCATTGCCGCCAATTAATCGCCAATTAATCGGCGATTACTATCAATAAATCGCCGAGTATTTCCATTTAATCGGCGATTAATCGCCGATTACCGCTGCTTCGGCCGGGCGGCTCGTGGCCGCCGGCCGTGACGCCGTTAGGAATATCTTTGACGCCGTTAGGACAATCTTTGCGCTTTTGTTGTTGACGTGGCGACCCGACCGGTCAAATATTCGATGGCGTGTTACATGCCACGTCGAATAATCTTGATGTGGCGGCTTTCTTGGCTGGCGTGGGATATGCCACGCCAACATTCTTCGCGACGTGGCGTTATTTTGTTGGCGCATGCCATGCCACGTCATCATGTTTGCCGACGTGGCACCTCGCCACGTCATCGCCTCTTTCTTGACGCGGCACTCATTACTGACTTCCAGTATGCGCCACGCGCTCGTCACGACGTGGCACCTGGCACGCCACCTCGTCCGCCGACGTGGCACTGCACGTCACCTTCCTGGCGGCGTGGCACCCGCCACGTCATCGTGCTCTTTGACGTGATGCCCGCCACGTCATCTCGTCTGGCGACATGGCACCGTTTGGGCGACGTGTCACGCCGGTGACGTGGCACCTCGGCGACTTGTCAAGGGTGAAGTGGAAGGCTTTTGTTGTGAAACTTTTTAGCCCATGGGCTTGTACATGGGGTGTTTGTTGTGGCCTAGTTAGCCATACTTGGGTATATAAGGGAAGCACCTTAGGCCCAATGAATCCTCCTTTGCTAGTAGTAGGAGCCTTGTAGGCCTAGGTTAGCCCATTTATTTGTGTAGAATATTAAGGGTACAAACATCGCCCCCTCTTAATCCATTACTTGTTATGGGTTAAGAAGTTCGGGTTCCCCTCTGATTTTGCATTTTTCTGGAGTGCTACATAACTCGCCCCCGAGCGTGTTGTTCGGAGTGTTACGCAACCCATCCCCAAGGATGTGTTGATTGCGCTGGAGTGTTACACATCTTGCCCCCAAATGGTTGAGGTGACATATAACTCGCCCCCAGTATGTTTTGTGTCATGCTGCTCAATGCTTGCGTATGGGATGAAAAGTTGAGTTTTTCTGCTACCTTGAATTTGCGCAGGGGGCCAATTCTGTTATTCAAGATGCGCGCAGAGTTTGGGATGTGTACATTTTCACGTGCCTGGACAGATGAAAATGTTTGCCACATTGTTGCTTTGCCCATATGATGGGGATAAATTTGAGATAGGGTAGAAATGCTCAACTGTGCACTCACCCTATCCACGAGGTGTCGAGAGGCGTTGCCGATAGACTTAAACCGATCTTGCTTCGTCATTTAGAAATTCCGCGGGTTCGATCACATGCATGAGCTTATAACTAACACTAACAATATTGATAAGGTATGGAATACCAAAATAATGTTGGACTAGAATATCCGAATTGAAATAATAAGATAAATACCCTCTTTCGCTCGATTCACAATTTGCCTCGTTAAAACCTTTGAGTGGAAAACCCGGTGGGACAAAACCATCAAAAAGGAAAAGAGTGCAAAGACACAGCAGATTTGAATCTACCTCTAATGATAAAACTTTTTCAAGTGGAACGAATTCCACGGCTTCACGGCTCGAATCCTCGGTTCCGGTGAGACTCCTCAAGTAGTAGGATCCACGAGATCTTTGGTCTATCCACTATGTATGGGCCTTCCCGGTTGCTCCGAGCTTCCCACGCCTTGGTTCCATTATGGCTGCTCGGGTTTTCTTCAAGACATATTCCCCTGGTTTGAACGACCGTTCTATGACCTTGCGATCATATCCCGGCTTGATTGCTCACGGTATCGGACCAACCTTTGTAAGGCCGTCTCTCTTTGTTCTTCCAAAGAACTCTTTATCCAAAGCCGATGTCTTGTCGTTTTTTCCAGACTTGACAGCACGAGTTTTGGTAGTCTTGAGTTGTACCTCGGTGGGTATGATTTGCCTCTCATGTCCATACGCCAATGTGAATGGAGAAAATCCGGTGGATCTTTTGGGGGTTGTTCGATAAGACCATAAGACCCGTGGAATTCTTGATCCATTTTCCTTCGCCTTCTCCAAGTTTCTTGAGGTTGTCCATAATAACTCGGTTGGTTGCTTCGCCCGTTGCTTTGAGCATAGTAAGGAGACGAGAAATTGTGGCGGATATTCAGCCCTTGCAAAGTCTTTGATTACTCCTGAATCGAATCTGCTTCCCATTGTCCGATATTATCGCGTCTCGGGATTACGAACTGCAGACGATATTCTCCCATATGAACCTTTTCACGTCATGTCCGGTGACGTGTACAGTCTGCTTTGCCCGACCCACTTGGTGAAATAATCGGAAGGCGGCTAGTACGAATCGACGCCTCCAGGAGCTTTGGGAGCGGCCCGACGATGTCCAATCCCACATAGAGAAACAGCCGGGACTAAAAACGGGATGTAATTCGTTGGCATGTCTTTTCGGAAATGGAGCGTGTTCTCGGCATGGTACACATTTTATATTCTTTAGCGTCTTTCTACATGTACGGCTAGAAATACCCCGGGTAAGTATCCCTGTGCGAGACTAGCCCTCCGTAATGGGCCGCCACAAATCCCCTCATGGGCCTCTGCTAGTATTATTTGTCCTTCCTCGGCATACGCATCGCAAAAATGGCTCCAAAGCAACGGGTTTGCGGTATAACAGCCCTTCGATCATTGAGTATCTCCATGAATTCTTTCTCACCTTTTGCATGTTCTCATCTTGTGGAGTTCGCCGTTGTCGTCTTGGATGTATGGTTGACGCTTGATCAGTAATGTTTTCGACATGATCGCTCGAATTATCTCGTCCTTTGGACTTGTCAACATCCATATTGCTGCCGATGTTCTCGGTATCCCCCGTGCTGATGTAGCTACCATCTCGCCCCCACTAGCGTGTTCGAGAGCCAGAACGATTGGGTCATCGGGAGATGCTAGGTAACTCTTGAAATCTACTACAACGAAACGGGTGGAATCGGTTTAAGATCACGGAAGAGAGATATGCCAAAGCATCTCGCATGTCATTTTTCCAACCGCTGGTCTCTACGCCTAATAGAAAATTGGTCGAACTCATTTGCCAGACTTTCTCATATGATCCAAATACGGGGCCATTCTCTCTTCCTTGGCTTTGTAGGTCCCCGAAACTGGTTGACCACTAGCATGGAATCGGTGACCAGCTTCACATTCTTCGCATCTAATCTTGTTTGTGACTTTTAAACCGATTATTGCAAACTTCATATTCGACTTCATTATTTGATGCTTGAAAACCCGGCTGATCGCTTTCTCGATCCTCGAACCTTCGGAGTAAGTATGACGCATCCAACTCCAGCACCACCAACGTTTGATGACCCATCAAGAAATACAATCCATAATGGTTACGGTGTATCGATCTCCATTCACTCGCCCCGATCGATCGATGGCCCGCTCGGTGGGTTTGAACAACTCCACTTCTTCGTCGGCAACCATTTCTATATCGTCCACGAGGAAAATGCACTGGCAGTGCAACCAAGTGCATGTCCTTTTCTCAGCTTCTGGTTTCGTACTTGATCTCATCGCCCCCAGAAAAATTTGACCATATGGCTAGTCGATTGGATCATCAAAGCACGCTCCCGGATTCTCTTGGCTGGTATTCGAGTATACTACGAACTGCCGTCCTGGAAATAAGGCTTGAGACGGCGAGATGCATGGAAAAGTGCAAGTGCTATCTTCTCAATTTTCTTGTACCGTGTTTCCGCCCCGTCAAGGATTTACTGACGAAGTATACAGGTTTCTCATGTGGATCCGTAACAAACAGCACTGCACTAACAGCGTTCTCCGTTGCAGCCAGATATACTCCGACCGGTTGTCCAGTTTTTGGACTTACCAAAACTGGGGGAGTTGACAAATACTGCTTGATCTCATCAAAGCCCTTTCGCACTCATCCGTCCAACCAAAATTCACCGCTTTTTCAAAACATCAAAGAATGGCTTGAATCGATCCGACGATCGTGAGATGAAACGGTTTAAAGGCATTGTCGTCCCGCTAGCTTCGGACCTCCTTCTTCGTTCTTGGGGATGGCATTTCTCGATGGCTCGATTTGTTCCGGATTCGCCTCGATTCCTCTCCGTGTGTCATCAAGTATCCAAGGAACTTTCCCGATGATATCCCAAATGAACATTTTCTTGGATTGATCTTCATACGATATTGCCTTAAGATATCGAACGTCTTTTGCGATCAAGAAAATGCGATTCTTTTCGCTGAGATTTCACTACCATATCATCGATGTATACTTCCATCGACTTCCCAATCGGATCCTTGAACATATGGTCTACCAAGTGCTTTGGTAGGTTGCCCTGCGTTCTTTAGCCCGAGCGGCATTACAAAGATAACAAATAGACTCCTCTGTCGATTCTGACGCACGCGTATGCTCTTGATCGTCCTCGAACAAAGGTATTTGGTTGTAGCTGCAAAACCCGTCCATGAATGACGAGTCTCCCATATCTGCGGTTGCATCCACGAAATCTCTTATCGCGGTAGGGGATCACTCGGAAAAGCTTTATTCAAATCGAAAATCGATACAGACACGAATTTTACCATTCTTCTTCGAACAGGTACGACATTTGACAGCCCGACTTGGATATTGTCTTTGGTCGAATAAATCCCGCTTCCAACGACTTTTCGACCTCTTGATAACTCCATCTTTTTGCTTTGTGCCATATTCCCGATTTTCTGTCGACAGGATGGAAATTCTCATCGATGTTTAGCCTTGTGGCGAGCTCGTTCGGATCTATCTCCTGGCATTTCAAAGAAAACTCCATGCAAAAACATCGGCATTTGCTCTCAATGTAATCAAACCATCACGTTCTGTGCGGGCAGTGTCTGCCCCTACGAACGTTGTTTTGTGCTCCTCGTCTCCAATCTGGACCTCGATCAGGTTTCTCAACTGTTGGGGTTCAGTCACGTCCTCCCCGTATATGATTCCGGAGGAGAGGTTACTCAATTGCTATTTACCATTCGACTTCGCATGATCCGATTGCCACCGACTTGACTTTTTGTACTCATTCATTGCACTCTCATGACACTTATGGGCGGCCATCCGGTCACCTCTAACTTTCACGACTCCCTGCAGGGTAATAAACTTCGGCATTGATGATTAGATGATGTGACTGCACCGATCTCATGCAGCCAATCTCGTCCTACAATCGCATTATAGGGTGCTCGGCAATCCAACAACAAGAAAGTGCCCAAGACGGACTTGTCCCCACTGTCATAGGTATCTTCACTTTTCCAATCGCCTTTGTAACTTCTCCATTAAAACCGATAATTGGATTTTCATCCTCCTCGATCAAGTCGTGTGGAAGATTCATAGAGGAGTAAGTTCCCGAAAACAACACGCTCACCGAACTTCTCAGTATCAACTAGAATCCGGTGTACACGAAACATGCCAATCCAAGCGTTATAACGATAACATCATTGTGGGGAGCATATACACCTATCATGTGCGCATCGAGAGAACTCGATCTTTGTGCATCCAAGTTCCCGAAGTTACTGCTCCATTACTGTGACAAAATCGATGTGATTTGTCAAGTACCACTCTTTCAACCGCCTGAGCTTCCTCTGGTTTCATCTTGATTCCCGCTTTGGTCATTGAATGGATCCCCGGCGTGGCCGACGTTAATCACATGTGAGTTAATCACGTTGGTTGTGCTAAACTGTCCTGGCCCTTTCCCAAAGTCCTTTTTCACGTCTTTCTGCGGCTTCCGGCTTGATCATTCGCCGAATCTCGATCACAGAAAACGGCGGCAGTTCTCGCTTTGTGACCATGGTCTTTATGGAACTTGCAGTATTTGCTCCTATCACGTTTATCTCGTGTTTCTGCTGCCAAAGGACGTGGGGGGCTCAAATCTTTGTGTATTTTCTCGTATAGCTCTGTGATACTTATGCTCAGCGGGGTCAGCTTCATATCGTGAAATTTCTGATACCCAGTTTCCATGCGTTCACCTTGATTTTTCTGTCCAACATCCCCGCGATCATTATGCTGTCCGTTCGAACGGTTCTTGGATTTTTCTCTTACCATCGTTTGGATGATTGGATGATTTTGAACTTCTTCTCGAGCTTTAGAATCGTCCTCCACTCAGGCGTACTCTTCTACTCGATCATATAGTTCTTCAAAGTTTTGGTGGTCTCTTGACCAAAGAACCGTACACACCTCTCTGATCATGTTGGTAAGCTTGTTTGTATGCCGCAATGACAACTTGGTCGTTGGCTCCATCCACGTCCGCTAACTCTTGCTTGAAACGCCTAGTGAACTGTCTGATGCTTTCCTCCTTCCGAATTCCTAAAAGGAACAGTGAATGGCATCCTTTCCGATCACGTTTGTTGTACTTATAGTTACAGCAAAAATCATCGATCAGCTTATGGTAAGTTCCGATCGACTGTGCTGGAAGCTGGTTGAACCATGTTATAGCTCCTCCTGTCAAGGATTGCGGAAACATTTTACACATCAACTCGTCGCTGTACTGCCACAAGGACATGGCAGTCTCATAGTGTAAAACGTGCTGATCTGGATCATCAGTTTTCTCATCGAATTCCGGTAATTTTGGAACTAAAAAATTCATTGGCGGCCTGAATTCTCTGATATTCTGCTTGAAAGGAGCTCCTGCTGCTCGATGTAGCCTTTCCATCTTTTCTTCTCGGGATTGTTTTTTCATCATTACTTTCTCGATCATCTTGGCAAGACGAGCTTCTGTTATCGCGTCTAGGTCGCCATCTGAGGAACTGCCTTCCTGCTCATAATCCCAGTCCTCTGGACTAAGATTATCCGATCTCATTTTCTTTCTTCGGTGCAGAGTAGTCTCTCTGCCATGCCTGCCTTGCTCCGAACGAGCATAGTAATCGTCTGAAAAGTCACCCTCGTCGTGTTGGTCTCGAGCTTCATTCTCGTCATTCCTGAGCCGTTTTGAATGAGACGTAGTTCTGGCTGCGCTCTGTTGGGTTGCAGCTGTCCGCTTTCCTGCTCGCCTGGGTCGTTTCGGTAATTCTCCAGTGACCAATAGATTCCTGTCTGGTCGATCGAGATTGATCACATCTCTGTTAGAGTCTGCGACTTGTGGTTCAATCCGACTTCCAAGGCGTTGCCAAACATATCGGACCCTCTGATTATTCAAAACACCAGACCTAGGCCGAGGTTGGTTTTCACGTTCTAATCTCAGTAGAGCATTCTCCTTCTCTAACTCGTCTAGCCGATTCAGTAGTTGTTCTTCCTCTGTACTGGGAGTCGCGGTGCGGACATCTCGCAGATCATGTCGATTGCGATTCCTCCTAGATGGGCTGCCGAACGCATACCCTTTGTTTCCACGAACATCTGGGTTTTCCCCATCAACGTCAATAACTTCGTTATCGACCCGAGGCGTTGTTTTCCTTTCTCCGATTCGAATCTCGGAGCACTATCACGAAAACGATCTCGATCTCGTCCCACGATCCAGTGATCTCTTGTGAGTATGATCTTGACCCATCTTGCCGATGGGTATAACAGTGCGGTGAACCTCAATTTCGTTCCTCTCAATTTCGCGTCTCTGTAGCGGTTGGGGATTGGTTGTTAGAATCAGACCTTCGTCCAGTCTGTCTAACTATTGCCATAACTCGATTTGGTAAAACTCGATAATCTTTTCTCGAAAACCCTTAGTCGGCGCCACTGTTTGTACGGTAGAAATACTCCTACCCCAAACACAGAATTTTGTATGATGATTTTGATGATCTTTGATTCGTGGACTGGAGCTTTAGCTGAATGATGGAGGAAGGGGGGGTACCTGCAAAAAACCCTCCGATGCTAAAGTCAGTAGTGGATTTTTTCAGGATATTTTTGGTATGAAGATTGCTTACCTTTTTGGTTGTGAAACTCTCCATTTATATGTGCGGATTTCAGTTTATTTTCTGTGATTTTATGGCAGACATTGATTGCCATAACTGGCCCCTGCATGCCTCCCTGCAATAACAGTCCCTGCATGTCTTCCAGCAATAATGTACCTGCATGCCTGCATGACTGCATGTCTTCCAGCAATAATATTCCTGCATGCCTGCATGACCTTAGAGAAATACTACTGGGACGCATATATCCGGGGACTACGGGACCAAAATACATCGCGCGACAACGAATCGAAGGATCAATTCATTGCTGCCAATTAATCGTGATTACTATCAATAAATCGGCTCGCTCTGGCCGCCGGCTCTGGCCGCCGGCTCGTGACGCCGTTAGGAATATCTTGTGCCGTTAGGAATATCTTTGGCGCCCGTTTGTTCTTGACGTGGGCGACTGACTATCGGCATATTCGATGACGTGTTACATGCCACGTCAGCAACAGTGCTGATGTGGCAGCTTTCTTGCTGACGTGGCGTTATTTTGTTGGCAGTACCCATGCCACGTCATCATGTTTGCTGACGTGGCACCTGCCACGTCATCGCGCTTGCTGACGTGGCACTCATTACTGACTTGGTGTCTGCCACGTCAGCTCGTCTGCTGACGTGGCACCTGGCACGTCACCTCGTCTGCTGACGTGGCACCTGGCACGTCACCTTCCCTACTGACGTGGCACCTGCCACGCCATCGTGCCTGCTGACGTGGCACTGCGACGTGATACGCCCACGTCATCTCGTCTGGCGGCGTGGCACTGCCACGTCATCTTACTCACGACGTGGCACCGTCCGCGCCTGACGTGGCACCTCGATGACTTGTCAAGGGTGAAGTGGAAGGCTTTTGTTGTGAAACTTTTTAGCCCATGGGCTTGTACATGGGGTGTTTGTTAGGCCTAGTTAGCCATACTTGGGTATATAAGGGAAGCACCTTAGGCCCAATGAATCCTCCTTTGCTAGTAGTAGGAGCCTTGTAGGCCTAGGTTAGCCCATTTATTTGTGTAGAATATTAAGGGTACAAACAAAGGTGTACTAGTGAACAAGGAACTAGAATGGGTTGTTAATTGTGGTTATCTACTGAATTTGGAACAAAATTTGTTTGTTTGTTTTTTTTTTTCATGTGAATTGATCCTAAGTTTACAAATGGAGAAGTATGGCTTGATTGATGGAGTTGATAGCCTGGATGTCAAGTTCATATATGAATTTTCAATGAAGAAAAGTGAACAACTGTAAAAAAACATGGTGTTGGTCGTGGTTGTGTGCGGATTTGCATATGTGAATGGAAGATGGTGCTGTTGATGTTAAATCTCCACCATTCATTATTTCAGTTTATCTATAACCATTAGATTAAATTAGTATGGGTATTTTGGGTACTTCTGTTTATACGTGTACAATTTATGCCACGCATGCACAGGTGCTGACTCAGTGAACCGAGCAATGGATGGAAAAGTTAACGATGGGAGGAAACACTAATTTCAATCATTTTGGGGAGGAAACGCTAATTAGCGATGTTGGCAGGGGAGGATTTTATGCATCTAACGGTTAATAGGTTTAGTGACATGGCACAAATTGAGTTCTAGGATGCGTTTGGTTAGTCACTAACAAATAATTCGAGAGAGAAAATACAATAGTTTTTCAGTTAAATCATAAATTTGTGGGTACATATATAGATGTTTGATCAAACTTGCTATAAATCAAAACCTAAGAAATTTAAGAAATTTAATACAATATTGAAACGCAGTACTTGCTGGGATTGAATGGACACACACTAAATGGTGATGGAAATTTTTGTCAAGCTTTAATCAAATCTAGGGTTTGAAGATCGTTTTAAAACAAAAAAGGAAGAGTATGGTACGGAGATGTTGAAGAATGAATATCAAAATGGGGAACTTTTTTTGTAGCCCATTTTTCTGAATTTTTATCTCTAAAACCCACCATTAAGATAGGATATATACAAAAACCCATATTTAGTAATAATAATATTAGACTTACATGATTAACCTTTTAGTTACGGATTATTCAAACAATAAAAATAGAAGAAAAAAAAACCAGTGTGAAAAAATCAAAATTCCCTAAATTCACTCACATGCCATTAATACCACCATTAAAACTTAGTTACAAAAGAATTTTTGTTAAAAAAAAAAAACACGAGATTGAATCTTATTCCTAAAAACGCTAACCTCAAATAACTCCTATAAATCAACCCCTAAACCAACTGACCTGAAATCACTCCCTTACAAGGCTGTCCTAAAACACTCCCTTACATAAAATTTTTTTTTTTAATTTTTTGAAATTAAAAGAAAATAAAAAAAAAAGAAGGAGAACTCAAATTATCATCACGTATGATAGAAAAACTCTAATTATCATCCATAAAATAACTCCAATTATCACCGCATTTAAACTGGTGAGAATCACGGATTTCACATATTAGTAAAAATAACTCCAATTATCACCAAAATCGATGAAAATTTCGGTGATGAAAACTCAAGTTTTCATACACAAGAATTCGATATATTCCAATTTTCACATATTTATAAAAGTTTAAATGGGAAAACTCCACTTATCACCAAGCGAGATATCCATGAAGATGGCAGTTATCACATATATTTTTTTAAGGTAACACTAAAAATAAGAAATTGAAAATTAAAAATTAAAATAAATTTATGTAGAAAAATATCAAATGGGAAAACTACGTAGTACTCACAGCATCGCTCACTAATAAAATTGAGAAATCAAACGTTACGTTGATCAGACAACAAGCATAAATTCTGTTTTTCAACTAACAAATTTGAAAAACACCTTATTCTCGTCAATTTTCCATTTCTTTAAAATATAGAAAAGCAATTGAAAAACAATTCCATGCAGAAGAACAAAAAGATATAATCTAATCACCATGGTTGTTGTAATTATCAATTCAATGAGGAAGAGAAGGTAATTGGTTAGGAGTGAAACTAGGAAGGATGCACTAACTTGAGAAACGAATTCACGAAAGACAAAATAAAAGTGACTGCATGATAATTAAATTTCGAATTAATGGGAATAACTATAGCATGAGAAAATTACGGGGAGTAACATTAAGTTAACGAAAAATATGTCAACAATTTGTGAAAAATATGCTTACAATATTCATTGACCGTTTTACCGGATTCTTTATTTAAAAAAATATATTAATTATTAGTAATTAATAAATGATAGATTAGTCCATCTTAAAGTATGAAAGAGATAAATCTAATATAAACTATTAATCTTAACCGTAGATCTAATTTTTTGGGCTAATATATATGCCATCTTAATGATGGGTTTCTGAAAGAGAAATGAATGAGATTTGGGTTCCTCATATTTTATCCTTTCATTGATTTATTTTGAAGGAGATCGTTGGTGGTAGTAAAAGCTATGGCAATGGTTCTTAATCAACTGTTTTTGTTCATGTGAAACAAATAGGCGAACAACTACAGTATAACCCCTATAAAATAATAGCGTCGTGACCGGCAAAATTTATCAATTTATGGCGATATTAAATAATCACATAAATTAATAATTATTATATTATATATTAATTAGTTTTTCAAAACATTTTTTATTTCTAGAAAAAAAAATCAACAACATGAATCAATGCACCTTATTCCATTGCTAATTATTTTCCTCATTGTAAGATCCGTTCAATGGATGACACCGTATCAAATGATCCAAGTGAAGTGTTAGATAATAAAGGAACTAGAGAATTGTAAAATTTAATCAATGGATTGAATTATCACAGTGGAATGGATGTTGAATTTCTTTTAAACTACCCATAAAAGGATATTTTTTCAGATTTTTTGATTGGCGAAGAAATAATTGAGAGTGTCATGGGAAAAGACGAAAGTGATGATGTGGAAGTCGAAGATGAAACTGTATTTGCATAGCCACCTTCCCGTTAAGAAGCTACCAAAGATGCAAAGATATTGAATAGGTTTTTATTGCATCGGGAAAACGACAACACCAAAAACTCTTCTAATGTTAAGAAAATCGAAGATGACATTCAATGTGGCATCAATTTTAAGAAAAACCAAGTCATGATTGAATCATTCTTTACCAAATTAGCATAAATGTAAAACTAAATTTATATAAATTGGAGATTTATTAATTTATATATTCAAGGACTTATAGAAAGCTATTTTTTTTTAGCGAATTATTAATTTAGCACGTTGGCCTCGACTCGGGACTGACAAAATTTATTAATTTATCGTGATTATTAATTTATCGCGGATTAAATTATAGGGGTTATACTGTATAGTGGTTATTAGTCAAAATGGATACATTGGATTATGTTAAAAGAAAGAAAAAAAAAAGAACATTGACAGGCTACTATGCTAGGAAGATAACTAGGAATACAACCTTTCACAGAAAACTAAGAATTTAATCAAGAGGGCGTAAGTAGGACATCATAGATGTAAAGTGAAAGAACAGTTTTAGTTTACAGTCTTTACGTAAGACGCAACCAAACACAAACCGAAACTAATTCATGTGCCATGTCACTAAACCTAGGGCTGCACAACGTGTAGGGTGGGTAGGATATGGCATATTTCGCCACCCTACCCGCTAAATGGCGGGTAAGAAAATTTTTACCCGCCACCCTACCCGCTGTTAACGGTAAGATCCTACCCGACCCATCAAATGGCGGGTCGGGTAAGGTGGGTAACGGGTATAACCGGTTTTTTTTTCCTCCAGTTTTTTTTTCCTCCAGTTTTTTTTTTTTTTTTATTTTTTTTTTTATTTTTGAAAATATGTGGAGAACCAACTCAAAATCAAATAAAAAATGGATGACTAAAAACAAAACTAAATCAGTGACTACATCTATATACATCTGCTTAAAAACATTTTCATTTTCTTAGTACTACACTGTTTAAGTTAATCAAAATACCATACAAACTCAATTCAAAAGAGAAGCCCATGATACCTGTCTTTGCTAACATATCCGATCGTCATTATTTTTTGTTGAACTTTAATGTTTCTGCCTCGACAGACATATCTCCACAACCTTAAAACCGAGAAAGCCTCTCATTTCTCTCATTCATTTCTTTCATTATTACACACATCTGAGATTGGGAAGAACAATGGCTGCGCAGCAGCATGAAAATGAAATAAACAGAGATCTTAAATTACATCCGCAAATGGAAATTTGAATTGTTGATGTGAGGAGATAGAGTGTTGAGATCGAACTGAATAATGGGTTTGATCTGTGTAAGACGATACTGAATCCAGGAGCCGTCATTGATGGAAATTAGGGTTTGCTACCATTGATAGTTGAAGAATTAATGTTCTCAAAGAATTGAAATTGAATGGGTTTTTGGTGGTGGTGGTTGAAATCCGAGTAACTAAATATGAGATGGGTATGGACTGGAATTTGAATTAGTGTTTGTTTGAGCAGGATGAACTGAAGGTGAGAATCTCAGAGAAGGAGGAAGAACAGCTGTTGTCGCTGCTGTTGGTTGTATGCCGGTGGGATAGATATTAAACGAATATGGAAATGGATAAATGGGTTTACAAGGAATTGAACCAAGAATGATATTGTTGGTGCTTTTGAATCTGGGTAGTGGTATGAGCAATTCAGGAAGATGACAATGATGTTGTAGATTTTTGTTGTTCAATTGAAGCCGTGAAATCAAGATGGCTCTGTCAAATCTAAGAAGAATTAGAAGCCGAGATCGAATCAGTTGGTGGTGTATTTCAGTTGGCAGTGGCTTGGTTCCGATGGTGGAATTACAGAATGAGCTATGGATTACGGGGAAGATGAAGGTGGTTGAAGTAGTTGTGTGGATTATGGGAAGAGCTGAGATGGGTGCAAGGAAGTAGAAGATGGAATCAGTGTGTTGGTCTTCTTGGTTATATAGGTTAGACTTTTGAAGGTGTTGCAGACAAGGAAGGAGCTGATGGAATTGAAGTTATACAGAAAAATGGATTGTGTTGTTGGTAGAAGAGAATGAAGCTGTTAATTGCTTGACTAGATGTATGCTAGGATTAATTTGTTACATGGTGGCCTGAAATTGGCCTGGAAATATGAGAAAACAGACAGAACTCGGACGACTTTGTACTCCGGCAATTCAACTCAGCGATGACCGATCTAGCCTAACTCAGTCGAGTAAGCCAACGCATCCTGACCAAGACAGATGACTCAAAGCTGACTAAGACTCGCCCCTTTGACCCTTGACTAACGATTTGGCCCTTCTGACCATTAACTCTAACGGAACTTCAACGAAATATTATATCGACTGAGGAAAATCTCAATTAACCGGCGACGACTTTTCCGACATATTTCCGGTGGTATCATGATTTCTCCGGCAACCCAACTTGTGCAGAATTTTTTGAAGAGTATTCTAGACTCATGGGTGTTAAGACTTGGATTTGGAATTGGATGAGGAATTTGGAAGAGAAGTGGAGGAACCTTACAAAGACAAGGACTTGGAGATTGAATGGGAAAGGGATTCTATTCCTAAGAGGATTGCAAGGAAATTGAAGCCTATAAATAGAGAAGTTTTGTACTTTTATCTATACACTTTTACACCTCTACACACACTACACTTTGGTTTTTGTTTGTTTTCTCTTTTCTTTATTCTTTGAGAACTTCAAACCATGAGTAGCTAATTTTATTATTGATTGAGGATGAATTCCCAATTCTTAACATGTTTTGAGTTTTGTTTTAAATCTACTTTGAAGTTTTCTCATGATTATCGTTTGTTTTTGCTAATAAGAATGTTTATGCTTGATTGATAGGTCGTTTAGGGTACGCAACTAAATTGATTTTTTAATTGATCTAAAGCTAGTGAAAGTTAGGGGATAAGTAATCGTTTCTTGACTCTTTACATAAGTAGAAAACATGAGACCTTGCGGAGGGATTCCGTGGAGCAATTGTGTGTGAAAATAACGCTAGAAAGTGGACCGAGCAAACCGTGTCTAACTACTAGTATCAAACCTAAATTCATAAATCTTAGTGCGTTCATTGAATTACATCTTGTAATCGAACCTCAAGGTGGTTCTATAGAATATAATATGATAACTAAACGGACCTGTTACTCAGTGAAAAGAGGAATTTTGGGGTTAGCTAAGCGAACCCTGCTATCCTACGATTGGTGATAATATTTGACTAAAAAAAAAGTGGAAAAAACATAACTTGAATCATTGTTTTGCAACGAAGAACGATTCCTTGTTCTTGTCTTTTTATTGACCCTATAAATTGACGGATCCATCCGCATCCAACCCATCACCCACGGATATTATACTATGGGCGATAGGTCGTCTGCCGATGGGAACTAGTATCTACCATTAGGTGAACCATATGTGGGTGTCACCATTACTCATCCCAACGAGTCATCGAAAATGTATAAGTCCGAAGTATCCTTGAATTATCTAACAAGACTCTGGATTTTGTTCCTAAAGCAATTAAATTCCCGTTTTTATTTTTGATGAACAAATAAGTTTATTTTATGAATCCTAAATTAAGTATAAATTTTAGAGTACGTGTGGAAAATTCAGATTGCGAGTATGGACATAAAAATATAACCATATCAAAAGAAGATAATTCTTGGTTGACCGTAGGAAATTCCTTAAATTTTTTAGTGATTCACAGCAATAATGGACCCATAGTATGGTAAAACTACCTCTCATAAAACCTCGTGGTCGGGCCTCAAAAGTGTGAAACGTGGGAAATCTTACGTAATTTTCTCGATTAACCTAGATTCACTAAGGTTGGATCCCGCGAGATTTCCTGCATTACCTAATGCCAAGACCAACGTTATTCCCTAAAGTATGAATGCTAATTTCTTGAATCATGCAGGACAACCCCTAAATGCCACTTATGAGGAACAATCCCTAAATGCAACTCACGGTAGATTGAGTGTGATTATACTCATATATCAAATACTGGAATTTTGAATGTTATTAACTTACCAAAACTATCAGCAAAAGGGTGAAAAACACTAAGATGGTTCAACAACGGAATGTTGGTTGAGAGTAAACAATAAAATTATTCTAATTATGAAACTTGAAATAATCCATCCATCGAAGCACCGACTGAATCAGTTCTTGATTGCAATTCAGATTACTGATTTGCAATTAGGAAAAGATTCATTTGTTAATCGACTTAATATGTCTAATGCAATATCTCATGTTAATGTTGAAAAAGTTAGTAGAAACAATTATTCATATGATGGTTCATATGTGCATAGATATTCTCATTCTCATCCCTATACCTATACATATAAGATACCTGGAGATTTTATGAATTTGCTTATTTTTCAGTTTATTGTAAATTCTAATGAGATGTAAAATAGTGGACATCACTATACACCATCAACACGTGAATGCATTAATAATTGGTATATTGCCTATTCGGTTACTTAAATAACCGTAGCAACCAGCAAATTAATCAGTTGTGTGATTCCTAGGATGGAGAATCTCATTCACTCTCAATCATTGGTAATCGACTTAATATGTCTTATACGATTAATTATCAGTTTATTCACTCTAACGATGAATTCCTAATTCTTAACATGTTTTGAGTTTTGTTTTAAATCTACTTTGAAGTTTTCACATGATTATCGTTTGCTTTTGCTGATAAGAATGTTTATGCTTGATTGATAGGTCGTTTAGGGTACGCAACTAAATTAATTTGTTAATTGATCTAAAGCTAGTGAAAGATAGGGGATAAGTAATCGTTTCTTGATTCTTTACATAAGTAGAAAACATGAGACCTTGCGGAGGGATTATGTGGAGCAATTTTGTGTGAAAACAATGCTAGAAAGTGGACCGAGCAAACCATGTCTAACTACTAGTATCAAACCTAAATTCATATATATTAATGCGTTCATTGAATTACATCTTGTAAGCGAACCTCAAGGTGGTTCTTTAAAATAGAATCTGATAACTAAGCGAACTTGTTACTCAGTGAAAAGAGGAATTTTGGGGTTAGATAAGCGAACCTGCTATCCTACAGTTGGTGACTAAAAAAAAAGTGGAAAAAAACATAAATTGACTCATTGTTTTGCAACGAAGAAAAATTCCTTGTTCTTATCTTTTTTATTGATTTCAACTTAAACTTTTGATTGCTTTATTTATTGATGTCATCCGTCTTGAGTATATCTTTCAACTATGATATGTGTAAAGTGTTTCTCCATTACTTTCTTTAACACTGCCCAGATAGCTCTAGCTTCCCCCTCTTCCACTGAATTGACTTCAAAAACCATAGCAGCCTTTAAAGAAGCTTTCTTGGTGAGATCCCTCATCACATATCCCGATCCATTGTTTAGAGAAGAATCATTAAAGGCTCCATCAATATTGCATTTTATCCACCTAGTTGGGGGTGGGGTGGGGTGGGCATCTATGTAAACCAGTCTGAGGAGGGAGGATGATGGGTATTCGAAGATCTTTCCGAATATACTAATTTTGCAAAAATCCGTTGTGCATTTTGAAAGATATCTAAGTTTAAATTTTTCACCCTTGAATACATATGTATGGTATTGGTTGATATTTAAGGTCATATTATTAATATCAGGGTTAGACCAAGACTTCACCAAAAATACCTCTTTTATTTATGTTGGTATATAAGATAAGATAAGATAAGATGTATCAAAATTAAACACTATATATGATTATATTCGATGGTTTAGAACAAAGGGAATACAAATGCTACATACATCAGAAGCATTAAAAAGTTAATGTATCGAACCAGAAGAAACCCATGTTCGCAAAATCATCAAGACAAAAAAAAACATTAGACAAAACCTAGTCCCAAAAATATAAAAAACAAACCTAAAATTAAGTAAAAATTTAAATCAAAAACTTACTTGCTTCAAAATGTTAATGAACTCGTCTCACATAAAAATGAACATGCACATGATAAAAGTTAAATAAATTTATGGATAAACACCTCTCTTGCAAGAGATAAATTCCTCAAAACTTCAATCGTAAAACAAAGTGATTCTGTTAAATATACAATCACATTAACATAAAGATCATAGCTTCCACAACAAAACTAAAAAAGAATTGAAGGTCATTTCTCCCCCGTCATCTTTCTTGTCTCATTCATTAAAAAAATTAGAACAAGGTATGATCTAGGGGTTGATGCTATATCATATTTCATTGAGGACTTATTGGAAATTACATCTGTAAAATTTTAAGGAAAATAAGAAAGATTCAGGGTTTTTTTCATTGATAAGAAGTTAAGGAGAGATAAAGACTGTGATGAGGAAGAGAGGCGGGGATGAGAATTAGAATTAGGACTTTTTCTCTCTCTTATTTTTTTATACAATATATATATATATATATATTTTAGGAAATCATCTAAACGATATTTGGGACCAGTCCATGTACTATATAATAAAATAATATAAAAAAATGATATAATTCTAATTCTGATCTCCGCCTCTCTTCCTCCTCTCATTTTGTAGCACCCATACTTTTACTATCCCGCATGCTCAAATATGCGTCATGGCCTTGGATGAACCTTCATATGAAGCTTTTGTTGCATGTTTTTCCTAAGGCCAAAATGGCGCAATGCGGAGGTATATTGGTCAAGGGACAATATCACACCAAATGGGTGCAACTTTCAGTTGTCCTAGACCCAGTATCGCACCACTATGGCGCATTTCGTAGGCTATACTTGCCAAGAGACAATATCACACCATCATGGTGCACACGTCATTTGGGTAGCTGGCCTAGAGAAAACTAGTAACACAATGGCGCATCACATAAGGTATATTGTCCAAGGGCCAATATCACGCCACTATAGGCATTATGGAGGACACATTGGCCAAAGGCCAATATTGCATCACTATGGTGCATCAGGACATATCAGGATTGCCAAGGGAATGTGGTGCCATCATGAGGCAACATTCGAGTTGGCTTACATGACCGAAACGGAAACACAATCATCATGGCGTTTTATTCAGAGATACATGGTAACGATCATGAATAGTGAAGTGATTACGTCAAAGTATTCCCCAATTTTGATTTATAGAAATGACTATAAAATAAAAATAGGGAGGGCTAGTTGGTTAAAGGTGCACATAACGAAAATGTGCCTAAAACTTCATATTTGAAGTATATGATGCCGAAACATCATTTTGGCAGGTGGATTGGTCGAGAGAGATTTATGATTCTTAGGCATCTAATTTGCAGTGTTGTGTATTAATGATGCATTGTGCTTCAGATGCAAAGGACACTGTCCTTGCAATTCGAGTTGTATTTAGTTACTTGTCCTTTTGAGGATAAACTACGGTCTATGCTTGATCCATTCTCCTTAAGGAACGTAGACATCCGCAATGACTAGTGTAGTCAAAATCGCTCTCCAAGGCCGATTACTCACCGAGTAATCGCTACAAGCTCTATGACCGATGCGATTTCCGATTCCAAGGCCTCTCCGATTTTTAGCAATTAAGGCGGCTTATTTGGACTGATTTTTTAGCAAAACGAGTTAACGATTTTTCTGAGTGGGCCTTGCATGCACTTAAATCCGAAAAAAAAATATTCATAACCCTTAGATGAGAGTTATAAAATAGAAAAAACTCTAAATACATGATAAATACGTTCAATATAACAATATTAGACACTTAATTACATCATAATGTTAAAATTTTAATTTTAATTAGGTACAAATCATGACTTATGAGCAACAATATATAAATTATTAATAAATAGATTCTGAGTATTAGACCGAGTTTTGGCGATTTCCAAGTCCAAACTTATTGCTCCTCTCTCCAAGCTCCCCAACCGAGTAGCACCGATGAACGATTTCAATTACTTTGGCAATGACTTGCAGAATTGACAGTCTAGCACATTGACGCTCATACCATTTAATTGTGAGGACACTACGTTCACTCATATCATCTGGATCAGGAAGAAGATGCTAGGAATAATTGTTGTCGTATTCGATAAGGCAAGTTGTATTTCATTTACAAAACAAGGGTAAGTTCAAGTTGGAAAGGTATGGAAGCTAAGTTCAGGGAAACACGCTTGCCAATCATGCTTGCAAAAAAATATGGACGCACATTTGCAAGATGCAAAGGGAAGCTCGAAATTCCGGTTAGCAGCGTCAGAGTGACGCAATGGGTCCTGGCGCATTAGGCATAATTTTTCGGTCCATCCCACATTTTCTACCTTCCCTAAAAATTCCTAACTTGAAATCCTTCTCATTTTCCTCAAAACTATACAGATCTAACACACACCTTTAAGTCATCAATGAAATTCGTTGTAGCAGCAACCTAGATAAAATACATAAGAAAGACGGTGAAAGTGTATCTACTTGTAGTCTCAAATATAATCATGAAATGATTTCATTGCTTCAATATGCCAGAATCATTCTCACATGGAAACATGGAATCTAGAGATTAATGGGTTATTTTGAAGTGATTGTGTATTCTACTAGTGCATGCAACAATATATGTGTAATCGAAGTGAATGTGTACTTTAATAATGCATATCAGTAATTCCACAGTACATGGACCCATTAAACCCATAATTCTATTTATCGTAACTGTTAGACTTCCCGTTAATATCAAAAACTATCCATGAATCAAGTCGTTTACAAAGAATCTTCCAAAATTTATTGCATTAGTTCGAACTTTCCCTTTATACTTTACAAAACTACTACTAATTAGAATTCATGTTTTAAAGTGTAAAACTACTTCCATATGTTTCTATCTCCACACATTGCATCTTATTCAAAGGTAAAACCGAACTGGTTTTATGTAAAAACCACCATCTTAAAATTTATTTATCATGAATAAGGTTAAATTCGAAAGATAATCATATAGAACCAAAATGATCATAAGCGTTAGAAAATTTTCATTCTAATTCTAAAATAATATTGAACTCAACAACCTAATTATGAAATCAGATTAAACCTAAAAACATATCTCCTTAACTAGTTTTTTACGGGGCAATGATTCATGGAGACCAACATCCTGATAAACTGTTTGTATTATATTCATCATCCTTGATCCAATTTTTATCCTAACCGAACTTTTTGGTGAGTCATCCACACTTTAGTTAGCTTAATACTTACACAACATAATGACATCCAGATTAAAAGTTCAGTTTCGAAACTCTCCCTTTTAGAGTGCCGGAACAGCCTCACCCTTTTAGAGTGTCAGAACTAAGATTTTATTTTAACCAACTCCTTCATAAAATGTTGGTCCTTTCCTTTTAAGATCTAATCGAAAAATTTCATTTTAACCCGCTATCATCTTTTCATATCGTCCTTCAACAATACATGACATACAACTTAAAGAATTAATTTCTATTTTATGTATAAGTATTTCAAAATAAATTTCATCTAATAGTGGCACCAAGTTGATAGTAGTTCTTATAAAAATATTTAACATATCATATATATTGCATCTTATTTTTCTTAATCCATAATGATATCGAATTTTTTGAAGAGAATTAGAAGCATAATTTTAATGTGGAGGAGTTATCTTCATCATGTAGATTGTCCTCGTATAATAGTAAAAATATTTCAATCCTTACTTTCGATCAGGATGATCTACATGACGAGTAAAACACCCTTACTAACAATTAGACATGCTTCACAACTCTTCAAAGAAACTCAGTTTATTTTCACACTATTGAGCCAAGCAAGAAATATGAATGCCAGTTGGCCTAGAGGTTTCTTAGGTCGGCTCTAATCGTCACCCAAGATTCAAAGCGGAATGTTGGATCCACGTCACCAAAATGCATCGACCGGGCGTAGTGGGGATCCAAGATTCTATCTCGATCGCATTTGAAGATTCGTAACACGCATTGGAACTGCGTATTATGGGAAAAACTCAAAAGTGCAGTTGCTAAATGCGTATTGACTGGTCCACGCGCAGATTGAAACTGCGTGTGCTAGAAAAACCCTAAAACCAACAGAAGCCGCATCTCTTCTTCTTCCTTCTTTCTTCCATTCTTCTTCCTCAAACTAAACTCATAGAACTTCACTCAATTAACTGATTTGAGATGTTTTTGTGTTGAATGAGCTACAATCTTCGAAGGGTTTGTTACATCAAACGTGGGGAATCTATTGATGTTATTTTTTGGAGATTTCATCAACAAAGCAACCCAAGGTATGAAATGTTAGTTTTTATTGATTGAGATGAATTTTTGATTTCGTTTTTAGTTATGTTGGTTTGATTTCGTCCATATTTTATCAATCAACTTGATTAGTTTGATTAAGCAGCAAGAAATTATTTGATTTCTTTAAAAAAATTGAAATGTAATTGCTTAGGGTTTATGGTATTTGGGGTTAATTTGGATGAAACATAAATTCATGTTGTGAGAGATTATTGATTTATTGGTTTAATTGTGTTTATGGTTTGTAGAATGTATTTGAAGTTTGTAAAAATGCAAAGAGTAAGGGAAGCACAATCAACATATTAATAACAAAAATCAAACGCATATATTAATCTATGCACAATAAACATATGAATTCCCACATCAATATTCACATCACATTGAGGTATGCACATTGCTCATCTTGTGTCTCTCAATCACAATGATATTAACAACATCAATTCCACCTCTACAATCATCTAAACATAAACTCAAATTTATAATTGAGCTAATCCTCATACTCATTGCAAAATGCTCTAATCAAAACCTCCAATAAAAGCATATTGGCAACATAAATTTCAACCATATAATCATCTCAACATCAACTCAATACCACATAAATTTGTTGACATGCTTTGTAGTTTTACAAACTTCAAATACATTCTACAAACCATAAACACAATTAAATCAATAAATCAATAATCTCCCACAACATGAATTTATGTTTCACCCAAATTAACCCCAAATACCATAAACCCTAAGCAATCACATTTCAATTTTTTTTTTAAAAAAATCAAATAATTTCATGCTGCTTAATCAAACTAATCAAGATTATTGATAAAATATGGACGAAATCAAACCAACATAACTAAAAACGAAATCAAAAATTCATCTCAATCAATCAAAACTAACATTTCATACCTTGGGTTGCTTTGTTAATGAAATCTCCAAAAAATAACATCATTAGATTCCCCACGTTTGATGTAACAAACCCTTCGAAGATATATTGTAGCTCATTCAACACAAAAACATCTCGAATCAATTAATTGAGTGAAGTTCTATTAGTTTAGTTTGAGGAAGAAGAGTGAAAGAAAGAAGGAAGAAGAAGAGATGCGACTTCAGCTGGTTTTAGGGTTTTCTAGCACACGCAATTTCAATCTGCGGACCAGTCAACACGGTCAATACGCAGCTAGCAACTCGCGCTTTTGAGTTTTCCAAAATACGCGGTTCCAATCAAGTGTTACTCTTCAAACCGTACGAGATAGAATCTTGGATCCCCACTGCGCCTGGTCGATGCATTTTGGTGACGTGGATCCAACATTCAACTTGAATCTTGGGTGACGATTAGAGCCAGCCTAAGAAAAATCTTGAGTGGCAGAATTTGGGACTCACTTTACCCATTACTTATCCCAATGAAAAAAAAAAAGACTTCGCAAATCACTATTAAATTTCCGGCGCTGCTTGAGAGAACATCCTAGAAGATACTCGTGAAAAGACTCAATGATAGAATGTGATGCCGTCCATCATTGGGATAGGTGCTGGGTAAAGTAAAACCCAATCACTCTGATACAATTTTTATTGTGGGATTCCCCCTAGGCCAATCTAACATTATTGTTAAATTTTCTCTAAGAATATCACTTTACTCGGAATAGAAGGGGTCAGATCAAAGAAGAAAATTTGAAACTTACTACTCCATGCGTACCAGATATATAGACATAGGGAGTCAATTCTCCTACATTAAGGAAATTACTTTACTTCCAAAATAAATATTTTCAGACATAAGCTGATTTTTTATATAAAAAATAATTATGTTATCAACAGGTTAGAGAAAAACATGAAAAAAAAATTAAAAAATTCTAATATATGTTTTTTAATTTAAGAGAGCTGACCCCGCCTTTTATATATGTGGTACGAAATGAACATATTTTTTCTTGATTTCTTGTTTTACCCTTTGTCGTATTCCAAAAGCAATTATTTGTGCACTATTATTAAGGGTATATGTGGAAAAATTTATCTTCATAATAGGATTCCGTCTATCTAATGAGACAAATAAAATCCAAAATTCCGCCTATATATAATAGGCAGGATTCTGTATATCTAATGGGACAAATGAAATCCAAAATTCTGCCTATATAATAGGTAAGAAGGGAGTAGATATATGCATAGATGCTGCAACCAAATTTATAAGGTTATTGGACTTGGTTATTGGTGAAGATCGTCTGCCCGAAAAAAACTTGGATATACCCTCTCTGTACCCACCAATATAATTGTTATATATCCTTAACCATGTTGGTTAAATTTCACGGATTATCTCGATAGAGAAAATAGTCTAAGAGCAAGGGCTACGGAGTGAGTGTTCTCATTCAATATGAATGGGTATTACTCGATTTGGTCAAATTAGGTGCTACTATGGAGTGAGAATACTCACTCATTCACCAATAATCATCCATACACTCATTGGAACGAAAGAGGGGTGAAAGGGGAGACTAAGCAGCTGATTTTTAGCCGTTTGGGAAAAAAAAGCATGTTGAGGGGCCGAAGATATGCCTCTCAAACCTATTTTAGAGTTTTAAATTCTTAAAACTCTTGGATGCGGGACCCACCGTTAGGTTTTATTATTAAAAAAAAAAAACTGCGAAGAGGCATATATTTAGCCGCTTGGGGAGAAAAAATCTCTCCAAACGGATAATCATTAGCCGCTTAGTCTCTTTATTTTGGACTTTCATGGTCAGAAAAACCCCCTTTCACTCACCCCTCACTCAATTTGGTACAATTTGGCAGTGAATGAGTGTTAAAAACACTCATTCCATAGCCCTTGGTCTAAGACTTACACTAAATTCACCCTCTATTTGACTGGACCTCACTTTATTTTCTTTATGGAATAATCTATCCTGATATAGAAAATAGACTCAGACTCACACTAAATTCACCCTCTATTTAACTATCGTGTTGGCTTGATTTTCAATTTGATCTAGGCTTGATTTTCATTTTTGTTAAAGGAGCCAACCTACTAGCAGCAGATCGTAAACGGTAAGAATAGAAGTGGCTTCCCATCTTCAATCTATTTTTGAATTTGATAACAATGAACAGATAAATATAAGAAGTCAGAACTCACATTTACATCGGCAGGTAGAGAGGGCACATCCAAATCTTGGCATGGTTGATAACGGAAGCGTTTTGTTCATGAACAAATCCCGGATAGGCTAGAGGTTTGATCTCATGAAGATTTCATCTCTTAGAAAAACTAAAATCTGCACCTTTTATGCAGATGCAGTCCAGATAACATCTCTAGTTATGCTGGTGTTGGAAAACATATTATATTCAGCAGACTCAAAATTTCGATCAACTCTATAAAGCAACTGACTAGTGCTCTCGTTGAACCCCACGTACTGCGACTAGACAGACATCTGTCGAAGCATCGGCATTGTAAATCCACTATTGGACCGAAATTTGCAGAAACTAAACTTGTTCTAGGTATGAGTATCTTGTCGCCCCATAATTATCTACTATTGGACCGAAATTTGCTTTAAAAACTCAAGCTGGCACTTATTGATACGAAGAAATCTGTATCGGAAACTCGAGATTGACCGGGGATTAATCCTCCCACCCCTGGTTGTGGGCTTATTCCCCTAAACCCACTTGTTGTTAATCATGGGTTCCGAAGGGCCCATCTAGAGGTATAAATCGTGCTACCCCAGCATGGTCATGCATAGCCAAGCTCATGAAATCAAGTGCTTAGCGTGTTGCGTGCCGTGTTAGAAATTATGGCTCTGCTGTACCGTAATAGAGGGCGTGTTGTGTTGTGCCAAAAAAAAAAAAAAAAAAAAAAAAAAACACGTGATGTGTCGTGTTGTGCCGCACACATTTATTTTATATTTCTCAATATAATTTTTTTTTTCAAATATTAAGTATTATGTGTTGTAATGAAAATAAGTCAAAACAACAATGATAAAAATGTCAAAATTTAGCTAATATAAAGAATTTTTTTTTGTGAAATATACACATAATGTAATATATTGTGCCATGTAGTGGAGTGTTTTATGCATATTATGACATGTTTTCTTAACCTGCTGTGCCACGTGCTTATCTATGACGCGTGTTGTACCGGCTATTATGCCAATTAATCTAGTCCAGCCAAGTCCACAAACTAACGTTATGTGTTGTGTTTTGCTAAGTCACGTGTTGGTCCGGGCTATGTTCAAATTTTAACGTGTTGTTCGTGCTAGCACAGCCAAATTTGCACCCCTAAGCCCACCGAATAGTTGGAAATGCAAAAAAAAAAAAAAATAAAATCTGTAGAGACCGTTTTCCCAAATTTATTATGCACCATTGCAGACTCGGATATTATCAAAGGTGGGAGATTGGTTACTTTTCTTAATTAGTTAGTATTTTGGAATGGACATTTCAAGGGATTGCTTGGCATTTGTATTAAATCAGCATTTTTAGGAGGTTCATCGGTGTGCAAGTTAGGGTTTAACAAGGGCCGGCCCTGAAGGGGAAGCAGGGAAAGCTCCGCTTCGGGGCAACATGCTTAGTAGGGCAACAAAATAGGAAAGTTGTCATATTTAGGCTGCCAACTAAGAAAATAATTTGGGATTGGGACGAATAATTGGGATGAAATATAAAGATTGAAGACAACGAAGGGGTTATTTTCCACCAAAGTCTTTGATCTCTCCATCTCTACGGTAAGTTTTAGGGTTATATATGATGATATAAGGTATTGTTGTTTATATGTGATTTTATTTATTTTTTGCAAGATATCGATTCAGTTACAATCCTATATTTCAGGAATTATATTTTTCGGGATTTTGGTTCGACTGACTCGAAATCGATTTCCACTTTGCCAACATGTTAACATAGAGCACCGTTTCTTGCTATGGTAATATATATAATTCAAAACGTACCAGAAATTCTTGCTCCATAGATACACAACATGTTACATGTACTTCAAGACTAAAAACAGTTATGGGGTTACAAAATTTCTTATACGTTTTAGCTTTTTGGACTTCTTTCTTCACCTTCTTTGTTGGTAATATGTACATTTGTTTCTGTTTTTAAATAGGATATTCATAAATAATAGATCATCCATAATCAAATGTTTATGAGTATGTTGGCTTTTCAGTATAAGAAAAGTTACCAACAACCTTATACACATGATGTTCATCAAGTTCTTTTAAGATAAGGGGGCAACATTCTTCCGATCTTCTTTGGGGCAAACAAATCTCAGGGCCGACCCTGGTTTAACATCTTTCAGATTCTTAGAATTTCGGTGTATTAAGAATCGTTGTAATTTGTCCCTAGGCATGGTCTAAAATCCCTTCTAACTACCGTTTTCCCAAATTTATTCAAAAAAGTTGATAGTATCTGTTTTGACAATGTTTTACTACTATATACTACTTCTTTTTTTTAATGTTAAACAGAAAAGTTTAACAACCCGTAATTAACTCTTTCATAGCGCATTTGATCAAAGATATTCATATTTCTTTTCTGTTTTTTCTTTTAGGTAGGATCTTATATTGCTGAAGATTTTGGTAAGCAGTCCATATGTAAAATTTCCGAAGAGCAATAAAACAGTTTTACATTTCCAATTAAAAAATAATTTGACCAACTCCAAATACTTATCATACTATCCTTTTCATTTTTGGAAGCACATGTTTTTTTGGTGTGTTTCGTTGATCCATTCATTAGAACTACCGAAAACCCTTCTGCAATTAAACTTATGGAATTTGGCTCTCTATTGGGTTTAAACTTTCCCCTTTAAAGAAAGACCGTCAAGACATGTTTAGCGATCTTGTAAAAAATCATGATGACCATAAGGAATGTTGAAGAATCTTCTACTTTTCATAGTAGGAAGTCCCCTTAATTCTAGTTTGCAAGTTGTCTCTTATTTCGTAGGTTCGACTAGTTGTATCTTTGATCTTCTTTGTGTCATATGAGGTTTTTTTTTCTTTAGTTCAAATTTTGCTTTGATATCCTTGCTTTTCTTTAGTTGTACACGCTTTCACAAGGCTTGTGCGCCTTTTATTCTATTCTCTTTGATTGATCAAAAAATAAAGAAATACCGAAAACCCGAAGTTAAAGTAAATTTATTAACCTAGTTCAGTTACTACGTCAAAACCATAAAGTGACATATTTTCGGGTAATGTTATTAATGATTATAGTGGAGTGCTTGATGTTGTGTTCACAATATTGAGAGATTACTAGGAATCAGGATTTCACGAAACTCTAATTCTATGGTTTCAGTAATAATTCTTAGACAATTATAGCTCCAAAAACAACAATTATTGACTCCGACTGAATCAGTTCTTGGTGGCAATTCATTTTAAAGATTCGTTGTTTACGGTTAACCTAGATTGGTTGAGTCCCGCGAATTATCCTGCATAACCTAAAGGTGAGACTTAGGCTATTCCTAGAGTATGAATCCTACTGCATTGAATCATGCAGAACAGCCCCTAAATGCAACTCACAACGAATATACTCATATATGAAATACGGAAATTTAATTTATACACAACACATATGATTTTATGTCCAAGTTTTATATTTTCTCAAGTATATTTGAATTATCTAAGCCGCCTCTTAATTTTGTTCCCGAAAGCAATTAAATTTATTTCATTTTTTATGAACAATTAAGTTTATTTTATAAATGCTCAATACATTAAAAAGTTTGGAGTACGTGCGCCAAAGTCATAGTGTGAGTATTGCCATACTTTACCATACTGCTTAAAAAGCGTATAATAATGTCAAAAACGATAATTCTTGGTTTGACTGGGACAAATTCCTTCGATTTCCGGTGATTCACAGCTATGTGGGACCCATAGTTGGGTAAAACTACCTCCCATTAAACCTCATGGTGGGGCCTCAAAACTGTGGAATTTGGAAAACCTTGCGGATCTCGGTCAACCAAGATTAACTATGGATGGGTCCTGCATAATCTGAAGGCGAGACCTACGCTATTCCTAAAGTACGAGTGATACTTTCTTGAATCACTAACAACCCCTAAATGCAACTCACACTGAATCTAGTGCGATTATACTCATATATAAAATATTGATTACTATCATATTGTTTCTTATCATCCAACATTCCATTGGATGAACTTATACCATCTTATATTTATTGCACTTTTGCTGATGATTCTGGTAAGTTGAATTTTATAATTATGAAACTTCAAATAGTTCATCCATCGAAGCACCGACTGAATCAATAGTGAAGAACCATGGATGTATATCACATTGATCACATTGATCGAACCATTGATCGACTGAATTTTATTAAACTAGAGCTCTACAAAATACTCATTAATGAAGATTGTAAATGTAATATTAATGTAACCTTAACAATCATAGTGAAGAACCATGGATGTAGATCACATTGATCGAACCATGTAAAAAATCCTTGTGTCCATTTTACAATTTTAGCACTTTAATCCTTATTTTGATTATGAAATATATTTAGATTTAGAAAATATTATATGGGGTGTGTTGTGGGATTTCCTGCAACTACATTTTTGGCGCTAGAAACAAGGAGGAGTAAAGGATTTATCCTTCTTGTAACTTGTTGATTCAAGAAGTTTCCATGAAGATTAACTATTGTTCATATTTTTCTAGATCTACAAAGTTTAGATTCAAAAATGGAAATTTCATGGAAAAAATCACACTTTCAGGGAGTAAACATCATCAACAATTCAAAGACATGAAAAGAGTAAGAGAAAAAATTAGTTGTTGTGGTGAAATTCAGGGAAGAAAACTAAAGTTTCAATGGAAGATTTTCATGTTTAGGAGAAAAAGCAAAAGGAAAATTGTTGAAGGAAATAAAGGAAGGCGAAGAGAAGATAAGAGGCAGACGCTGTGATTTCTATCACAAACAGAAATTCACACAAATGGTTTGAGTCGGAGCTAATAAGCAATAGGTCATGCGTTTGAGTTCGCACACATACATATTTTTTATTTTCTTCTCATTTTCAGTGGCGAATAAAAGAATAATGAAAAAAGTTGTGCGTTAACTTCGCAGAGAGGTTCTTGAACAGTTGGTCAAGAGAACAGTATGTACGTTCGTGGTCGTAAGTTCGAATTCGCCTGCGAGCATAGTTTTCTTCTTTTTACAGAGGGCGAAAAAATGAATAATTTCGCAAACAAGAGGCATCACAGTTGGTCATCTGCGAAGTTAATGAGTTCATTGTCGCGTGTTCAAGTCCCAACACATGCGTATTATTTCGCACAAATATTTCTTTGATTATTTCGCACAGAAGAGAGTTGATGATATTTTGCAGAGATATTTCGTAAGAGTGGGTTAGCACAGTTTGTATGGTGCGAGAAAATGCTAGTAGCAGGTCGCAGGATCAATTCTTGCCTCTCGCATCTGTTTTTGCTAAGCGACATTTATACTTCATGCAACATATTTCTCACGACATATTGACAACAACAGCAAACCACAAATGCTAAGTACCACTTTCCTTGAACATTTTACTTTTACAGCAAATAAAAGGATTTTTGATTTGATTTACTACAACGCGATACAATCGCACAATTACAAAGATTTCACGATTACAATGATTCGAGAAAAATCTCGCAGATATTACAAAGATTCGAGAAAAATCTCGCAGATCAATTTATATATTTCCCTTAAATATTTGCTTTGTTTCAAATGAGAATGATATCTAACATGGAGAGTAGTAGGAGGCAAAATAAGACCTTCCATCAATAGGCTAGTAACACCTTCCATCAACAGGCTGCATAAGACCTCATTAGGATCATTTCCATGAAAGATGTTTATCGGATGAGACGAAACAAGTTATACAAAGGAAATCAAAACAAAGAAAAACGAATTGAACTTGCAATTAAATGAATGTTTTTGATAAAAGAAATGTTGAATACTAATCTAAATTCTTATTTGCATTACAGCATTGCAGAGGCAGAGAACATGGAGTAATAATTTCGCAATACTTCTTATTCACAATCAAGGACGGATACTTCTTATACTTGTCAAAGGATACTTCATACTTCTTAATTATATATTTCGAGGATTAAGTACTTCTCATACTTCTTCAAGGATACTTCATACTTCTTATACTTCAAGGGTTAATACTTCTTATTTATTTCGCAAAGCTTCGGAACTTCGCAAAAGAATAGAGGCAAGTACATACTTTTCGAGAAAAGTATTCTTTCGCGTAGTTCCTTCATCAACAAAGATCAAACACTACTACAACAACTGATTTGTTTTCTTAAAGATCGCTCTTCAAGCAATATTCAAGAAAAAAAAGGCAAAATATAGGGGGGAAATATCGCACAACATTCGTTAGTGTGCGAGATTCATTCATTTCCATAGCTCGCCAGAAGGTAGCAAGAGCCTGCGAAATTATCAAAGACCTGCGAGAATATGAGCTGTATGTGAGCTGTCATCCACTATGTAAACACCTATATAAAGAGGAGAGTAGGAGAGAGAGAGGGAGGATACACATTTTTTAAGAGAGAGATTTATTTTCTTTATCATCTTCTTCCCCAAAAACTAGATCTAGAGCTCTACAAAATACTCATTAATGGAGATTGTAAATGTAATATTAATGTAACCTCAACAATCATAGTGAAGAACCATGGATGTAGATCACATTGATCGAACCATATAAAAAATCCTTGTGTCCATTTTACAATTTTAGCACTTTAATCCTTATTTTGATTATGAAATAGATTTAGATCTAGAAAATATTATATGGGGTGTGTTGTAGGATTTCCTGCAACTACAAATACATAAGTCGGGCCTTTGTGAATAGTTCTACCAAGAACACAACAAGTCGTGAACGGTTATACTCAATCACACATAGTGGTTTCATAAGATATGCAATGAATAACAAAACTAATAATGCCTGGCCATTTCCTTTTCGATTCACAAAAAAAGTTTATAAACTTACTTCCTTAGAACACATGTAAAACATTGTTCCCTAGAATGAAATCCTCACCTCATACCCATACATAATCACAATAGCATTCAAATGATTATGGCGATGTATTATCTACAATGTTTAATGGTAAAACAATAAACCTCGTATTGTATTCCTTAATACTATGTCTATCTAGAGTTCAAATATGCTTCGCAGTTTTGTTTTCAATATGCACGACTTGAAAGATACGTTAGGAAATGAAACGTTCAAGTCAAATATCACTAACCTCAAGTGGAAGGATGATTGTTGTCGTTGTAGCTCCTTGCTTCTTCATATCTTCAAGTCTTCGCAATACTTGTAAAGTCTCATATCATAATACTTTCAAGCTAACCTCGAGCGACTCTTAACATGAGTTTTTATTCACTAAAATATGATTACCAAACTTGAAATACCAACGCTTGGTGGGTTCAACCGAGCTATGCTCTAACAACATTATTGTCAATCGAAGAATGGTTTCAGGTGGAACCATCAACCATAACAGAATTTCACATCCGGAAATCTAAGAAAGGAAAGAAGTTGTCGGAGGAGAACTTAGGAAGAAGCTTATTATCCTAGGGGTATTTTTATCTAGTAACAAAAAAAAATGACACAAAATGTGACAAGATCTTGTAGGGAATATTTTTAAAAGAATGAGATCCAACGGCTGTTGTTAGGTATCTCTTTGACTTTTGTTTATTCTTGTTGGCATTAAAAAGGGGGGAGATTAGTGAATATTCATCAACTGAATTAGTCTAGACTATTCTTAAAAGAACAAATTTGATGTAATACATACCATAGAAGACTATCTATATACTTCATTCATGTAGGAATGAGAAGCGTGGCACCAGCCAAATGATAACAAGAACACCCATATACTTCATTCATGCAGGAATAAGAGGCGTGGCACCAGCCATATGATAACAAAAACACAAATTATCATATGGTTGGTGCAACACTTCTTATTCCTACATGAATGAAGTATATAGGTGTTCTTGTTATTATATGGTTGGTGCCACGCTTCTTATTCCTACATGAATGAAGTATATAGGTAGTCTTCTATGGTATTGGTGAGTCATCCACACTTTAGTTAACTTACTACCTACACAACATTCGAAGAATGACATCTTGATTAAAAGTTCAGTTTAGAACCTCTCCCTTTTAGAGTGCCAGAATTAAGATTTTATTTTAACCAACTCCTTCATAGATGGTCCTTTCCTATTAAGATGTGACAGGAAAACCACATTTTGACCGGCTATTGTGTTTTCATATCGGCCTTCAACAATACATGACATACACCTTAAAGAATTAATTTCTATTTTATGCATAAATATTTCAAAATTAATGTCATGTAATCATGGCACCCGATATTAAGAGTTGATAGTCGTTATAATAAAAATATAAAAATATTTAACTTATTATGTAGTATCGTATTCTTCTTAATCCATAATGATATTGAATTTTTTGAAGAGAATTAAAAGCATAATTTTTATTTGGGGGAGTTCTCTTCATCATGTAGATTGTCCTTGTAAAATAATAAAATTATTTCAATCCTTACTTTCGATCAGGATGATCTACATTACGAGTAAAACACCTCTACTAACTAACAATTAGACATGCTTCAAAACTCTTCAAAGAAACTCTGTTTATTACAACATTGAGCCAAGCAGTAAATATTAATGCTAGATTGACCAAGAGGTTTTCTCGAGAAAAATCTTGAGTGGGAGAATTTGGGTCCCACTTTACTCATTACTTACCCAATCACAAAAAAGAAACTTCGCAAATCACTATTAAATTTCCAAATATCCGGAGCTGCTTGAGAGACCATCCTAAAAAGATACTCTTGGGAAATTCAATGATAGCATGTGATGTCGTCCATCATTGGGATAGGTGCGGGGTAAAGTAAAATCTAAGCATTCTGACACAAAATTTACTGTGAGATTTTCCCTAAGCCAATCTAACATTCTTATTAAATTTTCTCTCAGAATATCATTTTACTCGGAATAAAAGGGGTCCAGATTAAAGAAGTAAATTTTAAACTTACTACTCCATGCATACCGAATATATAGGCGGAGGGAGTCAATTCTCCTAGATTAAGAAAATTACTTGGACTTTTTCCTCCTTTGTACCTATTTTATAGGCGGAATTTTAAATGTTGGTTATCCTATTAAATAAGCAATATACTATTTCCAAAATGAATATTTTTAGACATAAGCTAATAAGATGATTTATGATATATATATATATTATTAATAGGCCAAAGGGAAAAACATGAAAAAACATTAAAAATTAAAAATTCAATGTACTTTTCTTAATTAAGAGAACTGACCCCCTCCACTGTATATGTGGTACGAAAGGAGCATGGTTTTTATTATTTTATCCTATATTTTATTCCCAACACAATTATTTATGCACTCCTAATAAGGGTACATGTGGAAAAATTTATCTTGGAAATAGAGTTCCGCCTATCAAATGGGACAAGTGAAATCCAAACTTATACCTGTATAATAGGTTCGAAGGGAGTAGATATATACATAGATGCTACAACCAAATTTGTAAGCCGACTTGGTTAAGGGTGAAGATCGTCTACCCAAAAACTTGGGTATACCCCACTGTACAATGTACCCACCAATATAATTGTGACATATGTAATATCAAATAATCTTAATTAATTTTTTAATTAATTTTTCATATTCATCGTGAAAAATGATTTAAATCACGCGTACGGATTATCCCGATAGAGAAAATAAGCTGAGACTCACATTAAATCCACCCTTTCACCCACTTTATAATCCGCGAGATTCAACCCGCGGCGGCAAGTGTAGCATTTCCGTATTCATTGTTACGATCTCTTTCTTTATTTTTTACTCTGACTCAAAAAGTAAGATAGATCTTTTATGTTTTTCTTTAATATATCAAAACCGAATGAAACCTTCGAATCACTTATTATACCAGACTTGTACGCTGATTTCTGATCTTGTAATTAAGACAAACTTTAAGATCTCATCTAAAGAGTAAACAAGAAAAGAGTGAATCTTGTGATTGATTTTCAATTTGATCTTGGCTTGATTTTCATTTTTGTTAAAGGAGCCAACTTACTAGCAGCAGATCGTACATGGTAAGAATAGAAGTGGCTTCCCATTATTTTCAATCTATTTTTGAATTTGATAAGGCCTCTTCCTATGGGTATGCCAAACACTGATATTTGACATATATGCACCCACTATGGGTATGCCAAACTGCCAAACTCATATGCCAATATGTTATTCCCGGCATATAGGCATAGGAGATAGAGATTCATCGTTTCCATCGAGCGATATTCTCTTTAGATTTCACTTTATCGTAATTATATATATATAAATGAGACTTTTTCATTTATATATATACTTTATTCTTTATCTCCAAGCTGATATTCACTTTATTTCCGAGTAATTATATATATATATAAATGATCCTTCTCTCCTACTTTTTCATTATTCTAATATTTTTTTATATTTAAAGGGTCCCACTAAATATATTATAACACTAAATTTTTTATAAATACCCCACCACACAAACACAAATATATTTTTTATTCATTAGGGTCCCACCCAACACAATTAAATATATGTTTTTAATCAAGTTTGGCATATCTACCATAGTGGGGAAACTCATTTGCCATGCCACATGACATGCCAAACAACATTTTTTTGCCATACCCATAGGAAGAGGCCTAACAATGAACAGATAAAAATAGTTTGTAGAGTAAATATCAGAAGTCAGAACTCACATTTACATCGGCAGGTGGAGAGGGCACATCCAAATCTTGGCATGGGCGATAACCGAAGCGTTTTGTTCATGAACAAATCCCGGATAGGCTAGAGATTTGATCTGGATTAATCCTCCCACCCTTGGTTGTGGGCCTATTCCCCTAAACCCACTTGTTGTTAATCATGGGTTCCGAAGGGCCCACCTAGAGGTATAAATCGTGCTGCCCCAGCATGGATCACCATAGCCAAGCTCATGAAATCAAGTGCTTGGCGTGTTGCGTGGGGTGTTATGCCGTGTTACAAATTATGGCGTATCGTGATGTGCCATGAAAGACAACGTGTTGTGTTGTGCCAAAAAAAAAATAAACGTGGTGTGTCGTGTCGTGTTGTGACGGACACATTTATTTTATATTTCTCAACATAATTTTCTTTTTTCAAATATTAAGTATTATGTGTTGTAATGAAAATAAGTCAAAACAACAATGACAAAAATATCAAAAATGAGCTAATATAAAGATTTTTTGTGTGTGAAATATACACATAATGTGATATATTGTGCCATGTAGTGGAGTGTTTTATGCATATTATGACATGTTTTCTTAAGCTGTTGTGCCACGTGCTTATCCGTGACGCGTGTTGTACCGGCTATTATGCCGATTAATCTAGTCCAGCCCCGTCCACAAACTAACGTCATGTGTTGTGTTGTGCTAAGTCACGTGTTGGTCCGGACTATGTTCAAATTTTAACGTGTTGTTCGTGCTAGCACAGCCGAATTTGCACCCCTGAGCCCACCGAATAATTGGAAATGCAAAAAAAAAAAATTAAGAAAGAAAAAAAAAATAATCTGTAGAGACCATTTTCCCAAATTTATTATGCACCATTGCAGACTCAGATATTATCAAAGGTAGGAGATTGGTTACTTTTCTTAATTAGTTATTATTTTGGAATGGACATTTCAAGGGATTGCTTGGCATTTGTATTAAATCAGCATTTTTAGAAGGGGTCATCGGTGTGCAAGTTAGGGTTTAACCAGGGCCGGCCCTGAAGGGGAAGCAGGGAAAGCTCCGCTTCGGGGCAACATGCTTAGTAGGTCAATAAAATAGGAAAGCTGTCATATTTAGGCTGCCAACTGAGAAAAGAATTTGGGATTGGGACGAATAATTGGGATGAAATATAAAGATTGAAGACAACAAAGGGGTTATTTTCCACCGAAGTCTTTGATCTCTCCATCTCTTCGGTAAGTTTTAGGGTTATATAGGATGATATAAGGTATTGTTGTTTATATTTGATTTTATTTATTTTTTGCGAGATACCAATTCAGTTACAATCCTATATTTCAGGAATTATATTTTTCGGGATCTTGGTTCGACTGACTCGAAATCGATTTCCACTTTGCCAACATGTTAACATAGAGCACCGTTTCTTGCTATGGTAATATCTATAATTCAAAACGTACCGGGAATTCTTGCTCCATAGATACACAACATGTTACATGTACTTCAAGAATAAAAACAGTTATGGGGTTACAAAATATTCTTATACAATTTAGATTTTTGGACTTCTTTCTTCACCTTCCTATGTGAATATTGAGACATTGTAATCTGTACATTTGTTTCTGTTTTTAAATAAGATATTCATAGATAATAGATCATCCATAATCAAATGTTTATGAGTATGTTGGCTTTTCAGTATAAGAAAAGTTACCAACAACGTTATACACATGATGTTCATCAAGTTCTTTTAAGATAAGGGGGCAACATTCTTCCGATCTGCTTTGGGGCAAAAAAATCTCAGGACCGGCCCTGGTTTAACATCTTTTAGATTCTTAGAATTTCGGTGTATTAAGAATCGTTGTAATTTGTCCCTAGGCATGGTATAAAATCCCTTCTAACTACCGTTTTCCCAAATTTATTCAAAAAAGTTGATAGTATTTGTTTCGACAATGTTTTACTACTATATACTACTTTTTTTTTAATGTTATACAGAAAAGTTTAACACCCCGTAATTAACTCTTTCATAGCGCATTTGATCAAAGATATCTATATTTCTTTTCTGTTTTTTATTTTAGGTAGGATCTTATATTGCTGAATATTTTGGGAAGCAGTCTATATATAAAATTTCCGGAGAGCAATAAAACAGTCTTACATTTCCAATTAAAAAATAATTTGACTAACTCCAAACAGTTATCATACTATCCTTTTCATTTTTGGAAGCACACATTTTTTGGTGTGTTTCGTTGATCCATTCATTAGAACTACCGAAAACCCTTATACAATTAAACTTATGGAATTTGGCTCTCTATTGGGTTTAAACTTTCCCCTTTAAAGAAAGACCGTCAAGACATGTTTAGCGATCTTTTAAAAAATCATGATGACCATAAGGAATTTTGAAGAATCTTCTACTTCATAGTAGGCAGTCCCCTTCATTCTAGTTTGCAAGTTGTCTCTTATTTCGTAAGTTCGACTAGTTGTATCTTTGATCTTCTTTGTGTCATCTAAGTTTTTTTTTCTTTAGTTCAAATTTTGCTTTATTACTTTTGCTTTGATATCCTTACTTTTCTTTAGTTGTAAACACTTGTACAAGGCTTGTGCGCCTTTTATTCTATTCTCTTTGATTGATCGAAAAATAAAGAACTACCGAAAACCCAAAGTTAAAGTAAATTTATTAACCTAGTTCAGTTACTATGTCAAAACCATAAAGTGACATCTTTTCGGGTAATGCTATTAATGACTATAGTGGAGTGGTTGATGTTGTGTTCACAATAGATGGTATTTATACAGCTATACTAAACACAACCCTCATAAACTGAGATGTACTTATATATGAAATCTTCCAAACATTAGATCTTAAGCCCCATTTGGGATCGTCTTCTTTCTATAAAAATAAGTTATAAATCCAAGTCAAACTGAATGTCATGGGCAAAATGAGAATGAGTCGCATGAAAAAACATTCCACCTATTTGCGACCCACACTTCTCCTATTTTCCACCTATCTTAGCTGCCACTCCTACTTATACTATTCACCACTCATATATTTTTTCATATATCCTAAATACCATCTGGATGACTATACAACAAAAACCTAAGTTACAAATGATTCTTCTTCATAATCTCCATCACCGATCCCATTTTCTACACCATCTCCACAAACCGATCACCACCGTCATTCATAAAAAATATATGACTACAAAGCTTTGTTCTAGGAAAATAAAAAACCATGAGAAGTTAAATTTAACTTAATTGTATATAGAAAACAATTTTGATTATGTTCAAAAACCAAGAGAAAACTAAGAGAAGTTAAAATTGCATTTTTCTTTTTAATTTCTTTTTAGGATGAACAAGTCGTCCATTAGGGAATCAAGTTGGGATTTTCGTGTTAATAACATTACCAAGTTGGGATTTTTACCATAATTATCACCACTCTGAACCAAGTTGAAATATATGTTTTGAGATATTTAGTAGGGTATTGATGTAGTTTTTACAGTGGTAAATAATTAAGGGTTTGATTCTCGGACTTGTGAATTTGTTGATTTTAGACTTAAATAAAATTAAGAAAATATAAGAAAAGATAATGACAATATTGAGAGATTACTAGGAATCAAGATTTCACGAAACTTTAATTCTATGGTTTCAATATTAATTCTTAGACAATTATAGCTCAAAAAAAAAAAAAACAATTACAGACTCCGGCTGAATCAGTTCTTGGTGGCAATTAAGTTTAAAGATTCGTTGTTTACGGTTAACCTAGATTGGTTGAGTCCCGCGAATTATTCTGCATAACCTATAGGTGAGACTTAGGCTATTCCTAGAGTATGAATCCTACTGCATTGAATCATGCAGAACAACCCCTAAATGTAACTCACAACGAATATACTCATATATGAAATACTGAAATTTAATTTATACACAACACATATGATTTTATGTCCAAGGTGGCTCTTAATTTTGTTCAAGTTTTATATTTGCTCAAGTATATTTGAATTATCTAAGCCGCCCTTTAATTTTGTTCTCGAAAGCAATTAAATTTTTTTCATTTTTTTATGAACAATTAAGTTTATTTTATAAATCCTCAATACATTAAAAAGTTTGGAGTACGTGCGCCAGAGTCATATTGTGAGTATTGCCATACTTTACCATACTGCTTAAAAAACGTATAATAATGTCAAAAACGATAATTCTTGGTTTGACTGGGACAAATTCCTTCGATTTCCGGGGATTCACAGCTATGATAAAAATACCTCCCGTTAAACCTCATGGTGGGGCCTCAAAACTGTGGAATTTTGGAAACCTTGCGGATCTCGGTCAACCAAGATGATGGGTCCTGCGATTTTTCCTGCATAACCTGAAAGTGAGACCTACGCTATTCCTAAAGTACGAGTGCTACTATCTTGAATCACTTGCAACCCATAAATCCAACTCATAATGAATCTAGTGCGATTATACTCATACATAAAATATTAATTACTATCCTATTGTTTCTTATCATCCAATATTTCATTTGCTAAACTTATCCCATCTTATTTTTTATTACACTTTTGCTGATGATTCTGGTAAGTTGATTTTTATAATTATGAAACTTCAAATAGTCCATCCATCGAAGGATCGACTGAATCAGTTCTTGATGGCAATTCAGTTTAAAGATTCGTTGTTTACGGCTAACCTAGATTAGTTGAGTCCCGCGAATTATCATGCATAACCTAAAAGTGAGACTTACGCTATTCCTAGAGTATGAAACCTACTGCATTGAATCATGCAAAACATCCCCTAAATGCAACTCACAGCGAATATAATCATATACGAAATACTGAAATTTGTAATACCATCAACTTACCTGAACCATCCGCAAAAGGGTAATAAATATTAAGATGGTGTAAGTATATCCAACGGAATGTTGGATGATAAGAAACAATATGATTTTCTAATTATTGAACATCAAATATTATATCCATCGAAGCACCAACTGAATCAGCCCTTGATTGCAATTCAGTATACTGATTTGCAAGTAAGAACAAATTTAACTGGTACTCAACATCATAGGTCTAATGTATTTTAGGAACAATTCCTCTTTATATGCACCAATATCAGTTCATGTTTGAACACTTTTCTTAAGGGCATGGATGGAAAATTTCACACCTCATTACATCTCTTAATTTGGGTGAGAACTCCCAAACCATCGTCTAAAATGGAAAGAATAAGTATAAATTTTTATAATACCTAGACTTTTTCTAATCCAAGAGGATTTCGATCCAATAGAAGGTAGAAGTTTAATTTATACACAACACATATGATTTTATGTCCAAGGTGGCTCTTAATTTTGTTCAAGTTTTATATTTGCTAAAGTATATTTGAATTATCTAAGCCACCTCTTAATTTTGTTCCCCAAAGCAATTAAATTTATTTCATTTTTTATGAACAAGTAAGTTTATTTTATAAATCCTCAATACATTAAAAAGTTTGGAGTACATGGGCCAGAGTCATATTATGAGTATAGCCATACTTTTCCATACTGCTTGAAAAACGTATAATCATGTCAAAAACGATAATTCTTGGTTTGACCGGGAGAAATTCCTTCGATTTCCGGTGATTCACAGCTATGTGGGACCCATAGTTGGGTAAAACTACCTCCCGTTAAACCTCATGCTGGGGATCAAAAATGTGGAATTTGGGAAACCTTGCGGATCTTGGTCAACCAAGATTAACTATGGATGGGTCCTGCGCTTTTCCTACATAGCCTAAAGGCGAGACCTACGCTAATCCTAAAGTACGAGTGATACTGTCTTGAATCACTAACAATCCATAAATGCAACTCACACTGAATCTAGTGCGATTATACTCATATATAAAATATTGATCACTATCATATTGTTTCTTATCATCCAACATTCCATTGGATGAACTTATACCATCTTATTATTTATTACACTTTTGCTAATGATTCTGGTAAGTTGATTTTTATAATTATGAAACTTCAAATATCCCATCCATCGAAGCACCAACTGAATCAATCAGTTCTGACTGTAATTCAGTTTAAAGATTTGCAATTAGTAACAGATTCAGCTGGTACTTGATATGTCTTACTGTAATTTCTCATGGTAGAATATTGAAAAAATCCATCAAAACCCATCTTTTGTAGTTGAAGAAGTTAAAAGAAACAATTATTCACCGGATGGTTTTGAAATCCAGGGCGTGAAATGAATAGGTTTTAAATATGGGCGTAGATATTCCTGTTCCCATACAAATAAGATACTTGGAGATGTATGAATGTATTTACTTCAATTTATTATGAATTCTAATTCTAATGAGAAGTAAAATAATGGATAAATCAGTATATTTCATAAGAGCATTTCCTATGGGAATGAACAAATCTTTTAGTTTGTTCGTCCACGTGGATGAACAAACTCGTTTCTCCACTATGGTAAAACAAGGCAAAGTGAACAGATTTGGTTTTTTTAGGGCCCCACTAGTATTTCGTTTTAATATAAAATGTTTTGAAGGATAAAGATGAAAAATAAAATAAAATATTTAGGTGAGATAAAATATGATGAAGTGAGATAAAATAGGATAAAGTGAGATAAAATAGGATTAAAAATTAGTAAAATAATCAGGAAAGTTGTGGGCGTCAGTGAGAAAGCCAGGGAGAAAGTGGCGGGCGTCACTGAGAAAGTCGAGGGCGTCACTGGCATGGACGCGCGTTGGAAGCACAAACACCAGCGTTTTTGGAAAGAGCGCACATCCTTATCAAACCGATCTTTGGTTTTGAAATCGCGACGTCCTTACCTAATGGTTTTGAAATGGTTGTTCCATCTCGATGTTTTTTTTTTTACTTTAAAAAAAAAACATCGAGATGTTCAAACCATCAGATTTGTTCATTTGAACATCCGTTTTTCAAGTTTGTTCATTCCATAATGGGAGCAAAATGAACAAACACTAAGTTTGTTCATCCCATAGGAATTGCTCTAAGCACGTGCATCCGCTCCAATGTCCAAATCATTGCTCTATTCCCTATTCAGCTACTTATAGAACTGCAGCAACCAGCAAAGAACCAAAAATGACGCTAACTTGTACATTCATAATTTTTATATTCCGTATATTAGCACTATAACATCGGACATGCTATCTGCCTATATACATATACATTCATAATTTTTATATTCTGTATATAATCATTATACTATCGGATTAGATAACAAAATCCGAAAACCAGGAATGCAACATTAACTTGTACAAACTATCTACCTATATACATTCATGTTTTCTATATACTGTATAATAGGGTTAATCATTATAACATCGGGTTAGATAACAAAATCAGAAAACCAGGAATGCAAGATTAGGTACCTTAGGATTTAACACAGGAAGAAGATTGGAGACCGATCTCTCTCAGGCTTGGTTTGCTCATTTTCTCTTCACACCAAAGCAACTGCTCCTTGTCAATCCTAACCATCTTCCTAGATATAGATAGAACTTAAACATTGATGAGTACAAGCAACGGCTCTACCTGTTCTTATGTTGGAGAACATATGTGTATATATATATGTACTCCTGCAGCTTCCATATTCAGTCTACTTTGAACGAGTGCTCCCCGGGAACCCACAAATTATTTGGTCAAACTTTCGACATTGGAAACCCAAATAATGTCTGACACGTACAGTTAAGAACTTTGAATTTTTGACTCAGGTATGGGAATCATCCCAAAGACAACACATGTGAAGCAAAACTACAAAAGTTGGCTGACACATATTTCATTTCTCGGTACACCCAATGTTGCGTCGGTACATCCAATGTTGCGACAGAGTAACGCACAATGTGGTTACAGAAACACTTTAAAGTTAAAATCCAGCACTTCTATCAAATTTTGATGAGGGGTCAACAACTTTGTTGGCATTCCCTGGACCGTGCTGGTGAGTTAAAAGTCTGACAGTAAACTTTGTTGGCATTCTATGTTGGTGACTCTCCTGATGCAGATGAAGTATGAACCTTTTGTTAGAAGAATCAAAGGGTTCTAATGTGTACTGCCTAGGAACTCTGCCGACAACATTTATTTGATGGCATGCAACCTTTACCGTACGTGTTTTCACTTGCTCTCTTGTTAAAACTTAAAACAATTACTCCTATTTATTAGCGAGGCAGTTTGTAGCTGTATATTCGTGTACACCGTGTTTTTAAATGTTCTCTTAGTTGATCGAGGGTTTTGATCGATCACTGTACAGTGAATAGGGTTGGATATGGTTTTTGAACTGTGTTTATCATGGGTCAGAAAGTGTTTGTAATTTGCAATTACAAGCATGTTTCTTAAGTTGGTGGGTTTGGAGCTGGCCTTTATCTAAACAACAAAGAGCTAAACAACCTCTTGCCAAGGATATCCCTAGTACGTGGATGACATTGGATTTTGGGGCATATCCCCAAGTTTCCCTTGCTGAATTGCAGAGATGCATGAGTATGTGCGCTGAACTTTTCAAGAATATCAGCATCTTTGCTGATAACCTTATATAGTAATTCGAAGCCTAAGCATATAACAAATAAAGGAAAAGAATCACGTGTGTCATTCCTCTCCTGAACTCTCTTAAACATCCCTTCAACAACCTCACAGCACAAACCACTTTTTTTTTTATAACCCCCGGTTAAAAGCACTCCATTAACTAATTAAGTTGTGTTTTTTTTATATGGAATCTCTTCGGGTTCGTTATAAATGAGAGGAATCACACGAGCACCAGCAGATCCGATCAACTTAACGAAAGAAGCAGCCATGTGGGAAGCATTTTTATCCTTATATAACCAACCTGAGAGCAACCACAATGGACGATCAAACCTATAACTATGGTCCAGAGACGAGACACAGCGGGACGGAGTAAAGATTAAAAGCCGGACCAAAATCAAATTCCAGACTATATTTGGTCTGGGACCAAGACCAAAACTATTTAAAGTCGAGCAGACGTATAATGTTTGTTTGTCACCGGGCGGGTATATAATGTGATCCTGGTGATGGGGCGGGCATATAATGTGATCCTGGTGATGGGGCGGGCATATAATGTGATCCTCAGTGAGGAGTACATATAAAGTTCGCCTGATGGCTTATGCGGCGGGCATATAATGTGATCCTGTGATGGAGCGGGCATATAATGTGATCCTGGTGATGGGGCGGGCATATAATGTGATCCTGGTGTATACTTTTTCCCAAGCGACCAAATGTACTCTTCCACCCTAGTGTAACACCACGAACTAAACTTAAATTTGGTCGTTTTTTTTTGGTATTTGGTCTTTGGTTATGATCGCACCACTGCAGTTGCTCTAAAGCACCATTACCAGTATGTGTTAATATCCATATAACTGGTCTGTACTATAAACAAGGATCATTCAGGAGCACTACTATTTCCTATATATTGGAGACAAACTCTATATTTCTCATCTTCTCTTGGTAATTTAATAGTCTTATTATTATTATTATCATTATTATAAAAAGATTGCCGCAAGGGCTTTTATTAAGCAAGATAAATCTATTACACATAGCTAGTTGGGAGGGTTGGAAGGCGAGCAACAAGTTGCGCCCCAACACCTTTTTGAATAGTAATACCCAATCTGTAAAAAAGAGAATTGTCTAAATTATTATTTGCATCATGTGCAACCATACAGTTCATCAGTCTAGTGTAATGAAGTCTTCTCCAAGTTCCCCAGGCGATGAGAAAGCTAAGACACTAAAACCATATCCATGAGTCAAACATTTTTCGGCGTATATATTCCTCTTCGAGTAATGGCAGCTGAAATAGCATGACCATGCGTGAAATTATGATACCCACCGCCAGCAAAGGGATAAACACATGTGACATCAAACATCACGCCTAGCATTATCCTAGCTATATTCTACTTCGCCTAGATTTTCTAAGTAACGATCGCCAGCTGAAGAGTTGTTCATAAATTAGAGTTGGATGCATTGATTGATGAATGGGGAAAGGTCTCCACGTGGATAATATAATTATGAGTCGTTATGTACAAACCACATAGAATAACTATACAAAAACTACGCCCTCACATTGCTTTTGGAGCTAGCAGGGGATATTTTTTTGCCCATCATGAAAATAACATGAGGGTACAGTTTTTATATGGTTCTCCCATATGCAGTCTGTCAAGATTTTTCGTATAATTATATGGCTAAGGTGGTCTATTCCCCGTTATACAATGTTTGATGGGAAATGTAGTAATTTATGCATAATTGTACATTTACTTCATGTTATTTGCTTGGAAGTTTTAATTTTACCAAGGGGAAGAGGGGTTGATTAAACATATATGGATTTATACTTATGTAAGAATCATTTAGAAATGTTATAAATCATTAACAAAAAATATTTTCTTTAGCTTTTCTCTCATATTATTTGTAGGTTAATACAAATCTACGGATGTAGTCGCGTCCAACCCATCCACACACGGATATTAAACTCGAGGGTGATGAATTTTAGATGAGGATGGAAATCCAATATCCGCCAGTTTGATAAAATGTATGTGGGTGAGTATTATCATCGAATTATTTTCTATATTACTCAGAAAATATATAATCATATCAGAAACAATAATTATTGGTTGACTAAGGAAAATCTCCTCAAATTTCCAATGATTCACAACCATGTAGTAGTGGGTAAAAACCACCTCCAGTAAAACCTCATGGTGGACATCTTATAGGATATTTCTCGGTTAACCCAGATTTACTATGGTTGGGTCACATGAGTTGTCCTCCATGACCTAAAGGCGGGGCCTACGCTATTCCTAACGTATGAATGTTGTTGTCCTGAGTCATGCAGAACAACCCCTAAATGCAACTTACGACGGATCCATACCAAATACTATAATTTGAGATATTATAAACTTACTAGAACCATCACCAAATGGGTGATAAATATTAAAATGATGTAAACGCATCCGACGGAATGTTCAATGATAAGAAACAAGAAAATTATTCTGGTTATCAAACTAAAAATAATTCATTCATCGAGCACCGACTGAATCTGTTCTTTATATATTAGACATATTAAGTCGAGTACCAACCGAATCAGTTCTTGATTACAAACCAGTTTACCGACTGGTTAACAATTAGTAACTAATTCATGTGATACACAACTTAATTTGTCTAATATAATCTGTTATAGTAGAATGTTGAAATCATCCATGAAAACCCATTCCTTATTGTCGAAAAAGTTATAAGAAATAGTTATTCACTTGATTGTTCAGCTAGCTATCCAGGCATGAAACTAATCGGTTTTAGAGAAGGGCGTATGTGTTATGTATGTAGACATTCCAACTCCCGTACATATAAGATTCCTGGAGAGTTATGAATTGTGAACTCCAATGAAATGTAATTAAGTGTAAAATTGCTGCTTCAAAAATATATAAATGTAAAACAACTTTCTTGTTATTCAAATTTAAAACCGAACTGGATTCATGTAAAAACCAATTGTCCATCATCGAGAATTTAAAGTTCATTCCAAAATCGAACTCTAATTCCATTCGACGAGGTCAAATTTGGAAGATAATCAATTGACCCTAGAAGATAAGTATCGAAATTTTTCATTCTAATTATGAACTGAGACTGAACCCAAGAACTTAACTCCTTAACTAGTTTTAAGGGGGCTATGATTTCATGACAACCAACATCTATAGAAGTCGTGTGTACTATGTTGATTCTAATTGGACCAACTTTTATCCCATCGAATCTTTTAGGAAAGTCATGAGAGAATACGGTATCGGATGTTGTGGTCATATGAGGAAGAGTGATATGTTGGTTGTCGGTTAAGTCAAGTGTGGTTGACCCACCATTATTTGACTATGTCAAGTAATGATGAGTCATCCACACCTTAGTTATCCGGCTACCTACACAACAATTATCTACAACAAGATCTTAATTAAAAGCTCAGTTTAAAACCTCTGCCTTTTTACAATAACGAAACTAGAATTTCATTATAGCTCGCTCCTTCATAGGCTCGTCCCATCCTTTTGGCGATGACCGAACTAGTGATCAACGAACCATATTTGAGTGACTATCATCTTTTAATATCAACCTTCAACAATACATCACATCCAAGCTAAAAAAATAATTTTATTTTTCCCCATAACGTTTTTTAAATGGATGTTAAGTACATACGAGCTCATTATAATCATTATAATATTAGTATAAAAGCATTTAACTTGTTTTGTTTTGTCATGTCATATCATATTCTTCTTAGTCCATTAGAATCAATTCTTGATTATAAAAGTTTTATCATAGGAGATTACATTAGACTGAATCAGTTCTTGATTGTAATTCAATTTACCGACTGACATTTACAATCAAAAACTGATTCGGTTTATATTCTACTTAATATGCCTAATGTAATCTCTTACGATAAAAAAACAAAAATCTCGTATGATAAAATGTTGAAATAATCCATCCTTTATAGTTGAAGAAGTTAGAAAAAACATTATTCACATGATGATTTAGAAGTCTAGGGCGTAAAAGGAATCGGTTTTAGAGAGGGACGTCCCTTACATATAAGACACCCGGATATGTATGAATTTATATTTTCAATTTATATAGTGAACTCTTATGAGATGTAAAATAGTGAAATATCATTATCTTCCATCAACATGTAAATCCACTCCAACCCATTGCTCTATTCCCTATTCGGTCACTTAAAATACCGTAGAAAGGAGTAAATAACCAAAAATAATGTTAACTTGTTCATACTATCAACCTTTATGTACATTCATATTTTTTAAAAACTGTATATGATCTCTATAACTTCTGATCAGATAAAAAAAATCTAAAAACCGGGTATCCAAAAATTATCTACTTAAAATTAGTTTTTTTTTATGTATTTTATATATTTTCCTCTTCTTTAATTTCTAAAAAGTTATCTTATTGGCTTAGATATTAATATATCTTGCACAAATTTTATAATTTTCTTTACAAATACAATAACTCTACACTGTCCGTGAATATTCCGGTGAGGAATCCGGTAACCCCGTGTAGTCCTAACTAGCTATAACATGTTGCATCTCTATTAATTTATGTTCTCTTACCTTGCCTCTATTTTTGTCTCCTTCTCGGTTGTAACTTGTCATTCTATTCCTTCCCTTTCATATATGTCCCCAAGTCTAGAATTCCTAGCTCTGTTAATGGTCACGCTCACATATTATTCCTTGATAATCAATGAGTCAGTCTCATATACAGAATTTACAGTTGGATTTGAATTCAATCAATCTAACATTCCCGTTAATTGTCACTCAAAATTTTATTTCTCTTAGAGTAAACCGATGGTTAGTCTAGCATCATTCAAGCAGTAATACTGCAACCAAGTTTGTTTAGGACTTGGAAAGTAAAATATAGACCCCAAAATTTAGTGACTCCCAAGATCAAGAAGTCAAAACTAAGATCTGCAGGTTTTTAAGGAAAAAAAGCTATCCAAGGAAAATATGATGCAGTCATAAATCAAACCACAATAGAAAGTTTTGCTTCTCCAAGTGATATAAGAAAAACACCCCACAAAATTTCAACCAAAAAACAACCAAAATTTCTTCAAAAAAAGATAGAACGAATCAAATAACAAAAAAGTAGCATTAACTTGTAAAAGTTCATATTTCCCCGCATACTGATACAGTATGTCCAGAACTTCGAATTAGATAAAAAAATCGAAAACCAGAATGTGAAATTAGTTACCTTTGGATTTAACAAGGGGACAACAAGATAAGAGACCCATCTCTCTTAAGCTTGCTTTCTTCTGATGCATCTAACTTGCTTTTCTCAAAATACCGTATAGCAATTTTGGAACCTAGTAAACATCAAACTGACTATGAAGATTGAGATGATAGAAGACCTTGAGTACCTCACCCATGATAAATCTAACTATCCAAGGATGAGAACGTTGTTGCGTGGAGAAAAAGGTTGTCATAGAAATTCAAGTTGAATAGCACATGTCATGATGATAAAAATTAATAAACCTTTATACAATTTATTTTTAAAAGAAAAATCATTAATTATTCTTGACTATCGTTACTGATCGTGATTTATGAGTCTTTCTTGATAAACCTTCTACCAATTCAGAAAACTACTCGTAAAATAAGCTAGATCATCAAGATGTAGGTAATGTGATAACAAATTCACCTTTCTTTTGTAGTTTTACATTTCTACTATGGTATGTAAATATTAAATTAATATGCTTTGCACGAATAGAGTTACGAAAGCAAATAAAAATAAAAATTGTTGGTTGCTTTGTCGATGATGAGATTTTTTTTTTAATGATTAAGGATCATTGATTTTGTGAAAATAATATGATTAACTAATACAACTATCTATTAAGATTCAAAAAGTTGTGAGTTTGACTACTTAGTCGGCGATTTGATTGGAGTTAACTCAAACAAAACATAAAAATTAAACTTCTCTCAAACTTTAAGTCCGATTTTTTCTTTTCTTTTGTTATGTATATCTTGAAATCTCTAGACGAGACCCATACCACGAGAGTCCAGTATCTTATGTTTTGAAGCTTTAATCTGTACGGGTATTAAATAATGGTAGTTAATTTTAGCTATTTATTTTGTATAATAAACTTGTCTGATAGTTTATTTTGTAAAATGAACCCGTATGGTAATTTATTTTTAGCAATTTCTCCTAGAATAAACTAGTTTGGTCGTTTATTTTGTAGAATGAACTGGTGTTGTAGTTCATTCTAGTAGTTATTTTGTAAATTGAACTCGTATGCACAAAAGAAACTCGTATTGTAGTTAATTCTAACAATTAATATTGTAGAATGAACCTATATGGTAGTTCATTCTAGAAACTACCATACTAATTCATTGTAACAGTTCACCTCATATAGTGAAGTCATATAATAATTGATTTTGTAGCTAATTTTAGCCCAATGATAACATAAAATTAATTTTTCTAAATATAGTAAAAGAGATAACCATTGTATTTATCTCGCCGAGAGCTTTCCAAATATATAAATTTATTATTTTTTCACTATAATTCAAAAGATATTTAATATTTAAAAAGTTTTTCGAGGAAAAAACGTAATCCTAACACTGTTTATATGAGGATGACGGCGTCCTTTGTGGATAACATTCATCCCCAGACCAAACAACATTTTTTTTGACAGAATTAAAAATATATTTTAAATAAGGGATCGTAAAGAAATAAGACCAAGTTAATGGGATCAAATTTACACATTATAATTTATATTAAGACTAATCGATAGTTTCCTTCGTTGGCAGCTCAGGCGCGGCCGTAAAACAATAAAACGTTAAAATAGATCAAAGATGCAACACACTTTTATTACATCGGATCCCCCAGTTAAAGACATAACGGATGAACAAAAAAAAAATTCATTACTATGAACAAAACTGTGGATTGTTTTGAGGATTTACACATTTTCTTTATATTTGCTCTTCACGGAAAGATTTGATCTTCTCATATATAAAATTTCAACGTTTAGAAATTTTATACTCTTAATTTGTAATTTTCACAAAGAAAAAATATTATATTTTCTTTTTTTAGTTTTTGAGGTCTTGCCTTATGTTTTTTTCATTTTTGTTTTTCCTTTCATTGATAAATTAAGCTTGCACATGACAGAAGTTAAGTACATTTCTGGATAAATATAGGACAAATTCTTTCAACCTATAAATCGTAAAACGCAGTACTTCAGTTATAGTATCTAAAGTAAAATTAAACATAAATATTAAGGTTTCCACGACAAACTAACAAACAAAGGGAGGTTATTCTTAGATTATGATATTTGAGACTACAAATAGATATTCCTTCACCATCTTTCTTGACTTCTTCATTAAATAAACCTGAACAAGGCATAATTCATGGGTTGCTGCTATATTAAATTTGATTGGTGACTTAGCGGTGTGTTAAATCCGTAGAATTTTTGGAAAATAAGAAGAATTTCGAGTTAAAGTTTTTTTTTTCACTAATAAAGAAATTAGGAGAGGCAGAAAATGACACGAGGACGAGAGGCTGAAATAAGAACTAGAGTTAGGTTTTCTCTCTCTCTCCCTTATTTTGTTACATAGTATACGTATTATAGGCAATCATCTCAACAAGACTTAGGGATAGGTTTTAGATACGTGTGTTTCTCAGGTTCTTCCACACAATAACAAATCAACGTGACATTTTAGAAACCAATGTATCCAAATTCTTACTCTTAATATCTCTTTGAAATGATTTTCTAGAACATTATTATATATAAGAAAATAAAATGAATAAAAAGACCCAATTTTAATTCTTATCTACGCATATCTCCCTCATTTTCAGCCTCTCTTTATTTTCTTATCAATGAAATTAAAAAACCTAACTCGAAATCCTTCTCATTTTCCCCAAAGTTTTACTGATCCAACACACCACTAAATCATCAATGAAATTTGTTGTAGCATCACCCTTGAATCATAACTTGTACTGATTTTTTTGATGAAGGAGACAAAAAAGATGGTGTATCAGACGATCTATTTGTAGTCTCAATTATCAGAATGTAAAATTTGGTCCCTCCAGTTTTCCTGACAAGACTTTAAGGAGGTATTTCCATAGACACGGTACATCAAGGAGATAATAACTACATGTGGGGAACCACATCTGAAGAACTATATTCAAAGTAATAATTGTGAAGCACTAAATATGGATATTACTATTGGACCACACAAGAGGGAGCGTTGTATGACCTTGAGCCCACGTGTGTGCGGCCCATATAGATATATTTCATGGCTTAACCATCTATAATACAAAACAAAGCTAGGCTAAGTTTGCCTGTCTGAGTGGTGGTCAGGATTTGTCCGTGGGAAAGATAAATCAAGGGTTGTGGTTCTCCTGACCACCCCCTACAACTCGCACACGTGACATTAATTCCAATATTATGAATGAAAAAATGGAATTTCAAAAATTATAACGGGGAGGTTCGAACTCATGACCTATTGTGTCATAAGAGTGGCCTCTAACCATTGTTCCACCTTGGTTGGAATTGATAGAAAAGATAAATCAACAGTGGTGGTTTGTTCAACTTAAATATCATAATTTCTTTATTAATTAGTGTTTCACTAATTGCACATAATAAATAATCTATTCATTATAAAGTGTTTCACTAATTGCTCATAATAAATGACTAATCATTTTTTAATTATAAATGTTTTCTTAATTAATTATAATATTTAGTTCTAAGATTGTACTAACCATGACCGCAACATTAAATAATAATCAATCAAAACTAATTCCTTATTAGTATAGTATATGCATACAAAGACAATAACGATTAGATCAATCAACATAAAAAAAAGATCTATGGTCATGGTTTGTTCAACTTAAATATTAATTAGTGTAAGTGTTTTATTAATTGGTATCTCATTAATTTCTCATGATAAATGATTTATTAATTCTACATCATAAATGCCCCTTAATTAATATTAATACATATCTCCATCAATAAATAATTTTGACAAAAATCAATAGATATTAGTGGTGGCGATGGTTGTAGAAGAAGAAGTAGGTGGTGGAAGCGGTGGAAGGTGTTACTAAGTGGTGGAGGTGGTAATATTAGTTTTGGTGGAAGAAATAGTGGCGCTGGATGGTTTTCACGGTGGTGGTATTGGTTTTTTCTTTTGCATCAAAAATTTATTTTTTTATTTTTTACATGACGGGTAACATTGTGTTGTGAAAAATATAGTTGGTTGTTTTTAACACAATCAATAAGGGTGTGACAAATATTTTGGGATGATGCCAAATCATATAAGACAAAATGGCTATTTTTGGTACCACCGCTATCTTTGGTAACTGTTCAGACGCATGATTTTCAAGATTAATGAGAAAAACAAATAGTTGAATAAATTAATTGACGACCTAAGTTTGTTAAACCTAAACTTTATACATGACGACCGGATTAAAAGTTATAAGTGTGCCCAATATTCTACGAGGTATGGGCAATGGTGGTGTTGGAGAAAGAAGTGTTATCCGGTGGTTTTGTGGTGTCAAGTGTATTGATGAGAGTAATTGACTATGTTAATTATGTGCCGCTACAAAAGGGTAACACTATAAAGTAGAAATGTGGTTGATCGTCTTAATGCTAAAATAAACTCGGTTAAAATACATGAAAATTAAGAAGAAGAAGAAAACATTTGGGCGTCACGTTATATAATAAATAATACTAAAAAAATACATATTTAGTATCAAGGTTTCTCCTTCCAATAGATAAATCTAAGGTTGTATTGAGATCCCATAAGCGAAGTGCGAGTTTGTCTTGGATTTCTAAATGATAATGAATATAATGAAACGCTCCCTCTTGGTTTCTCCAATGAAAACCAAAACCTTCTAAAAAATAATCAATCGAACAACACTTAGATGGAGCGCATCACCACCAGTGTAAACTTCTCTGAATTGCTACATATCCAGTGAAATTTCTACAGATTAATCTGGTGATTTCGTCCTACCGTAATTTTTAACGAGGCATGCAATTAAATCTCTAATAGTAATTTTAAAGGTATTTAATAATTATGAAATTCTCTTATAAGTTTTTTTTATGCAAGTATTGATTTAACTTCGGTTCTTTTATATTTTTGTGTTAAGTTGATGACTTTTTAATTTGAATACATGTTTGGTTAATAAAATTTGATACGTATAGGGTGTTTTCTTTGTAACACTGATGTTCGTCTCTCATTTTTCCCGTTAGCACTTTTTTTCGATCCCATATTTGTAGACATCATTTGACTAATGTTGGGTATTTTTTTAATCTCACGGCCGATTAAACCCAGTATGTGTTATACACATTGAAGGCGATATAAGTTTGTGTTGTCTCTACCTTGAAACTAATAATTTTTCTTCAGAAGGTTAGTTAAATTTATGTGGATACAAATATCAATATGACTATGCTCTTTATTGCCCCAAATTACTTGAGTAACACTAGGTGTGAGAACGCCATTCATGCACAACTTAGCATAGTTGGTGTGAAACCTTTTTATCCACGAATTTCTTCAATTTTATATTATCAATATGATTGAGAAAGAATCTTACACATGTTTTGATTTACTTTTGTAAGTTTGTTTTTTCGTGTCACATGTGTATATCTCACCTTCCAATAGCTAAGGGTTCTTCATTTTTATAACTCTCACATTTGCAAAATATAAATAAATAGTTTTTATCTATAGTAGGGAAAATATTATGGGTTTTTGCTTCACTCCTTAGAGCCTTAGTTATCAATAATTTCAACCAATGTAGTCATAAACATCATGGAGTTGGATTGCCGCTTTAGGTACAAAAATTGTTAGATGAAATATTCTTTTTGAAATTTAAAATTATGGTGTGATGGAACAATAAATAGGGAAAGTATCTATTTACTGTATTTTTTATTTTTTTTTTCATGTTGGCACAACATTATTACTCCGTCCATATAATAAATTGAAATAACATGCTTAAGTAAAAAATAAAAAGATCGGGTAACCCATTATTTTTCTACCCAAAACATATTCGAATATCAAAATAATTACTCACGAAAAAAATGAAGCAAGAGGAATGTGAACAATATCGTATTAAAGACAAAACATCCCGTGCCGTTACGGCACGGGTTAAGATCTAGTCAAGAATATAAAGCATAGTTTGGCTAACTTAGCCTATGTAAGTGACGGTTCAGATTTGTCCTCACAAGAGATAAATCTAGGGATGTAATCGTTTGTCATAAGTGATGGTTGTGATTGGGATTAAAAATGCATCTAACGGACAACACTTATCATGTCATTAAGGTTCAATAATTCTTCATAATAAATACTCTATTAATTTGCCATAATAATATTTTATTAAATATTAAATTAAAAATGATAATATATAAATTATTCTACTTCACAATAAATACTCTATTAATTTGTCATAATAATATTTTATTAAATGTCAAATTAAAAATGATAATATATAAATTATTCTACTAATGATGATAATAAATTTATTTTTATTAGCTAATACTTAGGATTAGTTTGGTATTGATGCGAGCTTTACAAAAATGCTTTTCCGATGTATATACATTATTATTGTGCCGATCTATGTAATAAAGCAATTAAATGGTTGCCGATGTACGTTATTGCGGCGAGCGATGTAAAAAAAAAAGCAATTGAATGGTTGCAAATCATAAACTAAAGCTAAAACTATTTGAAAAAACGATCATATTGTGTCCGGGAAAATATCAGGTTTAGCTATAGTTAGTGAGAAAATAACAAAAACAGACATATATCTAAAAAAAAATTATTATATATTATTGTGCATAAAATAAGTAAATTTTTTACTGTTAGAGTACATATATGTAATATTAAATTTACTAATTAGTGTCATTACTAAAAATTATTATTTTTATTAACCACTTTTTAAAAATCAATAATCTCTTAATATTTATTGTTGATAAATAAAAGTATACTTAAGTGATACGGTATAATATAAAATGTTGTTTGAAAGGGTTAACTGTTTTTTGTTTTAAATAAAAAACAATTATCTTTAAAGAATAAAATATAATGAATAAAAATTGGTGTGATCATATATAGATTCAAGGATAATTTTTGTCAGTTATAAAAAAGAGGGGATAGAATTGGAAAATAAAATATGAAATTAGGATGAATTATAGTATTTGCTTTTGAAGCTCCTTCTCCCTCACTTGTAAAATTGATAGATTTTGGAAGTGTTTTTGTATAAATAACACTTTATGAAATCTTTACAAAACACTAAGATGAAAAAATATTGCTATAAATATGTTTTCAAAGTACTTTAATTTTTGAAAGAAAAAAAGCAATACCAAACTTAGTTAGATTGTCTAACAATTATATAAGTGGATCATAGTGATCGGTGGCAAGTATTGGTGCCCGTAAGTAATTTCGCATCGTCTCACGTATTACTTGATAAATGGTTTAACGTTATTTTTATTTAGTGATGATGGATAACAAAGTTTATTGTTAGTATAACTTATTGTTATTAGGTTAAGTACTTAACGATTTGACTTACTAATACTAATCATGGTTTTATTATTTTTATGTAACGAATAACCTCATATTTGAAAGCGTCATGTCGTAGAATGTAATGGCCTGACACTCTACCGATAATGTCCTCACTTAGCCACCACTACAATCATATGACAGTATGGTGTTTTCAATGGTCACCGCTGCGGTCATCCGGCAGCAGCTTCTCAGGAGGTCACCCATCCCAAGATTACTCAATACCGAGCATGCTTTACTATGGAGATTTTTCGCCAACTATATATGAAGCCAATTTTCTTTGAAAAGGTCTCTTTGTTAGGAAAGCACAAACCATGACCTATATTTCATTTAACGAATCCTACCTGCCGAGTCGAGTACTATAATACCACCAACTTAATTTGGAGCCGTCCCGGCTCCGGAATATGTTCAATCCTAGACTCGGGATTTTTTCCCACTCTTGAGACCCTTTGCCGACACAATCCGTCAAGCATACTCTTTTAACCTTGACAAGTAACCCGTGGTCGACTCTAATACCATTTGTAAGGACCTGATCCTCCTCCAATACTGTCCCCACTTAGTCACTGCGGTTATCCGACAATGTGGGACTTCTCAACTGACACTGATGCGGTCATCCATCAGCAGTGTTCTGTGAGGTATCCCATCCATAGATTACTCTTGCCCAAGAACACATAAATTCAGTGGTTTTTACCAACTCTGGATCCAACTACGTTGAAAAGGCCACAGTGTTACGAAAGGACAAGTCATTACCTATATTCCATTCGGTGAACTCTTCTTGCCGAATTGAATTACGTACATAATACATATGGGAATTTTGAAAAACTAGAACTACATCATATGTGAGTAAAATGGTTGCCATCGGAAATGACTTAACATTTTAAAATATAATACCTTAAGTGAATGTATTAGCTTTTCATTATGTCATTGAAATAGCTTTTCATTATGTATTGTTGAGTCAATTCTGAGTTTTACTCTTTCCAGGCTAATCTTAAAGGGGGGAAAAGCAACAAGGATCCGAACATTGTTAATATCTACACAATTATTCTTGAGACAAATGAGTTCAGGTGTTGTAATTTTGTTACATCTTACATAGTTTAATGTTTTGGTTCCCCTGGTCGTTGGAGTATGTGGCGCGATAAACCACATATGTATAGCTAGGGATAGTCCCTCATGGAATGAAGAGGAATACATGTGGACCTTAATAAGCTTGGGCATCTCCATACATAGCACCGAGGCCTTTTAGTTAAAAACCCCACACCTATTATCCCAAGGTGGTCAAGTGGGGTACGGGGTTATGTGGTTGTAAACTGAGTAGTGTCGATGGTCCGTGAAGATCCTAACAATTGGTATCATAGCCCATGGTTGGGGCTACTATTCGACCGTTAAAGTGGTTGTGGATGTCACCCGGTTTAGGGTGCAAGTGGAATCGGACTCAAGGTGGAGCAGAAAGGCCTAAATTTGAACCGGGCGCTCAAGGTAGAGTTAGTGTCTCACCCACTAACTCAAGGTTGAACTGGCTCCAAGGTGGATTTAGTGTATCACACATTAACTGTGGAGCAGGGGTTCTAGGTGGGCAAGGAAATGCTCAAGGTAGAGTTAGTGCTTGCCTTCTCATTAACTCAAGGTGGAGTTGGATTCTAGGGTGCATAGTGACAATAATCATGATCGATGGGTAGCATATACTGAGATGGTAATCATATGGTGGAGTCTCGATTAGACTGGTGAAGTGGTTTAATCTCACCAAGGTGGAGATTGTTGGAGTATGTGGCGCGATAAACCACATAAGTATAACTAAAGATAGTCCCACATGGAAGAAAGAGAAGCACATATGGAGCTTAATAAGCTTGGGCATCTCCTTACGTAGCACCGAAGCCTTTTAGATTAAAATCACACACCTCTATCCCAAGGTGGTCAAGTAGGGACATCGTAGGTGATATCCGGTCAGGCCCATAGTAGGTTCCTTTGGTCCATGAAGATCCTAACATCCTTCACCGAACTATAAGGCGAGATGTAGAAAAGTAATACAATTCAAAAGATCGATAAGATATATCTTTGTAAACTAAAAAAAACATATTAAATAATGTTTTTTTGGGGGACAAAATATGTAAAAAATAATTTCGATATAATTTCATTGTTGGCTTGAGGATACAACTCGAGAAAGGAGAGGCACAATATGGGAGGATGTCAAGGCGGAAAATGCTAGAAAGGATTTGTGAAGTGAAGAATACAAATATCTATAGGGTTTTCCTTTACTTTTGTAATGATAAAATGGTAAACTTGATATTAATACATATTATATTTAATATTCATATGTCGAAAAATGCATAATAGAATAAAAATTATGCCCGTGCCGTTACGGCACGGGTTAAGCCCTAGTATATAACATATAACTCATATCCAAGGCCAAGCATTATGGCACCCCATTTCCTTTCCATATCTCTTAAGTGTAGAGAAACACATGTACTATGGTCTCCTATATCTTCACAGATAAGGGATATCCCTTTGCTACATTTTGAAGTGGATCACATTTGATCCCTCTTGTAGGAAAAGGAAATGAGTTTCCGTGTAAAAGTATGCTTTACGGATACTTAATTTCTGTTTTTGAATTGAAACAGATACTCAGTATCCGTGACTACACGAAAGCTAAATATTCGTTTCTAGTTTTCCAAGTTTTACACTAAAACTTTCTTTTTTCACTCTTTTAATTTTTTACTAAAACTCTTTTTTTTTTACCTATTATATCTTCTTCTTACCAATTATATCTCTTGATTTTTACTTTAAACTATCTTTTTACATATACAAATATTTCAATGAAAAGAAAATTAAGGAAAAAAAAACGATACGCAATTTCTGTTTAACACTATTTACACGGAAACTAGCGTAGAAAAGGGACAAAATCATTCCATAGGAAGATTACCTTATGACCCATATCCATTCCCTACATATAGGATAGGAAAGGAAAATGTTCCATAGTGCTTGGCCTGATAAGTAAGATATTTTCGCTCTTGACTATCCCTATATTATTATCTATTCTAGCATTTATACATGCATTGAAAAGGAATAAAAATAATTACTACGACATAGAAGTAATTTGAAAGATTTTTGTTAAAATAAAACAATAAAACGTTAAAATAATTCAAAGATGCAACACACTTTTATTACATCGGATCCCCCCAGTTAAAGACATAACGGATGAACAAAAAAAAAAATCATTACTATGAACAAAACTGTGGATTGTTTTGAGGATTTACACATTTCTTTATATTTGCTCTTCATGGAAAGATTTGATCTTCTCATATATAAAATTTCAACGTTTAGAAATTTTATACTCTTAATTTGTAATTTTCACAAAGAAAAAATATTATATTTTCTTTTTTTAGTTTTTGAGGTCTTGCCTTATGTTTTTTTCATTTTTGTTTTTCCTTTCATTGATAAATTCAGCTTGCACATGACAGAAGTTAAGTACATTTCTGGATAAATATAGGACAAATTCTTTCAACCTATAAATCGTAAAACACAGTACTTCAGTTACAGTATCTAAAGTAAAATTAAACATAAATATTAAGGTTTCCACGACAAACTAACAAACAAAGGGAGGTTTTTCTTAGATTATGATATTTGAGACTACAAATAGATCTTCCTTCACCATGTTTCTTGACTTCTTCATTAAATAAACCTGAACAAGGCATAATTCATGGGTTGCTGCTATATTAAATTTGATTGGTGACTTAGCGGTGTGTTAAATCCGTAGAATTTTTGGAAAATAAGAAGAATTTCGAGTTAAAGTTTTTTTTTTTCACTAATAAAGAAATTAGGAGAGGCAGAAAATGACACGAGGACGAGAGGCTGAAATAAGAACTAGAGTTAGGTTTTCTCTCTCTCTCCCTTATTTTGTTACATAGTATACGTATTATAGGCAATCATCTCGACAAGACTTAGGGATAGGTTTTAGATACATGTGTTTCTCAGGTTCTTCCACACAATAACAAATCAACGTGACATTTTAGAAACCAATGTATCTAAATTCTTACTCTTAATATCTCTTTGAAATGATTTTCTAGAACATATTATTATATATAAGAAAATAAAATGAATAAAAAGACCCAATTTTAATTCTTATCTACGCATATCTCCCTCATTTTCAGCCTCTCTTTATTTTCTTATCAAGGAAATTAAAAAACCTAACTCGAAATCCTTCTCATTTTCCCCAAAGTTTTACTGATCCAACACACCACTAAATCATCAATGAAATTTGTTGTAGCAGCACCCTTGAATCATAACTTGTACTGATTTTTTTGATGAAGGAAACAAAAAAGATGGTGTATCAGACGATCTATTTGTAGTCTCAATTATCAGAATGTAAGATTTGGTCCCTCCAGTTTTCCTGACAAGACTTTAAGGAGGTATTTCCATAGACACGGTACATCAAGGAGATAATAACTACATGTGGGGAACCACATCTGAAGAACTATATTCAAAGTAATAATTGTGAAGCACTAAATATGGATATTACTATTGGACCACATAAGAGAGAGCGTTGTATGACCTTGAGCCCACGTGTGTGCGGCCCATATAGATATATTTCATGGCTTAACCATATATAACATATAACTCATATCCAAGGCCAAGCATTATGGCACCCCATTTCCTTTCCCTATCTCTTAAGTATAGAGAAACACATGTACTATGGTCTCCTATATCTTCACAGATAAGGGATATCCCTTTGCTACATTTTGAAGTGGATCACATTTGATCCCTCTTGTAGGAAAAGGAAATGAGTTTCCGTGTAAAAGTCTGCTTTACGGATACTTAATTTCTGTTTTTTGAATTGAAACAGATACTCAGTATCCGTGACTACACGAAAGCTAAATATTCGTTTCTAGTTTTCCAAGTTTTACACTAAAACTTTCTTTTTTCACTCTTTTAATTTTTTACTAAAACTCTTTTTTTTATCTATTATATCTTCTTCTTACCTATTATATCTCTTGTTTTTTACTTTAAACTATCTTTTTACATATACAAATATTTCAATGAAAAGAAAATTAAGGAAAAAAAACCGATACGCAATTTCTGTTTGACACTATTTACACGGAAACTAGCGTAGACAAGGGACAAAATCATTCCATAGGAAGATTACCTTATGACCCATATCCCTTCCCTACATATAGGATAGGAAAGGAAAATGTTCCATAGTGCTTGGCCTGATAAGTAAGATATTTTCGCTCTTGACTATCCCTATATTATTATCTATTCTAACATTCATACATGCATTGAAAAGGAATAAAAATAATTACTACGACATAGAAGTAATTTGAAAGATTTTTGTTCAAGGGAGAGCGAAAACGGATCCGAGGAGAGTGAAAATCGTAATTGACTCGCTGATTTGAACCTGTTCAATATATTTTTTTAACTTAGACCAAATTATCCTTAATACATACACTCGCCAACCACAAAAATATTCCCACCCGTTTCTAAAACAAATTCGCCACGAAAAATCTACTCGCCAGAATGACCAAAAAAAAAAAGAAAAACATATATGCTGTAAGATGAAAATGATCCTAACTAAACCAGACATCAAAGGAAGAACAAATACCAAAACCCACTTAATCGTGGGAGAAAGAGCAATAAAGCAAAGAAGTTCAGCAATTTCAATATGAAGATCGACCAACAAACCCATACCCTGTTTTGGTTTTATAAATAAAACAGATCTATAATAAGAAGACCAACCAACACATCCATAGCCTGTTTCATCGAGATGTTAAAACCTGGTATGCCATAATTATCTTGAATACCATTTGTTTTATTATAAGATCTTTCTATTTTTTCTTATAGATTTTTCCACATTTTGATGAATATAATCCACTAGCGATTAATTAGGCAAAAATTTTGGAAGAGAAGATTTTTTTAAATTTAGAAAAAAATCATTCTTTGTGGCACATCTTCGCACGAATGTTAGTGGTGATGATGATATACAAATCATCAGTGGTGGGGTAAAGGATGGTGGATCGGTGATAAAGTGACGATGGTGGACCTGTTTGGAAAAAGGCTTTCGGTTTTCCGTGGTGGGTGTATTCAGTAAGGGTATTTTTTCCCGAGCTAGAAAAATATATAGACTAGGTCCGATTTAGCGAGTCGAGTACGATTTTTGTTCTCCTCGGATCTGTTTTTGCTCTCTTTAACAAAAATCATTTGAAATGGTATTCATACAGCATATATGCTAAGAAAAGTTATTCCATTTTTGTCCTTGTTGTTTATATTCTAGCAAGATAATTATTGGATGTAAAGTCAATTATAATTTTTATCTGCCAGTATTTTTATCTTTCCACGCGCATTATACATCCCAACACCTCTAGTTTACCAAAAAGAAGAGAAAAAAACCTATAAGTTAAAACCCATACTAAAGGCAGCTTATGTAGACTGCTTATGGATCAAAAATGTAAAAGTTCTTTCTCTTATCGGCTCTATTCAGTGTCCTTGAATGATTTAGGCCAAAAATGTAAAAGTTTTTTAATTATGTTCCCCAAAGGAAACTAAACTTATCTATAAGCCAAAAATCAACCTCCAATCCATTGTAAAAAGTTAAGAGTATATGTGGCAAAATAGTCCTACTATGATAGGTATTCAATTTCCGAATTGAATTTGGACTTCCATAAAATTCTAAACACAATAAGTTAAGTTTTTATTTTGGAATTGTAATTTCTTAACCAATCATAGGTTGCCAAATATCCTTACCGAAACTCTTCTTTCACAAAACTCAAAATAACCTTTTTTCGACCAATAGGAAGCAAGGATTTCCTCACCATATAAAGTGAGAGCTTTATTTGTGTATGCCCTTAAGTCTTTAGATATATACTCATACAAAAAAAAATTCGAGATTTATTATGCACTAGGTTTTGCGGGATTTCCCTGCATGACCTGAAGGTGAGACCTATGTACCTATACCACACCGTCTGTTATTCATGAAATAGGAAGCCTACTCTCCTGAGTCGTGGAGAACATCTCCTAAATGCAACCGCAGTGAATCCATTACGGGTGAACTCATCTATGGAATACTTCGTAAAACTCATTCTTGATGGATATGTGGGATCGCTTACATCCGATCAATCTTGGGAATTTTCTATCAAACTTAACTATACATGATTAGTGCTTAACCTTCCACTTAATTTAATTAAACATCTTGTTCTCTTGTCTCCCTATAACCTCCAAGGTACTTTTTTTTCCACTAATGTTTCTCAAACAGACATTTTATACTTAGTTTTACTGCACGGTCAGAGATCTCGATCAGAAAAGTGTTTTTCTCTCTTTTTCTTTTTTTTAATTAAAAAGAGATTTTGACCCTTTGATACAAACCTTTATACATTCGCTTTAAAAGGTTAGGTCATGTTTCAGCTGTGTGGATCAACGACATGTACTTAGTAGGCTTCGAAATTAGAAGATGATAGTCACTTGAGAAATAACACCCACATCCTTCCTTGTTAAAAGAATGTTTTTTTTTTTGTACGTGTAGATTATCTTTCTAAAAATATTTTACTCTTTGATTTCAATGAAGAAGATTTACAGGACAACTAACAAGCAAAACACCCTCTCTGATGACTGTTAGAGTATTTTTACTTTCTTTTAGTTCAAGTGTAATAGGAGTGTTAGTCTGTCTTTATTTTTCTTTATGTATCAGGGTTCTCTGCCTATATAAGGACAGTGCCCTCTCTTATCCTTCATCATCAATACAACAATGTTCTATTCCTGCTTATCCTAAATTCTGTCATGGCATCAATGACAACAAGACATACATACCTACATCTGTTCAAAGACACTCGCGTATACAGACTGCTGAGCTAAGTAGTCAACTTTGAGCCTTAATCAAATTACCAATACAAATAGCAAGAAGATTTCTTTAAGACTTGAAAAATAAAACGAAAAAGATAGACGAACCGCCATAAAATCCAAAAAAAAGAATCGCATACTCACATGAGTGGGAGCCAAAAACCCCACCCCAAGAATTGTTGAAAGGAAAAAGTAGACCACAAAATGTAGTGATTTGTAGGATAATCCAGACGAGATAACAAAGTCTGAAAAACCAGGAATGAAAAATTAGTTACCTCAGGATTTAACAAGATAAGAGAAGAGCGGAATCCTTTTCTCTTCGCACCAAAGCAACTGCTCCTTGTTATTCCTAACCATCCTCAACGCCCTAGACATAACTTCAATGTTGAAGAGCATAAGTAACAGCTCTACTTCTTATGTTGGAAAACATACATATATTGCTGCAGATACAAAATTCAATCAACATTCATTCTGAGTGAGGTGTGCTTTATAAAGTAACTAACTAGTGCTCTCTTAGAACCCAGACATACTGCAACAAGACAAATTTTATGGTCAAACTTTCAACATTGGAAATCCAAATTACACCTAACACGTACAGTAAAAAATTTGATCTAGAAATGAGTATCATTTTCAAAGACCACTCATGGGAAGCAAATAGTAAAAGAATGCAAAAAGCAAAACTGTTTTTTCTTTTGACCAACACATATTTAATATCTCGATACATCCAATGATGTGCAACAGAGTAACAAGGTATGGTTACTGGGAACACGTTGGATCCAAAGAAAATTTGTGTACACTCACATTGTCCAGATTTGTGCACCTCTTAAAAATTAGAGTGCACATTCCAGCCATATCGTCGTGATAATAAAAGGGTCTGAACTGAATATGTAAGTCTCCTAAGTGCCATGGATGTTCTTTTAACATTGATCCCCGCACGAATAAGTTCTTTTAACATCTGTGTTCATGCAAATATACACCTGGCAGCAAGTGCAGCCGTAAATACTTGCACAAGCAGCTCGTTTACCAATTTTTGACGAGGGCCGACTATATTTCATGGTTCCTGGCCCTTGCTGGTCAGTTAAAAGTATGATTGTGAATTGTGTTGGCCTTCTAGGTTGGTGACTATACGGAGAAAGTGATAAGAAACGATTCGTCGCTTATTCAACGGCCAGCAGCTCAAGCTCAAAAGGTCATGATTTAAAGAAATCAATAAAGAGAGAAAGTGTGAGAGGAGAAAATGGTGAATCGATACCCACTGTTGATGCGAGGGGTTTATGACAGTATCAAGAAATAGGTCACGGAAGTTTGACAGTGAATCTCGAATCATCAAGGATGGCGAAGTGAGTTGTGGAAGGAGATCGAAATGATGTTGAGCAAAGGAAATCTGTGAGGGTAGAAAGAAAGGTCATCGGTGGATCCATGGGAAAAAAATGGCTCAAGAGATGTGTTGCACTTAGCAATATGGTCGGTATTCATCGGAGATTTTGTTGGCTTAGTTTTAAGGCCGGAGTTTGGTTGTTTAGGGTACATTAAAAGGAGGCAAATGGTGGAGATGGAAAGCTTATTAGGTGGAATTTCAGGGAAGAAGAAGACTGGATGTGTGCTACTATTCAGAGAATGATAAAGGAGAATTTATTAAATTGTTTGGTATCTCATCTTCACAAATATGAGATTGAGAAGAAGATAATTCTTTATTATGATGATCATTTTAATTCGGATACACAAATTTCATGAATATATAGAACTAAAAATATATTGTGATAAAGCAAAGATCCTATATACTAGAAACAATATTTATCCTTAAATAAGGATATATGTTAACACTCCCCTCAAGTTGGTGCATAGATATCACACATGCCCAACTTGTCCGTAAAACCAAGTATTTTTTGCTTGACACTCCATGTGTGAGAATATCTGCAAGTTGTTCTTCGATCAACCTGTGCGTACTCAATAATGTTGTTGTCCGACTTCTCTTTGATGAAGAACCTGTCAAACCTCAACATGTTTAGTACGATCGTCTTTGAACAGATTATGAGCAATATCACGCGCGCAGCTTTGTTATCACAATAAAGAATAATAGGATCCTTGAGAGGAGCCCCAAATCCTTAAGGAGAAGCCTTAACCACAAGGTTTCACAAATGCCATCTGCCATACCTCTGAATTCAGCCTCTGCACTTGATCGTGTAACAATATTTTGTTTCTTACTTCTCAAGTAACTAAGTTACCTCCCACAAAGGTAAAGTAGCCTCTAGCAGAGAAACGTCTCGCCATCGATTTCTCCCCGCATAATCGAATCAGATATGCCACAACCTTTCTATGATCTTCATTTTTAGAGAATAAAATTCCTTTTCCAGAGCAGACTTCAAATACCTCAAAATACGTAAAACTGCATTCATGTGTTGTTCACCTGGATTGTGCATGAATTGGCTAACAACACTGAGTGCATAAGCAAGATCTGGCCTTGTGTGAGATAGATACATCAATCTCCCCACAAGTCTTTGATATCTTCTTTTATCGGAGGAACTTGATCAGTTCAATACAGATTTTACCTTTTTTCTAAAGGTGTATGGACGGGTTGACATGCTTTGACATGCCCACTTCTTTTAGCGTATCAAGAACATATTTCCTTTGTGATAAGAAAATTCCTTTACCGGATCGAAAACTTCAATCCCAAGGAAGTATTTCAATGAACCAAGATCTTTCATTTGAAATTCCTTTGATAAGTATCTTTGCAAAGATTTCCTTCCTCTGGATCATTTCCTGTTACCACCATATCATCTACATATATGATAAGAGCAAGAATTTTATCCTTCCTTTTCTTTATGAACAAAGTATGATCGAATTACTCGACGATATCCAAAGTTTCTCATAGATTTGGTGAATCTTCCAAACCAGGCCTTGGGAGATTGTTTTAGTCCATATAATGACTTGTTTAGCTTACATACCTTCTTACCATGAGATCCTGAAACCGAAATACCAGGTGGGAGCTCCATGTAAACTTCTTGATTAATTCACCATGCAAGAAGGCATTCTTTACATCAAACCGCCGCAAAGGCCAATCCAAGTTTGCAGACAAGCGATAACAAGACTTCGTGTGAGGTTGATTTTTATTACTGGAGCAAAAGTTTCCGTATAGTCGATACCGTAAGTTTGGTGTAACCTTTAGCAACTAATCTTGCTTTATAACGTTCAATCTCACCATTTGCCTTGTATTTAATGGTGAAAATCCAACGACACCCCACAATTTTTCTTCCTTTTGGACAATCAACATAATCCCAAGTATCATTCTGAAACAGGGACCTCAATTCTTCTTCTATGGCTGCTCTCCATTTTGATCGGCTAATGCTTCTGCACATTGTTAGGAATAAAAACAGATAGTTGATTCACGAATGCCTTATTAGCTTTAGACAAACGATGGTGAGAGACATAATGACTCATAGGGTACTTAACCTTACTAGAGATTTCGGTTCATATCTAGGTTTAGGAATACCTCTATTTATACGTTGTGGAAGTTGTTTCCTTGATTCTTCAAGAACATCCGAAGCATTTATTGGTTTGGTGTTTCATCTTCTTGAGGTAACGTAGACTGGAATCTCTTCTATCATAACCTCATCTTGAATCTCGACAAGCACGATCCAATACTGTACTTTCTGCTTTCTTCTCTTGAAGAACCTTCATCAAAATTTTCTTGAGGTATATCATCGAATTGACAATAACAGAGACATCGATTTCCGATATATATCTTCATCATAGTTAAGAGTCCTAATTTCCTTATGGTACTCCCCACGAAGTTCGGACTCACATGAAAAATACATAGTATCTTCATGAAATACAACATCCATAGTAACAAACATTCTTTTGGTTGGAGGATGATAGCAACGATATCCCTTTTTAGTTGTTGCATATCCCACAAATACACACTTCGAGCTCTAGGAGACAACTTATCACGTTGATTCTTGTGCAGATGAACATAAGCTACACAACCAAACACATGAGGTGGAAGATTAGGAACAGTTGGAGACACAACCGCTTCACCAAGAGCTTGATGGGGTGTTTGAAACACAATGGTACCGGATGGCACTCGATTTATAAGATATGCTTAGTGATAAGTGCCTCTCCCCAATACATCAATGGCATATGTGCTTCTATTAATGAAGCACGGACCACTTCCAATAAGTGACGATTCTTTCTTTCTGCTACTCCATTCTCATTGAGGCGTATTAGAGCAAGTAGTTTGATGAATAACTCCGTGTCCCTCTAAATAATGTTGAAGGTCGAATCCATATATTCACCACCGTTATCACTACGAAGAACTTGAATCTGTTTGTTGTCTCGAGTGCTAATCATCTTATGGAACTTTTGAAACAAGTTGGTAACTTCACTTTTACTTTTCATGAGACACACCCACGTCATTCTAGTGCAATCATCAATAAAAGTAACAAACCATTTTGAACCACCGAGAGTAGTAGTTTTAGATGGCCCCCAAACATCGAGTGTATGATCATAAAAGGAACTGGACTCTTATTGAATGATAATGGAAAAGAAGCACGATGGCTTTTTGCAAGTTCACATACTTCACAATGAAAACTAGAAATATCAAGTTTTGTAAACAAACTAGGAAATAATTTTTTAAATAACCAAACGACGCATGTCCCAATCGTCGATGCCATAACAAAATTTGAGATTTTTGTCTCTCCCCTCACAACCATCAGCAAGAAGAGCTTGACGCAGTTTATCCGAACTACTTGACACCAAATCCGAGATAATATAGCTTCCCACGCTTAACACCATAACCAATTGTTTGCTTCGTTGTGATGTCCTTAAAAACACAACAATCGTGCCAAAATATTACCACACAATGTAAAGTATTAGTTATTTGGGAAACTGACAGGGAGATTACTATCTAATGTAGGAACTACTAAGATAGAATCTAAGTCTAAACTTTCAAAGTGAGAGATATTGACCCTTCACCGGTAATTTGAGCACAGAGCCATTTGCGGTAGAGACTGCTTTTTGTAAGGATGGTTTAAGGGAAGAGACTTGTTTAGAATCGCATGTCATATGGTTTGTAGCACCAGAATCAACTATCCATGAATTATTCAAACAAGTGAAGAAACATTTAAAACTTACCATCGTTACTCTGTCCTTGCTACTAAAGCAGATATTACCATGGAATCCTTTCCCTTTCTTTGTTGAAGCCATTGGAGCACCGAATTCTTCTTTGTCTCCTTCTTCCTCTCCATATGTTGATCCCACCAATCTGGATATCCAACCAACTCGAAACACATGTCAGTTGTATGTCCAGTTGATTACAATGTGTACACTTAAGTGATGACTTGTCCACCTCGGTCTTTGAGTATCTATGAAAAGACCCCTTTTGATTGTATCGGTTTCGAGTTGCCATAGCAGAAGGTTCAACTTCTTCCGATTCTTTTGTCATCGTTGTACGTCGAAATGTATTCACGACGAACAAGTGAATAACATGATTCCAATTCAGAATAGGATCCTTTCTCAAGATTTCACCACGGATCTCGCTCAAAACTTTCATCTAATCCAAAGAAGGAATATATGCACCCTTAGGCGCCGTATTGATTTTCGATAGGCTTCAACATCATTAGGATTCTCCATAACCACCTTGTCACGATGATCCAACTCTCCAAAGATTTCATTAGTTCTCCATAATAAGTTGAGAGAGCTCTGCCATTTTGATTTGCCGAAAACGCTCGTCGGTTTAGAGTAAACACCTGCATCTCATCATCTCCATCATAAAAAGCTTTAGATAATGCATCCCAGATCTCTCTAGCGGTAGGTAACCGAATATATCTCTTCATGATTTCAGGTGACATAGACATCAACAACCATCTCTTGACCTTTTGATTATCTCGTGTGCCACTTTTTCATATTTTGGATCTTCCTCAAGAGGTTTTCTTGTTCTTCCCATAATAAAAGAAGTTTTTTCTTTTTCTCAAATATGCATCTCCATGATTTGTGACCACAAGTCATAGTTTGTTTCATCAAGAACAATCCCAGGCTTGAATGATGCACCTTCAGATTGAACGATAATAGGAGCAGATTTGTTTTCCATCTGCCCTTTTTGTTTAGATTTATTTTGGTATAATTCTGAATCACTACCCATGATTCAAGAACCCTAGCTCATAGATACCATCTTCACAAATATGAGATTGAGAAGAAGATAATTCTTTATTATGATGATCATTTTAATTCGGATACATTTCATGAATATATAGAGCTAAAAATATATTGTGATAAAGCAAAGATCCTATATACTAGGAAACAATATTTATCCTTAAATAAGGATATATGTTAACATCTCACAATAAAGAATACCCCGATACTCTATTTTTCCTGTAGGAGCTAACGGAGAAGGATGGTGGGAAACAGGGGTTTTGTTGGAAGAAATCTTATTTGGCAATGCTAAACCTTTGGGGACAAAAGCGATCGAAAAATTGACATCACAACCCGTAAGTAATGGTTGGATTGACTCAAAAGCAAAGATAAATGGACAGGTAATGCAATCACAAAAATGATACAAGCCAATCAAGATTTAACCTCTCTGGCAAAGAACATTAGTAGTAGAACTAGTCTCAAGAGAAGTCGAATGGAAAGAAGTGGGTTCTTTGGATAATGGATAAATTTGGTTGGGTTTTTGGATTTGATCTTCAACCTATTGACGATCTAAAAGCGTCTTTTACAATTAAAACAAATGCTGAATTTGGTAGAGTTAAAGAATTTAGTAACTGGAAAGTTGGAGAAATAGAGATTTTGTGTATCCTTGGTTTGCAGGTATTAATAAGATTGAAAAACCGAGTTCTTGGAACAATGAGAAGTCTTGGGTTGGAGTTAAAGGGATTCCTTATAACTTATGGAGTTTTTCTAGTTACAAAGCTGTAGGTGATAAATTTGGAGGTCTCTGTCTGGGTGAGCCCCGATACTTCAACTGCCATGGATTTATCTGAAGTTAGAATAAGGGTGAATGGTCCTGTTCGTGAAGGTACTTGGTGTGAAGAAATTACACTGAATAATCAGTTGTTTTGGGTTGAATACAGAAGGATAGGAGATATTCTAGAGCAATCAAGGGAGGAGTTAAAGCCAATCTTTATTAACAAGGATTTATCGTGAGCATTTAACGGGCAATATTTGGCGTCGGAAAACTAATCTAGGCGACGGAGATGGAGAAGGCAAGGAATTCGATGGAGGCAGCGGTGGGACACGTGGGTATAAGGGGGACGTTGAGTCAAACCAAGAAACTCCAAATCACGGGCTTAGACAGAGAAAGAGAAGTGACAACTTTATGCCAATAGTGACAGCTAGTAAGCCGATTGATGGGGAGGCACGTGTTAACACAGATAATGAGAGTGTATATCTAAAAAGTAGTACAAATTCAAAATTTGAATCAACTAAGTTGGATAAAGAAGTGGTCAATAGGTCGGTATCTTCGATTTGAATAAATTTTGGGAGTGTGAAATGTTTGATTAACAACAACACGCCATGTGTAAAAAGTCATCTTTGAAAAGGTAAACTTTAAAACCAATTTTTGTATTGACAATACTGGGCCAATTTTGGACCAATTAGACTACCTCTCTTGCGTTCTGGTCTTGGGCCTGAGAGTGCTGGCCAACGTAATTTAAATGTAAATTTAGCTCAATCATCTTTGAGAAGTCCGAGGAAGGAACTGAAAGATAAAATGGTCGATCGCGGAAAACGTTTGTCCAACAACTCCATCTCGCTTAATTGTGGGTCACTTAATTCTAACAGAGACATTGAGTCAAATAAAGAAATCAAGACGACTTGCATTCAACCAGTGGTAGTGGTAGAAAATCAAGCAACCATCAAGAGGGCACTTTATAAGTATGGTTGGATTAGCAAAGAATTTTGACAGCTTTCTTAGGTAAACTAACATGATAATGGTGGTGATTCGGGTGTAGTTTTCACAAGCGAGGAAATAAACTGCTCACGTTTGGTTATCAAGACACTCATAACTCATGCAAATGCTTTTAAAGATGAATTCGAGGGGGGAAAGGCGGATGGGAAATGATGTGTGCCGAGTTCTATTGGGGTATTTTTTGGGGTATAATTATTTTAATGTTTAATATCTTTTCTTGGAATGTCAATGGTCTTAACGACCCGGATAGGCGCTCTAAACTTAAGAAGCTTGTCAAACGTTGGAAACCTACTATTCTTATAATTCAAGAAACAAAGCTTAGTAGTTGTTCGGATCATATAGTGCGACAATGTTGGGGTGCAACCCTTGTAAGTGGATCTCTAAATTGCACGGAAGATCCCGGGGTATTTTGTTGATATGGAACTCGGATATGATTGAAGTGGTTGATTTTTTAGAAGGTATTTATACAATTAGTATCTCTTGTCGCAATGTGGAAGATAATTTTAGATGGGTTCTTACGGGTGCTTATGGTCCTTGTAATGGGGATGAAAAGAAAATATTTCGTATGGAATTGGCTACTTTACATGGCTATTGGGATGGTTTGCCTTGGTGTATCGGTGGAGATTTAAATGAAATTAGAGTGATGGGAGAAAGAAGGGGATGTCGTAGGAGATCAAACTCCATGAAACGTTTTGATGAATTATGCAATGATCTCGAGCTTGTGGATTTGCCGCTATCCCAGCGGTACACATGGAGTAGACCGCCTAACAAGAAGAGTAGAATTGATCGATTCTTATTTTCCTTGAATTGGGAGGAGCATTTTCCAAATCTCAACATTAGGCGGCACGCGAGACCTTTTTCGGATCACTTTCCCATTGAGTTATGTTCTATTGTGACGGATTGGGGCGCTTGTCCATTTCGTTTTCAATTATCATGGCTAGAAAATACTAACATCATCTCTTTGATGAAAGAATGGTGGGAATCTTTTTCTTTTGTAGGTACCGCAAGCGCATGTTTTTCAAAGAAGCTAATTGCCTTGAAAGAAAAATTGAAGATATGGAATAAAGAGGTTTTTGGGAGTGTAGATCGGGCTTTCGATACGGCTCTTGAAAAGATGAAAGTTTTGGATGACATTGGTGATGATAGAACTCTAACCGAGGTGGAAGAGGACATGCTCGTAACGGCGAAAGTTGAGTTTGAAAAAGCTCATAGAAGAAAGGAAATTTTTATCCGTCAAAAATCTAGAGTCAATGCGATTCGTGATGGTGATAGAAATACCAAGCATTTTCATCGTATATTAAGAAGAAATAGAGCAAGAAACAACATCAATAATCTTCGCATCAATGGTATATGGACCGGGAATAAAGATGAGATTAAGGAAGGCATTGCAAATCACTTTGAGGTAGCATTTAAGGAAGAATCTAATCATAGACCGAGAATTAAAAATATGTGCTTAAAGAGTATTGATGAGAATGCTAGAGTTTGGTTAGAGAGGCCTTTTAGTGAAGAAGAGGTGAAGAAAGCGATTCATGATTTGGGAGTGGATAGAGCTCCGGTCCCACGGCTTCCCTATGAAATTCTATATTGTTGGGTGGGAATTCATTAGATAAGACTTGATGAAGGTGTTTCAAGATTTCCATGATAATTAACAACATTCTCGATACTTCTTTGAAGAACAACTTTATAGCGTTGATTCCTAAGAAGATTGGCGTGGAAGAGGTAAAGGATTTTCGGCCTATTAGCCTCATAGGAAGCGTTTACAAAATCATTTCCAAAGTATTAGCGGAGAGGCTAAAGGTATATCTTCCTATTTTAATCTCTCCTACTCAATCTAGCTTTATTAAAGGGCGTCAAATTTTAGATGGAGTTTTGATAGCAAATGAATGTGTGGATTCTAGACTCCGTCAAAAATTGCCGGGGCTAGTGTGCAAATTAGATTTTGAGAAGGCTTTTGATAATTTGAATTGGAATGTCTTAAATGAAGTCTTATTTAAAATGGTCTTTGGAGGCGTTTGGCGTGCTTGGATACGGAATTGCTTATCTTATTCAAAATTTTCGGTTCTTGTGAATGGTACCACTCATGGGTTTTTTGGTAGTGAGAAGGGTATTCGTCAAGGTGATCCTCTTTCTCCTTTTCTTTTCACCATTGTTGGAGAGGTGTTGAGTCATATGTTGAGTAAGACACAAGAAGTTGGTAAAATTTCGGGTTTCTCGGTGAAGAACGAGGGAACTAAAGTTAATCATCTCCAATTTGCCGATGATACCATTGTTTTTCTTGATGCTAAGCGTGAACAAGTAGATTCTCTTCGGTATTTACTTCTATGTTTTGAGTTAACCTCGGGCTTAAAAATCAACTTTGCTAAAAGTTGTTTGTTTGGAGTATCTCTCTCTCGTTGAAGACATTGATGAATTTGCTAATATGTTGGGGTGCAAGAGGTCAAATTTTTCAAGCATTTATCTCGGTCTTCCTTTGGGTGATAAAGTTAGTGGCACTCAAAAGTGGGAGAAGATTTTTGAATTATGTTACTCAAGACTTTCCTCTTGGAACGGAAGAACGATATCAAGAGGAGGTAAGTTGACTCTCATCAAAAGTATTTTGGGTAGTTTGCCCATTTATTATTTATCAATCTTTCTTGCACCATGCTCCGTTACAAATAAGATTGATAAGATAGTTAGAAACTTTCTTTGGGATGATGATTCGAATAAAAGAATTCTCGGGATGATGATTCGAATAAAAAAAGAATTCTGGGATGATGATTCGAATAAAAAAAGAATTCATAATGTTGGGCGGTCTATAATCGTAAAATCTAGAGAAGGTGGTGGACTTGGAATCCTAAGTCTAAATACATGAACTCGGCACTTCTCAAAAAGTGGTGGTGGAGATTTGGAACGGAAAAGAATGCTTTTGGATAAAGATAATTGTGGAAAATTTTGGAGAATCATCAACCGGTTGGGAAACTTTGCAAACGAAAGGGCCAAAGGGTTGTAGTTTATGGTACAATATTTATAACAAGCTCGAGGATTTTAACAAACATGTGAAATTTAAGATTGGTGCGGGAAATGAAATTAGATTTTGGGAAGATTTTTGGATTGGAGATGTTGCTTTATGCAATAGATTTCCATTGGCTTTTAAAGCTTCAAGAACCAATGGGAAAGTGGTGGCTAGGTTATATGAGATTTCGAGTAACGGTATCAAATGGAAGTTCATGTCTCAAGTAGATATTCTCAAACCATAATGAGTGAGATTGCTTCCATAAACTCTTTACTAGAAGTGGTGAATATTCAAGAAGGGGTCGTGGATTCTAGATTGTGGATGGTGGATAGAAACAATACGGTTGATGGTTACACGGTTAAACGCGGGTTTGATTCTCTTTGTGATCAAGGCGATATTAGCTTCCCAAGTGAGATTATTTGGAGTAGACATTATCCGTACAAAGTAAATTTTTTCTTTGGCTTTTATACCATGAAAGGTTGATGACGACGGACAAGCTTATTAGAAGAGGCATGGATGTGGATAGGGTGTGCGGTTTGTGAATAAGATGATGAAACAAGTACCCACTTGTTACATGATTTTTGGCGAACAAAGAGAATTTGGGATTATTTTTCCGAAGGATGCAACTTCAATTGGAGTTATGATAGTAATATTTCCGCAACTATAAAAAATTGGAGATATGATTGGGGTGATGAAAGACTTAATGGCATATGGAACAACTTACCGGTCGCAATATGGTGGTGCATTTGGAAAGAAAGGAATTCTAGAATCTTCAATCACAAAAAGAGAAACTTGGAAAGTCTAATTCGAGATATTAAGATTCAAGCTTATTTTTGGGTGGAGTCACACACTAAAATGTTTGGGTTGACGGCTAACATGGTGGTAGCTTTATGGGACTTGTATTTCTATCAAGCCGCGTTGAGTTGGATATGAGACATTTGGTGTTTATTGTCTTGTTTTTCTCTCTTGACGTTTTGTTCTTTGTTCTTTTCTTTGGGTGATCGACTCCAAACTCGGTTTCCTTTTTTGTTTCGGTTGTATTTGTTGGGTTGAGGTACCCCCTAAGTACCTCTTTTTCAATGAATCCTTTCATATTGACCGATCAAAAAAAAAAAAAAAAAAGAAATCAATAAACTAAAGGGTAGCAATTTTGCTTAATAATTCTCTTATTATGATTAATCAATTGATGAGGCCTATTTATAGGCTACATTGCTTGGAAAATAAGAAAACAATACTCCTCCTAAAATATTATTCCAAACAAATATAAACTCTAAATAAAATAATTAAATACTTAAAATATAATAAAATACCTAAATAAATATATTATCTCTAATAATAATAAATAACTTATGCTTATCCAATGCCTTGTGCCACCATTGGACTTGTGTGCTCGCTGCGCCCTTCACTTGCTAGCCAGGTGGGTTCCACAATCTTGAGAGACTTGACCCGTCTGAAGGATCATATATGCCAAATATGCCGAGTGACACATCGGGTCAACACCGTTGACATGTTCCATAAAACATGATCTTATCAAAAAGACCCATTTGACGAGGATGAAATATGAACCTTTTGTTAGAAGAATCAAAGGGTTCTAGCGTGTACCGCCTCGGAAGTCCACCTTTACTGCGTTTTCTTTTGCTCTCTCGTTAAAACTATTATTATTAGCAAAGCAGTCTGGAGCTATACATTTTTAGATGTTCTCTAAGTTGATCGACGGTTTTGACTGTATATGGCGGAATAGTGAACATAGTTGTATGTCGGAATAGTGAACATAGTTTCTTAATTCTTTATTCATGAAGCAGAAAGTGTTTGCAATTTGCGGGTACTGCATGTTTCTTAATTTGGGTTTGGAACTGGCCTTTATTTTAATATCAAAGAGAGGTGGTTGGCTTTAGCCTTTAATCCTCTTATAGAAATACAGCCAGTGGATCATCTTCACTTTGGTAAAAATCGAAGTTTGTTAGATACCAGTTCAGCGAGGTTATAATAAATTATAGGTATCATCGAGACGGATCATCGATTGAGAAAGATGAATTTTTTTTTGATTAGAAGAGAATATATATTAAAGAAGAAAGAATATACAGGAGTCTACCAAAGATAGACTAAAACAAAACAAGGAAAAGAAAAATTAAGAGTAAACAAGCTCCCAATTTGTTACAGTATTTGAAAAATTTAAGTGAATCCTCTTCCCAGTTGAAGCTGCCCACGACAAGACCAGAATCTTAACTTCTAAAACTAAATCCCTGACAGTTTTGAAACCATATTTCTCCTCAAAAGTTCTGCAGTTCCTTTCCCTCCACAGAACCCATATAACTGCAGCTGGGAGAAGATCCCATACCACCTTCCCTGTATGCGATAATTTGTTTTGAGGCCAAGTATGTGCAAAAGAGAATAAAGTTTCAGGGAATACCCACGCCCAGTGATTAGTGGGAGTAACTTCCATCCAGATATAATGAGCCACCTTGCAATGAAGAAAAATGTGCTCTTGTGACTCATTATTGTCTCCACACAAGATGCGGAACTATCAATGTCCATACCTTTGCATTGTAACATATCCAACGAATTGAGTTTACCATGAATCGCGCACCATAGGAGGAAATTAGCTTTAGGTGGAACACTGGAATTCCATACAACCTGATGGGGAAAGTTATCAACACCTTCATTGGCAACAAAAGTCCGATAAAGAAACTTTACCGAGAAACATCCCGTATGATGCAACACCACCTTCTTGTGTCGGGCAAAGTATTCGAATGGAGGGTTACTACCAATGATGCTTAAAAGATCGACAAGCTGAATTGCTTCTGAGTTATTAAGGGTTCTTTTGAACTCAAATTTCCATGAACCATCTTGCGTGATATGATTTGCCAATGAACCAAACTGCAGTCTATCTAACTTGCTGAGAAGACCAAATTTTTTTGCTAGATAGGTATCACCAACCCATTTATCATGCCAAAAGGAAATCACGCTCACCCGAATGGATACAAATTGTCGAATTATTGTTAACCAAATCACTGGAAGCAGTAATTGTTTTCCAGCAAGATACTCCATGAGGAGTATTAACACCTGCAGGTACCCAATTTGAGAAGCAGCATCCATATTTTTCCACAATGAGCTTGTACCATAACTGATTTTTTTCAACACCAAAGCGCCAACACCATTTTGCCAGAAGAGATAAATTCATGTGTCTCAGATTAAGCACATCCAGACCTCCTCTTTCCTTGTTTGCATATACAAAGCTCCACTTAATCAAGTGAGAACAACTACTACCACCCCATAGGAAATTCCTCATTTTCCTTTCGAGTATCTTAATAACTGATATTGGAGCTTTGAAAAGGGAGAAATAATACATTGGAAGTGAAGTTAGAATACATTTAAGTAAAGCCAACTTGCCTCCTTTGGTGAGTGTAATCTGATTCCAAACATTTAGTCTTGCATCAAAGTTCTCAATGACAGTACCCAAATGGACTTTGAATTTGGCTTTGCACCAAGTGGCATTTCGAGGGTACATGAAAGGCAGTATCTCATACGTACACACCCAAACTCGTAGCCCATTCATTGATATGTGGAATATTCCCAATAGCAATAATTCTTTTTTGGCTTTATTAACTTTTAGGCCTGCAATGTATTCAAAACAATGAAGAATTGAGAAAAGATTAGTGAGTTCCTCCTTCTTGTTGTCTATGAAGAAGATGGTATCATCTGCATAATGCAAGTGATTGACAACATTACCATTATCCACCATTGTGAATCCATTGAAAAAATTAGAGTTGGCTGCTCTATCAATGTATCTGGAGAATCCTTCCATTGCAATGTTGAAAAGAAGTGGGGAGAGAGGACAACCTTGCCTCACACCTCTTGAGCTACTGAAAAAACCAAAAGCAGAACCATTAATGAGAACAGAAAAGTTGTAGTGGAATAACAAAATTTGGTCCAATTGATCCATTTCTTGTTTGAAACCCATTCTTTGCGTCATGAACTCCAAATAATTCCAGTTGATTCTATCAAATTCCTTTTCCAAATCAATTTTGCAGATAACACCAGGATTTCCAGCTTTTAATCTTGAGTCTACCAACACATTAGCTATAAGAGTCCCATCTATGATTTGCCTACCTTCTATATACGCACACTACACAGGTGAAATCAGTTTAGACATAACTAACTTCATTCTAGTAGCAAGTACTTTAGATAAGATTTTATAGACACTAGTAAGAAGGCATATGGGTCTGCAATCTTTGATAGTTTCTATGTAATCTTTCTTGGGTACCAGAGTGATGAAAGTTGTGTTGTGCTTGGTATCGATACAACCTTTCTCACAGAATTCTTCCATAGTGTCCATTATATCTCTTTTAATGAAACTCCAACATTTATGAAAGAACATTATTGGAAATCCATCTGGGCCAGGTGCCTTATCTTGACTTAAGTCTTGAATAGCTTGGAAAACTTCATCTTCCGAAAAGTTAGCATCCAAAATTCCGATTCCACATTAATACAATCAAATTCAATGCCCTCCAAAACAGGTCTAATAACTTCTTCTTCTTTGAAAAGTTTTTCATAGAAACTTACGATGTGCTCCTGTAACTTGAATCTATCATCAACCAAGGTTCCATTAATGTACAATTGCTTTATTATGTTGTGCCTTCTCCTTGTAGTAGCTTTACCGATGAAGAAAGAAGTATTTTAGTCCCCATCTTGTAACCATTTTGTCTTAGACTTAATCCTCCAAGACACTTCCTCCATTCTTGTAACCATTGATAAAGATGAATCAAACATAAGCAAAGAAGACATGATCTTTAAAGTGATTCGCCACTAACACTACATCCACTGAGAAATCATGAAAGGTGAAATGTTATTGATATTCAGCACATACTTTACAATTACATTTACACTCTAATTTATAGAGTGACATGACTAAACCTTAGGAAGATACCAAAACCTAAATATCTTCACTAGGTAAATATTCTAGGAAACTATAAAGTTACATTAAATATTCTGATCTTGTAATGTGTAAGTATCTTCTAATATCTTGTAATATGTAAGTATCTTCTAACATCTTCTCTTCAATACTTTGCACGGACACCTCGGTGATCTTCTCTTCACGTTAATCTTGACTTTATATATAGTTGTAGTATTCTAATAGGTTTACTTTCTAAATGGGAACACCAAATTCAAGTACGTTCACCTTCCTAAGTGTAGATTTGAAGTTGTGAAGGTCAAAGCATGCATGGTGTCCATATGGGTATAGCGCTCTGAGTGCAAAACCATTTTGCACTCCTATTTTAGCAATCACCGGATGTAAAATTTCAGCGCAAAATGGTTTAGCAGTAAATTATATTGAATAGCAACTCTTTATTTCTCATCTTCTCCTATTATTATCATTATTATAACTAGTTTTTAGCTAATTCAAATAATTATTTAATGAACCCAAGAATAATTCATATTATGGATAGAAAAAAGAAGAAGATGAAGCTACTGATGATTCTATTTCGCTTGGATTTTCTAAGTAACGGTCTCCAGCTGAAGATTTACAAAGAAATCGAGCACGCGCATTTCTGTTAAGTCGTGATCATGAATTAGAGTTGGATGCATTGATTGATAAATGGGGGAAAGTTCGTCACATGGATAATATAATTATGAGTTGTTCTGTACAGACCGTATACAAAAAGTATACAAAAACCGCCCCCCCTCATCCCCCTCTTGGAGCTAGTAAGGGGCAAATTTTAGGCCTCATCATGGAAAGAATATGAGGGCGCGGTTTTTACAAGGTTTTTTAGGCTAGTCGGATAAGAATTTTTATTTATATGGAGAAGGTGGTATATTCCCCTTTATGCAAGGGATGATGGGAAATGTAGTAATTTATGCATAGTTCTACATTTACTTCATGTTATTTGCTCATGAAAATTTTTAATTTTATCGAAGGATGGTTTAGAAATGTTATAAATCATTAATAAACATTTTTTTTCTTTCATTTTATTTGCAGATTAATACAAATCCACAGATATATTCGCATCTAACTCATCCACACACGGATGTTAGATTCGAGGGTGATGGATTTTAGATGTGGATGGAAATCTAAGATCCGCCAGTTAAATGAACCGTATGTGGATGGCACCATTGCTCTAGGTATACCCTAATGGATCATTTAAAATGTAAAAGGTGTTATATTTTTGGCTTTGCTAAAGTATTCTTGAATTATCTCGAGCCGACTCTTATGTTTTTTCCTAAAAGCAATTAAATTTGTTTATTTTTTTGATGAACAATTAAGCATCTCTTATAATTTCCGGTGATTCACAACCATGTGGGACCTATAAGTGCGTAAAAACCACCTCCAATAAAACCTCGTGGCACCTTAAATGATCTTTCTCGAGTAACCTAGATTTACTATGACTGGGTCACATGGGTTGTCCTCTATGACTTAAAGGAGGGGCCTACGCTATTCCTTGCATATGAATGCTACTTTCCTGAATCTTACAGAACAACCCCTATATGCAACCCAAGACTGATCTAGTGCAGTTATAGTTATGCTCATATACGAAATACAAAAATTAGGGATATTATAAACTTACCAGAAATATCACCAAATTGGTGATAAAAATTAAAATGATGTACAGGGCATTCGATGGAGCGTTCAATGATAAGAAATAAGAAAATTATTTGGAATGTTATCAACTTACCAAAACCATCAACAAAAGGGTGACAAACACTAAGATGGTTTAACAACGGAATGTTGGTTGAGAGGAAACAATAAAATTATTCTAATTATGAAAACTTGAAATAATCCATCCATCGAAGCATCGGACGAATGAGTTCTTGATAGCAATTCAGATTACTAATTTGCAATTACCAAAAGATTCATTTGGTAATCGACTTAATATATCTAATGCAATATCTCATGTTAATGTTGAAATAATCCTTCAATACCCTTGTAGTTGAAAAAGTTAGTAGAAACAATTATTCATATGATGGTTCATATGTGCGTAGATATTCTCATTCTCATCCCCATACCTATACATATAATATACCTGGAGATTTTATGAATTTGCTTATTTCTCAGTTTATTGTAAATTCTAATGAGATGTAAAATAGTGGATAACACTATACTCCATCAACACGTGAATGCATTACTATCCATTGCTTTATTGCCTATTTGGTTACTTAGATGACTGTAGAAACCAATAAATTAATTAGTTGTGTGATTCCTAGGATGGAGAATCCCATTCACTCTCAATCATCTAGAGTGAATAAACTGGGAATTAATCACATATGACATATTAAGTCGATTACCAACTGAATCGGTTCTTGACTGTAAATCAATTTATCGACTGATTAACAATCAGTAACTAATTCATGTGATAATCGACTTAATTTGTCTATTATAATCTCATATGATAGAATGTTGAAATCGTCCATGAAAACCCATTCCTTATTGTCGAAAAAGTCAGAAGAAACAGTTATTCACTGGACGGTACAACAAGCTAGCCAGGGTGTGAAATTAAAGGGTATTAGAGAGGGGCGTATATGTTATGTATGTAGACATTCCAATTCCCGTACATATAAAATACATGTATGAAATTTATTTATTTTCAATTTATTGTGAATTCTAATGAGATTTAAAGTAGTGGATATCAGTATAACCCATTGCTCTATTCCTTATTCGGTTACTCAGACGACTGTAGCAACCAACAAATAACCAAAAATGACATCAACTTGCACATACTATCTACCTATATATACCTTCATATTTTCAATATAATGTATGTTCGTTATAACTTCATATACGCATGCAAAGATGAAAGATTGACAGGAAAAACTTAAATTATTTCTAAGGAAAATTTCTAGCTTTACTAATAGCTATAATACCCTCACATGTTTGTATATATTATGATAATCTTGTAAGGAAATGTGAGTTTCCTAGTTTAGGTCAAAGAAGACGGCTAAATTCTAGGAGGTTCCGGAAAGGCTCCGTTCGGGAAACGTAGATGGTTTAGGACAACTTCCATATATAAGATGGGTTTCCTAATTGACCATGGTTTCCTTGGGAACTAAGTTTGTGACTCCTATATAAGGAGGTCTAGGCTAAGTGTTTTAGTTATGGAATCCTCAATGTAAATCTCGTAGAGATGTGAGGGATTCATCCCACCTATTGAGGTGGTTATGTGAGAGACCTAATGGTGGAAGGAGTACACCATTATGGTGCTTATGGGATACTTATCGATGTTGGAAGATATGTCGTTATGGAGTATTCATATGGAGATATTGGTAAGACATCTTGTTGAAGAGAAGATCATCTTGGTGGTGCTGGATTAGATTATTGGTGTTGAGCTAAAGGCGTCCATGGTAATCTATATCAGGGTGTGCAGAGAAGATCATCTTGTTGTGGTAGATAATGTGGTAAACGTTATCTCGTATGGGTGAAGACGCTACTTTGGATCTTATAGGGTGCTTGTGAGAGTTCTTGTGTTCGGTCACATTATGGTGAGTCGATGGGTTGATTAGTCAATCAGTTGTGTAATTCTCATGGTGATTCTATAATGAATAAAGAGGTCGTAGCCGCTTGGTGGATATAGACAATATTACACACATTGTGTATATTGTTGAACCACGTTAAATCCGTGAGTACTTTACTCTTGTTGCTTTGATTTATGGCTTGCATCTGTGTGGTTCTCTTTCTCTTCTTCTTATCCTAGATCGTAGTAAGGTTCATGGAGCAATCCGAGAGATCAAGCGTTTCTTGTTAGCTAATATGTTTCCGCAAGATTAGCACGTAGATAGCTCTGAACCCCAACAATTGGTATCAGAGCGATCCAATTGTCCCAACAATTGGTATCAGAGCGATCCAATTGTCCCAACAATTGGTATCAGAGCGAGGTTGGATAAAAGGTTTGAAGAGAGAAGTTTTTTTTTTTGGGTTTTCCAGTAACAGAAAATTTTGAAGACGAAGGATTTGGTTTCATCAAGTAAGTGAGGATTTGATGTTACAAACCTTCCGAAGATGCAAAGTTTGATGTTATCAAGTATGTAGGATTTGATTTCATCGGTTTTGGGAACAAAGCAAAGTAAAGCGTACTTCGAAGGAATGGGATTATACAAGGTGATCTCGCATTCGATATGGTCAAGATGTATGGTCTTGATGTTTCGTGCTCTACATTGAGATTTGGCATTGATTCTTATTGGAGCAGAAACCCTATGCATGGCTTCAAGTAAGTTTATTTATTCTCTATACTTGGCACTCATATTCTTGTGAACTGTTTGAAAGATCTTCATAGATTGGTTTTCAATTAATCGTTGTTTGCTTGGCAAGACACAAGAAGGCAAGAGTATCGTAGTTGAGACACGAATATTGTTTCGTATGTTTGTGGGAAGTAAAGATGGAATATAAGCATGTCAAAGTCTCATTATTGTTCCAAACCAAGGGAAACAATAACTAGTTATCAATCATCATCAATTAGATCATGTTGCTGATTTTCTTTAACCCGGTTGAAGAATGTGAAGATGAATTCATACTGCTCTTTTTTAGTTGTTTACTACAATAAGGATTTGGGAAATCTCTTAGTAGGTTTTGTTTTGGATGTATTGTCCGTTGGCCGTGGTGTGATATGTTCCGTAAGTGAAGAGTTTCATATTCGGCCTTAGTATTTGAAGCGTGTGGCTGGCTGAATAGTTGCAGACATTGATCATTGGATGAAGATGTGATATTTGTTGTGGTGGAGCTATGGTTTCTTATTTTTAAGAAGAATTTTGTCGACACGTTTGTAGGGTTTGTTTGTTCGTGTTGAGTATGGCATTGTGTCGGGTAGAACAATGTTTTATGGAGTTTCTCTCGCATCAAGCTTTCCGATGGAGAAGCTAGATAGTTTGTGATCTTTTGATTCTTCCCGATGACGCTCATCGAAGATTTGTTTGTTTGTACACCATTTGAAGTCGATCGGAGCTAGTTGAAGTGCAAGACCGTCCGAGGAAACAAGTTGGTCTATTTGTGTTGCGGATACGTTCCTACTTTGGTGAAGACCCGTTTTGAGGAATTAAAAAGGTATCGCTTGGACACTTCAAGAGTTTAAAGAATAAAGACATAATACTACAATGTGTATAGTGGTGTGGCTATGTAAGCTGGCGCATACTACAAGGGAGAAAACACTATGCATGAATTTGAGAAGGGCTACAATTTCGGCGTGTTTTCCATCAACCTTTATTATCCATTGGCTATTTGATTTCCTAATGATCGCAGTGAGACTTTCTATTGGAGAGAGCTACATTATATCGATGATAATATTTGGGTGGTTGCTCATCTCGCTATGGTTATTGAAATTGGTTTCAATAGGGACAGAGCCTGAGAGATGAAGGTAAAGATTTCTTTGAGAAATTTGGTTCAAGAATGATATAGTTTCCGTCAAGTTATTTTCTCTACATAGTTTGAGAAGATAAACACAACAGCTGTCTTGAATTACTTGGAGCTTGAGGAAGTTATCAAAGGTTTCAGATTATGGCTGGGTGTGATTGAGTCTTTGTTTGGAGTACGGATTATCGATTTCAAACGTTGGTGTACGCTTTTGGAGCAAGATTCGGAAAGGGATATTCATAAGAAAGAATGTGTGACATTACGTATTGTTACGATTTGTAACAATGAATTCTTCGACATTAGTCACAGTGTTATCCAAGTCTTATTATGTTGTGGTTTGACCTGTCGCGAAGTCGAAACTACATGCTTGCAAAGAAATTGATAAAAGACTATCTTGACAATTATGTTAAAGCTCGTTAAAAGGACATTGTTGTCAAAGCCCAGTTGAGGTTGTCAAGTGGTGAAGATGTTTAGTGTGTCACCACAAAGACTCTGTGGAAGCTGGACATATTTAGTATGGTATGTATGCATTAGTTGAAGATATGATGAGCTTTTTGAAGGAGTAAAACTCAATTGGGGAAATATGGTTGTAGAATCATAATCCAATCGAGATAGGCTCAGAGCAAGATTCATAAGAGATGAGCTCGAGATTGGCACGTAGTGGCAATGATCCATGGATTGGTTGTATTTGGTGCGCAGCTTAGAGTCATGCTCAATATGCTTTGGTACATACAAGATGGTTAGTTTCTTGAAGCTAACATGAAGGTTGGTTTTATAAACTAACGCAAGGTTTCTCGTTAACTCTTTGAGGACATGCTCATGGAAAATACCAAGTATGTGATCAGTTGTTTAAATAAGCAATTGACTCGGCTGGAGTTTAGAGACGAAGATGAAGACTATGGTTCTGCTAAGGTAATGCTTAGGCGAGATGCATGGAGGCTACTGTGATAGTTTCATTTGTTGATCGATTAGTTATGGATGTCAACCCTAACGGATGTGGTCGTAACTTGAGTTAGTGGCTTATAAGAGCGTAACATTAACTCAGGTGGAGCAAGGAAGGCCAAGACGAAGCCGTGTTCATGGTATGGAACAAATTCAAGGTGGCAAAGGCTCAAGGGCGCATAATGACTATAACTAAATTCAAGGTGGCATATGGACAATGATCGTGTATGATCGATTGAGTTGGCATGCAATACCTAGAATGATGCCAATCAATGTGGAGTTATGAACATAAAGGAGTAAGGTGTTTCTCAAGATGTTGCATAACGGATGATCATATGCTGTTGATTTGTTGAGATGGTCGATTTTTCACCGTTGTGGAGATTTGTACAATCACCCCGCAGGTTGGATTGTTAAGTCCGAGTTGGTAACGCTCAAGTTTGGTTTGCTCTCTTCTGGTGGAGGTTCTATGGAACAATTTTGGGTGAACTACATTTCGGTTTGATTCCTATTGAGGATATGTAGGCAACCAAAGATGGTGCAATCGATGTTCGAAGATGGAGGGATAACAAGTTGATCGCCTCATGCATGAATGCATGATCCGAGGTGGAGAATTGTAAGGAAACGTGAGTTTCCTAGTTTAGGTCAAAGAAGACTTTAAATTCTAGGAGGTTCCGGAAAGGCTCCGTTTGGGAAACGAGATGGTTTAGGACAACTTCCATATATAAGATGGGTTTCCTAATTGACCATGGTTTCCTTGGGAACCAAGTTTGTGACTCCTATATAAGGAGGTCTAGGCTAAGTGTTTTAGTTATGGAATCCTCAATGTAAATCTCGTAGAGATGTGAGGGGATTCATCCCACCTATTGAGGTGGTTATGTGAGAGACCTAATGGTGGAAGGAGTACACCATTATGGTGCTTATGGGATACTTATCGATGTTGGAAGATATGTCGTTATGGAGTATTCATATGGAGATGTTGGTAAGACATCTTGTTGAAGAGAAGATCATCTTGGTGGTCTTGGATTAGATTATTGGTGTTGAGCTAAAGGCGTCCATGGTAATCTATATCGGGGTGCAGAGAAGATCATCTTGTTGTGGTAGATAATGTGGTAAACGTTATCTCGTATGGGTGAAGACGCTACTTTGGATCTTATAGGGTGCTTGTGAGAGTTCTTGTGTTCTAGTCACATTATGGTGAGTCGATGGGTTGATTAGTCAATCAGTTGTGTAATTCTCGGTGATTCTATAATGAATAAAGAGGTCGTAGCCGTTTATGGATGTAGACAATATTACACACATTGTGTATATTGTTGAACCACGTTAAATCCGTGAGTACTTTACTCTTGTTGCTTTGATTTATGGCTTGCATCTCGTGTGGTTCTCTTTCTCTCTTCTTATCCTAGATCGTAGTAAGGTTCATGGAGCAATCCGAGAGATCAAGTGTTTCTTGTTAGCTAATATGTTTCCGCAAGATTAGCACGTAGATAGCTTCAACCCCAACAATTGGTATCGAGCGATCCAATTGTCCCAACAATTGGTATCAGAGCGATCCAATTGTCCCAACAATTGGTATCAGAGCGATCCAATTGTCCCAACAAATCTATTATTCAAAGGCAGGAGTAAAACTAGAAATAAAAAAAATCTAGCTTTATGGTGTAACACTCTTAAAATTACACACATATTCTATTATCTAAAGGAAACTAGGGTTAGTGAAGCCGCAATGATCTTTCTTCCAACGTTGACCCTACATGCCTTTAAATAATAATTGATAAGAATGTAAAAGTTATTTGAGTAATGAAAGAAGTTTGGATATCTATTCTATTTTCTTCCTATTCTCATGCACATTGAAAAGGAACAAAAAGGAAAAGGAGTATATTTGGACAATTTCGAACTGCTATTCAGACAACCTATACACAAAATTTATTGGCTATTTGAACACTCAACCCACCCATATTTGGATTTGACATGAATTCATTCTTGAAAATCCAAAAATATTAGATCGGGTGCAGGTGCATGCGTCTAAAAATCTATTAGAAGCACGCACCCTCTAGGTTAGGAGTATTTTTAGTATTAGGCAACATATAATGAGAAATTTAGTAATTTATATATGCCCAATTATATATCTTCTTTGTATTACTCATTTATGGAAATTTTAATTTTACACATTCCTTTTTGAGAGGGGAAGAGGATTTATTTAGACATATAAGAATACTTATACGAGGATGATTTAAGATGTTATAAATCATCAAAAAAACAATATCTTATTAGCTTTTCTTTCATTTTTACTTTAATATAATTTTTAATACAAACTCACAGATCCATCCACATCCAACCCATCAAACAGTGAATGTTACACTCGTGGATGATAAATCGAGCGCCAATAGGAATCTAATATCCGCCAATTAGGTGAATCGTATGTGGGTGGCACCGTTGCTCATCCCTAATGGATCATCGAAAATGTAAAAGGTCTGAAGTATCCTTGAATTATCTAAACCGACTCTTAATTTTGTTCCTAAAATAAATTAAGTTTTCTTTTTTATTATTTTTGATGAATAATTAAGTTTATTTTATAAATCCTAAATTAAGTAAAAAGTTTAGAGCACATGTAGCAAAGTCAGATTGCGAGTATGGCCAGAAAACATACAATCAAATCAAAAACGAAAATTCTTAGTTGATCGAAGGATATTCTTTAAATATTTAAGTGATTCATAACCATGTGGGACCTATATAGTTGGGTAAAAAGTACCACTCTTAAAACCTCGTGGTGGGACCTTAAAAGAGTGAAACGTGGAAATTTTGCCGAATTTTCTCGGTTAACCTACATTCACTATGGTTGGATCCCCCAAGCTTTCCTGCATGACATAATTGGAGGACCTATGCTATTCCCTAGAGTAGAAATGCCATTGTCTTGAATCATGCAGAACAACCGCTAAATACAACTCACACCGGATCGAGTGCAATTATACTCGTATATAAAATACTTAATTTTAGTAGAAGGGTGATAAATACTAAGATGGTATAAGTACATCCAATAAAATTATTTTAATTATGAAACTTGAAATATTCAGTCCATCAAAGCACTAAATGAATCAATTCTTGAGTGCAATTCAGTTTAATGATTTGCAATTAGGAAAAGATTCAATTAGTACTCGACTTAATATGTCCAATATAATCTCTCATGGTAGAATGTTGAAATAATCCATCAAAGCCATTGTAGTTGAACAAGTTAGAAGAAACAATTAATCATAGGTTGGTTCAAAAATCTAGGATGTGAAATTGATCGGTTTTAGAGAGGGTGGGCGTCTTTTGTGTGTAGATATTTTCATTCTCATTCCCATACATACGACATACCTATGTATGAATTCTATCAGCACGTAAATTCACTCCAATCCCAACCAGCGAATAACCATGAATGACATTAACTTGTACATACCTCTCTATTCCCTATTCAATTAGTTAGACGACTGTAGCACCAACAAATACCCAAAAATGACATTAACTTGTACATATTATCTGCCTATAGTTGTATAGGTTCATATTTTCTATATATACCATAATGTTCAGAACTTCAGATAAAAAATAAGAACATAAACTTAGGCCTATAATCTCCTCCATAATACGGAGGCACCGAAGACTGCAAGGAACCCTTACTAATCCTACATTTGATATTTCCCTTAATTGAAATGAAGGTGATAGCCATTTCTATGTATCCGGTAAGATTGATGGACAAGTCTTATACACAAGCTCAATTGAAGGATCAAATTAAATAGACCAACTACTGGTTTTTTCTAATTTCAAAGTTTACTGTACTCCAAATATGTTTGTAAATCACATGAATTAATAATTCAAACATTAAACATCCCAAACTCTATCATAGTAACATCAAATGACTAAAAAGACAAAGTACTCTGAATAAGGAAAAACATCTGAATCCTTTACTTACTTTTCCAGATCATCTATCTAATGGTTCAAAACATCCTAGTACATAACAAATTGGTCTTTGTCCCTATAAAACCTCACAAAATCAACACCCTGGAATTCGATAATACTTTACCAAATTTATACATACATACATACATACATACACTGTATATGATCACTATAACTTCGGTTAGATAACAAAATCTGAAAACCAGGAATGCAAAATTAGGTACCTTAGGATTTAACAAGGGATCCAGATTGGAGACCCATCTATCTGAAGCTTGCTTTCTTCTGATAAATCTAACTTGCTATGCTCATTTTCTCTTCGCACAAAGCAGCTGCTCCTTGTTTATCATACCACCCTCAACTCCCTAGATGTAAGACGAAGGACAAGTAACAGCTCTACTTCGTCTAATGTGGGAAAAAAATATATATTTCTGCTTCTGCAGATTCAACTTTCATTATGAGGTGTGTGTTATATAGTAATTGAGTGCTCTCTTAGAACCCACACACTGCAACAAGAAAAACCGTTTGGTCAAACTTTCAACACCGGAAATCCAAATCATGTCTAACACGTACAGGCAAGAAACTTTATTCACGTATGAGTATCATTTCCAAAAACAGACAACGCATGGGAAGCAAAAATCTTGGCAAGAGAAAACAAAAGGCAAGACGAGACCTGTTTCTTCGGGCTGACACTGTGACACATATTTAATTTCTCGATACATACGATGCTGGGACAGAGTTGCGCAGAATTTGGTTACTGAAATGAAAATATTAGATATACTCCCGTAGTCTAAATTTGTGCTTCTAACTAAACTTAGGGTGGGGATATCGGTCTTTCGTATATGAAAATATTTTCGGGCGCAGCTGGCTATAATTTTACTCCATCAGACTAAAATAACCCGGCAAGATTGGGATATACCCAAACTAATTGGGGGTATACCCAATTTTAAGTGGACTCTTTTTTAAGGGCAAGGGGGAGGTCTATGGGTAAAGTTACAAAACTACCCTGTCCCATTATAGCTCTAATTACTACCCTAAATCAGTTTTCATTCTCTTCATTTCATCTTCTTCTCTTCTTCTTCTCCTCCTCAAACACATTACCGGCTCCTCCATACCCCATCATCAAAACTCGTCGACGAATTCTTCGTAATCGTCGATTCGAAAACTCCGATTAATCTTCATCAATGGATCCGTCAAGACCTAGGGCAAGTTGTATGAAAGACGCTAATAGAAAACCCAATCAATACAACCCCGAAATTGCAAAATTAGTTCAACAAAAAGTAAAGAAAAAAACGGTTGCAGAAGAAGAAATTGAACCCGCTCAAAACGAAGAAATGGTGCGGTTAAGAAAGTAAGGGCCTACTTAAACTCACTCCAGTACTTCAATTTCATGTTTGCATTTCAAATTAGGTTAGAAAAATCGAATTTGCAGTTATTTGCAGTTATTTGGCCGGCATGGTATAATGCTATCGATCCCGCCGACATTTCATATTTAGGGTTGACGGCAAGCTATTAGGTTGAAGAACTTGCCGGCTACTTAGTATCTGTAACTGCTACTTGCAGGGCCGGCAAGGTATTAGGTTGAAGCACTTGCTGGCGTCTTTTTTTTTATTAGCTGGGTCGGTTGTGAACTGTAACCTTGCCGGCTGTGTTCAATTTTTTTGTTGCGTCTCCTGATGCCTTTAAGTATGAAAGTCGGGATGGTATTTTGTCAAAACCATTCCGGCTGTATTTTACCCGGCAATGTATGGGTAATAGACCTTGCCGACATGTAATGTGGAAAATCCTTGTGTCATATTTGTTATAAGACGGCAGGTTATTTGAATGATACCCCGCCGGCTATTGTTTAACCTGCATATATATTTTAGTCGAACCTTCCGGCCGTTGTTCTGCCGGGTTGGTTGTATTTGACGACCCTGCTCGCCGCTTTTTTTTTTCTTATTCGTCCTTGCTCAGGTTGCAAAAGGCAAAGAAGAAAGCATCTCTGAAAGCTCTTAGTCCTCCTTCAAGACCTCCTCGTGTTGGTAAAAAACTCTTGACTTCAACACATCGAGGGGAATACGTTGTGCCGGAAACGCTTTAGATCCGTGTACCGAATAATTCTGAACCACCATCGGAACCAGTGATTCATACGACACTCCAGATGAAGACCAATCAATTCCATCTGGTAGAAGAGGTGATGATGATGATGTTGATGAAAGAACTCTGGCTGCTAGAGGAGGTAACAATGATGATGATGATGATGGTGATCAGGACATGCCTAATGTTGGAGGAGGTAATGATGATGATGATGATGATGATGGTAATGAAGATAAAGATAAGGATATCGAAGATGAAATTGTTGAAGAGGCAGTGGAACAATAAGAAGAAAAAGAAGGAGGAGGAGATGGAGATGGAGAACAAACTCTAGCTATTGTTCAACAAACCGAAGCTTCAACTTCAACTGAAACCGGAAAGAAGAAGAGAGTGATCACTAAACCATCTAGTTCCCACTTGCCTGCCCCTCACTCGATGGTTACACTAAAAAATAATGAGTCTCCAATGGGGACCCCATGAGATGGTAGAAATGTTATTTTTGGATACAAAGACTCATGGGCATGTACGATCCATAATACTATCGTAAGTAATCTCAATCCGTCTTTGTTTTTTATTCAAGTGTGTATCTATCTTAAATTTGCGTCAAGTGCTTGTATTTCTTTTCATTTTGTTTTTTTGGTATTTAGGATCACAAGCATGTCGTCCGTCTAATGAGGCGCCAAGCTTCATGTTCAGTGACTATGACTTGCGATCTTAAGGATGAATGTGAGGAGGTGCAAGTGATTGTCAAGAACTCCGGGTTGTGGCCCGAGGTGGAGAGTTCGAATATTGAGCATGTTAGAGTTACCGTATCTGCATTCTGTGGGAGGTTCTACGGAGAGACTGATATAATGTTATTCCCATTCGGTGAGATGGCGATAACTCCTGATGATGCTCATCAAATTCTAGGCCTCGAGGTTGAGGGAAAAGCAGTCAGTGAGGGCTTCGATGATAATTTTGATTCCAAGGATATTTACAAATTAAGCCGAGAAATTGTTCGGTTGGAATCAGTTGAGACGGAGGCTATACTTGAGAAGAAGGATGGTCGTCTAAGCAAGAAGTTTAATCTGAAGAAGTTGAGGGACACATTATGTGAGATCAAGTAAATCTTTGATAAGGAAGGAAGGGTGAACCCGGTGCGAATCAATGCTACCACGTCAGCTTATTTGCTATACGTCCTGGGCAAATGTATCTTCCCGACGATTAGGAAGCTTGGTCGACGCGGGGATTATATGCAACTATTGGATCCCTTAGATAAGATGCATGAGTATTCTTGGGGTACTGCGGTGGTCGCCTTATTGATCAATGAGTTGACAAAGGGTTCTAGGGCACTAACTGCGCAAGTTAACGGAAACATATGTCTCTTCCAGGTAATTTTATTGTATAAATCATTTATATTTGCAAAATTCTCATAAGATAAGATTCTTACTAAACTTTTTTTTTTTTTCATAGGTTTGGATATATTTGCACTTCCCTTCTTTGTTGAAAGCCAACTCCTACATCAAAGTGGATGCGAATGTTGCGGTTAAAAAGCCAAGAGCACAAAGGTACAGTTTTAAGGGTACTCAGGATAAGGAAATGCCACAAAATCCTATCAAACTCCGAATCGCCATCGACAAATTGACTGCGGAGGAGGTGAAATTTGATCCGTATCGAGATGCTAGAACCCAAGGTTTAATCCAAAGGAGAGATGAAGTTGCATTATACTATGGACCCTTGTTGTTGTATTCTGGTGGAAATTCAATGTACGATCCACATCGGGTAATGCGAAAATTGGGTTATGTCCAAGAATAACCTCATTTTGATGAAGAAAAATCGTTATGTACTGTGAACAGATCTGAATACACCACGTCCCAAAAAACTATTAACGTCTCTTACACTCCAGCACCAGTTCAAGAACATTGGAACGATAGACGTGGCCGTAAAATCGATGTGAGTCTTTTGGACGAGGTGACCACCGGTCATGAATCTAGTGAGAAATACATGATGTGGTACTTTGGTTGGGCTCGTCTTACTGTGATTAGGGAATCGACTGCTGAAGAATTGGCTCGTAAGAATAATATGGCATCGAAAGACCCATCAACAAGTCTTAAGAGCATTGTAAGTATTTTTGACTTGCTCGCTCTTATTGTTTTAAGATTACATTATCGAATCATTCTATTAATTGTTTGTTGTTTAATTGAAAAAACAGGGAGCATTTGAAGACCCTTGTGAAGCTGATGTGTTGCACAAGAGAAAGTGGAGAGCCTTTGTCAATTGAAGAGAAAAGTAAGCAAATTGACTTTCCTAGCAATGTTGACAATGAGGATGCCACTCAATTGTTCGAGCAAGCCGAGGTTTGAAGTAAAGAGGGAAGAAAAAGCCAGGAGGGAAGCACAAGCTAAGATGAATGCTGACAAAAAGAGGGCTCGTAGTGGTCTTGGTGGTGAAGGTAGTAGCAGTGGTGGTGTTCCTAAATAGGGTCGTGGTCGTGGTCGTGAATGAATGCAGTCTCTAGTTTATTTCTTTAAGTTATGTTGGACAAATGTTAAGGTTAACGGTTGGACAAATATTTTTTTTTAAGGTTTATGGGACATATTTTCGTATTTTGGACAACAAGTGTAAGATTTCTAGTTGTTGAATGAATGGTTTGTTTAGCTACGTAAAGTTTCAATACTTAAGACGACATGCTTATTTTAGGTTACATTTCCGACCACACCAGGTCCGGCAGAGTTCTGAAATGTCAGACTGCCGGCCCTGATACCAGACATTATTTGCATACCAGGGTCAGCCGTGTAATCAGATTAAAACCTAGTCGGCTGTTAATAAGACGGCAGGGTATTATATTATAGACCTTGCCGGCTAACTGTTGCAGCAAACACCTTCTCCTGATGCCTAAAATCATCAAAGATCGGCATGGTAACAAAATTCCGACCTTGCCAGCAAATTCATAGCCGACATGATAATGACCAATACATTCCCGGCGGATACACATAAGAAAATGTCCTTCTGATGCCTAAAATCATATAAGGTCGGCATGGTAACAAAATCACGACCATGTTGGCCGGTACGTGGTCGGAATAGTTGACAAATAAAAACCTCGCCGGCAATTTTAAAATTCAATTTTTTTAAAGTACAATTGCATTGATTGACTTGTACTTATGCACTATAACGGCCAAATTTGGGCACCATCCTATAAATACACTACTTATCTCTACAAAGCAACACACAACTATTTGCATATATTCTCCAAATCTCATATCATCATACACTCCATCTAACTCACCCAATAGCTCTCTACATACAAGAAATGGCATCATTTGATTCATACGAAGATTTGACAATCTCCAGAGCATGGTACGCGAAAACTCTAGTTGGACGTCAATCCTCCGTAAGGGTGGATTTTGTAACCTTTTGGGCTAGGGTACACAACAAATTTAGCCAAGAATTTGGAGATCCTAATGGAAGAAGTGTTCAACAAGTCCATGATAGGCACCTAGTCATCGAAAATGCGATACTTGCTTATTTATCTATCCAAAAACCAATTTTCAATGCTTCCCACTTTAACTTGTCTATCGAACAATTTGTAAGTTTTTTTGTGGTTTATTTTACGCGATCAATGTTGTTTGATATTCCTACTAAACACCACTAACAAAGTAAGTTTGTGTTATGTTTTTGTAGCATGAAGTCGCCAAAGAGCGCTACTTGGAGGAAATAGGGGTGTACATCGGGCCGGGCAGGCCATCCCAAGCCCGATTATAGCACAGGCCGGGCCGGACGGGCTTGTAGTCCTTACTACCCATTAAGTTTAACAGGCCAGGCCGGGCCGGGCAATAACAAAAATTTAATGCCCATGGCCCGTCCATACCCGTGAAACAATACAGGCCAGGCCAGGTCGGGCTGGGCAGGCCTCGGGCCCAAGTGATAATTCAAAATTTTAAAGTATATATGTTTGTTTTTTTTGGCTTGATGAATGATGATATATCTGTAACTCGTTCAAATGATAGTTCAAGCAATTCATATTCATTAATGTGAAATGTAATTCAGAATTTTCTCTAACCCCAATAAATTGTCCACATATGAAATTTAAGTTCTTGAAAAATCCATCACACTAGTAGAAAACTTTATTCGAGGTTATTGGCAGTCAGGAAGGCCGGGTAACTAAACAGGCTACCGGGCAGGCTAACAGGCGGACTCCAATATTTGAACAAAAACCCGGGTCCGCCCACTTATAATTATCGGGCGGGCGGGCTAGCCCATGACAGGCTGTCGGGCGCCCATGGGCTCCTTCGGACCCGGGCGGTACATGGCAGGCCGCAGGCTTCCGGGCATTCTGTACACCCCTAGGAGGAAAAGGAGGAAGCATTTGCATTCGATGCAAGCTATCAATTCATGGAATCCAAAATCCCGGAGTATCCCGGAGATGATGGAGGGTGTATCGTCCTCGGACGAAGACTAATGGCTTTAGAAGTTTTTGTATAGGTTTTGTGGGTAGACCTCTATGTAAACCCTCACGAGACTATAACTCGTCCACTAGGATCGCCTAGGGGTTCAAAGGCTTGGTGCACATGCTAAGTGCATTCATTTTTCCGTCGACAAGGAGTTAGGTTTTATGTTTCAATCAATGTAGTAACAAAAATTGCATGAATAAAGTGAATTACATCTTCCCATTTTCTGTTTTTTGTTTGGTATAAGTACATGCCGCCAAGGTTACAAATCCTTAGCATGCCGACTACAGGTCAGCCGGCAGTGTTAAAAATTATGTGCATGTCGACCATATGATAGCCGGAATTGTAGGAAATATTTACATGCTGACCGTAAAATTGCTGGCCCAAGATAGTCGGCATAATCTTCATTTGAAGACCATTCCGTCCTAAAAAGGGTCGGCGTGTTATTCATCCGCGGACTATGCCGGCTAAACATAGTCGGCATCCTATTCAAACGCAGACCAAGTCGGCGGATCTTAGTCGGCACCTTATTCAAACCTAGACCTTGCCGACCTTTCATATTTTCAAAACTAAATTTTTTGATCGAAATCGAACTCATAAGACGGATAAAAGGTTTAATCTACTGAATTCATGATTACAAAATTTTAATCTAAACTCAATTAATTAACCTAATCAGAATTTTTAGTGTTAATTAAACAAGGGCATTTTAGCCATTTAGAAAACACAAGGTTAAGGGGTGTCTTGGTTTTACTTCATAATGAACAGATTTTGTCTTATTGGGTATACCCCAATTAGTTTGGGTATACCCCAATATCGCCAGGTAAAGTAAAGAGAATAAATTTTTTTTTTGTCAGTCTAATGAAAAAGGTGGAATTAAATACCCTTATTTATGGTATATGGATATGACTATAATTTTCTTGACTTTCTAGAATGGTAGCAAAGACCTTAATTACCCGAGGGAGCAGTGTACCTAGTGTGAGTAATTTTTAAGTTATGCAGTAATAAAAGGATGAGGAAAAAAAAAGAATGGTGATAGAATATGCAAGCTTCGTAGCGTAAGTGTCATCGTTATACTTCGACTTTTGGCCATAAATTTTGAAGGCTTCATTAAATGACACGCCAACACTTTAATACTTGCATTCATTCAACACCGGGAAGCAAGTGCAACTATAGATACTTGCCCAAGCACCAGTATTTCTATCAATTTTTGATAAGGGGCCAACAATTTTTCATGGTTCCCTGGATCTGATAGTGAGTTAAAAGTCCGATAATAAACTTTGTTGACCTTTTAGGTCGTCTGATTATCCGGCTAACCTATCCGAGGAAAATGAAATATGAACCTTTTGTTTGAAGAATCAAAAGGGTTTTAATGTGTCTTGCCTCGAAACTCGGTGACCAACGTTTACTTGATGGCATGTAACCTTTATTGTGTTTTCTCTTGCTCTCTCGTCAAAACTATTAATATCAGCTAGGCGATGCATAATGTATATTCGTTTACACAGTTTTTGGATGTTCTTTAAGTTGATTGAGGGTTTTGATAATTGATCACTTTTATTCATGAAGCATAAAGTGTTTCTCATTTCGATTAATACCATGTTTCTTAAGTTGTATTGTTTGTTGATGACTTGATTTTATGGGTAATATTATTCATATGATTGAACAATTCAAAAGATATGATGACTAAATATGAGATGAGTGACATGAGATTGCTCAATTACTTTCTTGGTATTGAAGTACATCAACGTGAAGATGGAGTTTTCATTTCTCATAGCAAGTATGCCGAAAAGGTGTTTAAGAAGTATGCTTGGTTGAACTCCTACATCAACACCACTTGTAGTGAATGAGAAACTCAATGAAGACGATGGAGGAAGAAAACTTGATGACACTTACTATAGAGATTGGAAGCTGGTAGTACCTTACGTACACAAGAACGAATATTAATTTTTCTTCAAGTATGCTTTCTAAATTCATGAGTTGACCTAGTCATTTATGAAAAAGAGAGGGTACCAAGTAGACCACCAACTTTTTCGTTCGGAAACCTTTGTGGACAAAACCTAGTACAATTGTAAGTAGACTAACTGAATGGTCCTCCACAATATGTATATAGAGTTTATATCTCCACCTATTCTCAAAAATATGTATATAGACAAGGAGTTCATGAACTTGATTCGTAAGGGTCGATCACAAAAATCAATATCCAAGATCAATCTATTGATATCCAAATAATACAATCTGAATTATGCCATGTAATCAAACTTGTTATCTATCTTTCAAGATACGAATTCTACAAGAAACGAGTCTCATAATCGATTATAATTAGGTGGATGTATTTACTAAGATTGAATACGTAGAACTTGCGTAAATCCAATTATAATGACAAAAAATATAATGCGAAAAAGGAAAAACACAAGACACCAGAAGTTTTGTTAACGAGGAAACCGCAATTACAGAAAAATCCCGGGAACCCGTCCAGATTTGAACAACAAACTGTATTATGCCGCTACAGACACTATCCTACTATCATACTTTGTACTGGAATGTATTTGAGACTGAATCCACCCTCCTACTAATTCAGTTACAGTCGCACTTCTTACGTCTCATGAACATCGCAAAGCTAGAAAAAAATTGATTCTCTTAACTAACGTCCTTTACAGCCTAATAGTTTATTCGGTCGAAGTGAAGACTTTTGATGCCAGTCTTCCTCTAACAGATAAGCCTATTTGATTTCCCATTAGATTAAAGATAGAGTCTTGGAAATATGTTTGCAATACACATAGATAACAAACCTCACAATCCGGAACACTTGCACTCACCTAGATGAGAAGCCTAGATTTTTTGGCACCTCTCAATAAAAATCTTAAACTTATCAATTAAGACCATTTTATATATATATCCGGTGGGAATCACAAAGTCTAAGATGAAGAGAACTTTACGATTTATATCTATCTTGCCTGAAAGAGATTATGAAAACCTCGATAACAGAAAATCAAGATCAGGATACACGAACTATCAAGGTAAATATAGTTAGACCTGGCTTCACGATTCCCAAAGAAAATTTCTTCAGTCGTTGACCTAATTATGTTTCTCATAGGAAACTTAGGTCAATAGAGAATGAATTTATCAATCAACTATGACACAAAGTGTTAGGGATTGAATTTCCCAATTGAAAGAGCATCTCTATTTATAGTTTTCCAAGACTTATGGTTTCTTAGATTTGAAGCTAAGATAACTTGAGAAATAAGTCTCGAAAATAAAATATAAGAATACACTATGGCACGGTTACGGAACCGTGTATAATGATTGTTGTTTTGGCAAATATGCCATATGAACAATAAGCAACAATTTAATATTCATTTAAACACCTAAGAATTTAATCACGACGCACACATAAGTTTTTAAGTGATTATTGGAGTCTTAGAAGTGTTTAACAGAGTCATAGCGATACTAAATATATTTTAAAAAAATAAGTCTTTGAGCATCTGTTAAATTCTGCTGCGACCGTTGGTACAACGGTTCATGAACCTTAAGACTTGTTCAAGATTCGGGATACTACGGTTCGTGAACTGGTTTTGCCAACCCTACAAGACTCTCAAACTCAGTTCACCAAGGTTTCTGAACCGGGTTCGCCAACTGTCAGCCTAAAGTACCAACTTTAAAAATTCAATTCACCACGGTTGGTGAACCTGGTTCGTAAACTGTTAATTCTCAACTGAACTTATGGTTTGCGAACTGTTGGTTCACTAACCTTCCATGTATTTCTGAAACTCAGTAATCTATGGTTTGTGAAACTGTTCGCCAACATACCCTGAACCCAAATATAGAAGTTATGAATTTCTATTTTTTGATGTTTGAAACATTCCCAAGTGATAAAATCATTTGCATGATAAAAAGTACTAAAGGCACCCCAATTTGGGCCAAGGGAACCCCCAGAATTGTGTTAAAAATTCCCCAGAAATCTTGTAGAAAACACCCACGGGAATGGCTAAAGGCACCCCGAAATGGATAAGAGGCACCCAATTACTATCTCCACCCCTAGTTTTTGGATAAGGGGTGACCCTATTTAACAATTTGAACTTAGAAAACAGCGGGAAAATTGGATTTTAAGGCAACATATTTAGGGTTGAAGATTTGAAGGTGTTCTACTGAGATTCAAGCGCTGTAATAATTTTGGTATCTTCCTTTCAGCCTAACAGGATTGGTAATGGGTTCTGTTTGGATTGGAATTGGCTAGAGTCGTGGATTTGAATTAAACTAGTTCCGGCAATATTAGGGTTCGATATTTGAAGTTGTTCGAGAGAGACTCAATGGCTCAAGTCGTTTTGGATGACTTGTATCAACTAAACAGGGATGCTATGGTGGTGGTACTCGATCCAGCTGGGCATAATAATAAGATTCAAAAGAAAACAGTGTGACTAGGCATTCTCGGGTTTATCTGTCATAGTGGCGGGCAGAGCTTTGGCGAGTTCTGAGTGAGATTCAATGACGGATTAGTATTGGTTTAGGCCTGTTTCATTAAAACAGTCTTGGTAAGATTCTTGGATTCTAAGAAAAAGGAAGTTTCCACGTATTAGACCAAAACAGGGAAGAAAAATATTTTCGATATTCTGTTGAGAGTTATTTGGGAAATGCGTGAAGATAGAGCGTGTTTGAAAGCTTCTGAAACATGTAAGGAACGTGTTTGGATGGATTTGGTCCACTGCAAACCCGTGAAGACGATATAGAAGGAAAGAATCACGTGAAAATGGCAAAAAATGATCCCGAGTAAAAAGAAGATCATTCGCATTTATTACAGAGATTGAAGGACTCTAACGAGTATAAAAAGGCTGCAGGGGATCAAGAGAAGGGGGACGGAGAGTTGAGGATAGAACATAAAGCTAGGATCGAAGAAATCGGCAGTGGCAGAAATTCTACTACTGCTGCTGTTACTCAAGAACACGAAGAACATTGAGCCATCCAGAATAGTCGCAGAAGCAGTCGTTTATACAACGAAAGAAACTATCTATCGTTTTATAGTACCAGTTACGAAAGACTTTTTGTAATTGTGCTATTTGGCTTTTTGAATACCTTTAGAGACAAGAAATCGTTACGAGAATACAATGATTAATGAATATTCTTCCATTTTCGATCAATGAGTAGCTAAATTATTTTCTAGGGTGAGGAGGAAGCTATTTTTGATAGTACTATTAGTAGTTTTATTTCTTAGACAATAATTACTCAATTATTTGTGAATTTCATGACTAATAATTTCTCTTCTAAAAATGCTTCATTTTAATTGTTTTGGGTAGTTTCTACCAATCTTTTATAAGATAAGGAGGTTATATTTTTGTGTAGCGACGAAAGTCGCATATGTAATTTTAACCGTTTTATCTTCCAAAACATGAGATCGATTTCAAAATGGTTTTGAGTATTTTATAAGTAATTGTTTGAGATAATAAATTGTTAATTTTCCAAGCAACAGAAGTAGTGCAATCCAAACCCTAGGATTATCTCTCATTGGTTAACAGAAATTAATTAGTGTTCGAGTATTTTGTCTTATAATCTTAAAACCCACCTTTCCAAAAGTACGAGAATCGAATCATTTTACTACTTGTAAAACTGCATTAGAACCAGGAAAACAACTAAGAGACTCAACATGGTCTTACGATGACACAAATTAACACCAACTATCATATTAAAACCATGTCGATCATAATTATTACCATGTTGATCCTTATGACGATGATGAGCCTTATCACAATGTTGATCCTCCGGAGAATAGTACGTACGAATGTAAGTCACGCCACAATCAACATTGCTAGAGAAGATGGTGCTCACGATGAACACAAGAATAAAAGGAGAAATCATCCGAACGGATTCATCACTCTCGAGGGCTAGATAATATTTTTTACGAAAAATTGATGAAAAACTGCATCAAAATTGTTCTAGGTCGAATTACCCTCGACCTGATAGTTAGGAACCTGGGAAGTTTACTACTACGTTCATTCTTTATCCTATTGATATCGTGTTTTTTCCCGTGAACTTTTCTTCTCCTAGCCTACATGATATATGTTAAAACTCTCACAAAGGCTTCTACAAATTCATGACCCAAGGAAAACGTTACAGATCTGGCTCACTCTTTATAGAATGATTAAATTCTTGGATAATTAATAACATAATATGACAAGGTCTAATATGAGACTTGAGTATAAGGAAGAAATCTACTTAAGTTCAAGGAGAGGCCCGTCTTCTATGCAAACTATGTTCAAGTAGCCTAATTATTCTCACGACGCTCATCTAGCTGATCGGATAGAGCCCATCCTGATTCAAAGTAATATATCAATCTCATCTTAAGTTGACCAACATAACAATATTCAAACCAAAATACACCTGGTTGAGATCTGCAACAACAATTAGTCGACTATTTCTATGTACCAGTTGATAACTATATATAAGCCTGACATTTGTTCACTAAAAGAGCCACTACACCCATTTTTTGGTGAGTTTGGTCATCCATTTTTTAGACAAAAAAAAAGTGGTTGTTGGCAAGCTACTCGAGGAGAGTGTCTTCGGTCCGACTATGCACTCCATAGACTTTGGGACATTGAACCATCGAGAGGTTAAAATCAGTTGTCACAAGTTGCAACAAAGAAGTTGGAAAGTTACCAAGGAGTTGCATTTTTAAGCCATCACAATTTAGAATCGGTATATGGAATATTAAAGTTGGTGGTTACTCCAGTAATTGCTCTAAGCATATAACTCGTATACTTTTTATTTCTTTGGGTAGTTGGTCTAAGTATCCGAACCAGAGCGACCACTAAACTGGTGTTGTAAATTGGAGTAGCGAAATAGTTTCATTTGCTTGTAGTTGAAATAAATATTTGAAAAAAAAAAAAAAAACTCAAAGTCAACATTTAATTAAAAGTGGTAACCCTTATGTTTTATTAAAATTGAAGTAATATATCATTACAGTTTACATGGAAGATGCACAACATAAGGGTTACCACTATAACACATTAATAATTAAAGCAAACAAGTTAATTAAAGCAACAAATTTGTAATCTCATAAGACAAGAAATTAAATTAGGGTAAACAAGTAATACTTAGGTTCATTATAAAATTCAAGAAACTTCTCCATCAATTCAGCATTTGATTCAACAACTTCATCACTTTCATATTCTTATTTTTTACGATTTATTAGTAGTTGCACTTCAAATTCTTCATCATCACTCTTAACATTCCACTTTTCTGTGCACAAAAAACCCACATATACGATGCACATGCATGAATTTGATTCTCTTAACAACGCCAAATTCGATAATAATGAAAAAAAAATCTTAAAATACAAATTTAATATTCTCTCTCTTTTTTTTTAAACGAGCGCCTTCAAAAAGGCTAATGGTCCCCCACAACTATTGGCCTGAGCCAGATAGGAGGCACAGACCAGTACATAGTAGACTTGTTTTTTTCCGCCCATTGTGCAAGTTATGAGCAACAAAATTACAAGTTCTAGGTTGAACACATAAAATAGAAGCTTTTAAACTAGAAGCAAAAAACTGAATATCCTTAAAAATGGCATCCGTCCTGGAATCACCATCAACATTACTGGAAGAGAAACGAGATATAAGATCTTGAGCATTGCTTTCAACTATGATATGTGTAAGGTGTTGCTCCACTGCTTTCTTTAACACTGCCCAGATAGCTCTAGCTTCCGTCTCTTCCGCTGAATTGACTTCAAAAACCATATCTGAAACTTTGCTGGTGAAATCCCTCATCACATATCCTTATCCATTTTTCAGAGAATACTCATTAAAGGCTCCATCAATATTGCATTTTATCAACCCAGTGGGTGGGGGGCATTCAAGCAAACCAGTCTGAGGAGGGAGGCGATGGGTATTCGAAGATCTTTCCAAATATATTAATTTTGCAACAATCCGTTGTGTATTTTGAAACATATCTAAGTTTAAATTTGTTGATCTATTTTTAACACAATGGCGTTTCTGTGAATATACAAACATTGATTCAATGTACATTTTCACCCTTGAATACACAATGGCGTTTCTGTGAATATACAAACATTGATTCAATGTACATTTTCACCCTTGAATACATATGTATAGTATTGGTTGATATTTAAGGTCATATTATTAATATCAGGGTTAGACCAAGACTTCACCAAAAATACCTCTTTTCTTTATATTGGTATAAGAAGATAAGATAAGATAAGATAAGATAAGATATAAGATAAGATGAGATGTATCAAAAATAAACACTATATATAATTATATTCGATGGTTTAGAACGAAGGGAATACCATTGCAACATACATTGGAAGCACTAACAAGTTAATGAATCGAACCAGAAGAAACCCATGTCTGCAAAATCATCAAGACAAACAAAAAAAAAAAAAAAAAAAAAAAAAAAAAAAATTAGACAAAACCTACTCCTAAAAATATAAAAAAAATAAACCCTAAAATTAAGTAAAAATTTAAATCAATAACTTACTTGCTTCAGAATGTTAATGAACTTGTCTCACATAAAAATCAACATGCACATGACAAAAGTTAAATAACTTTATGGATAAACATCTCTATTGCAAGAGATAGATTCCTCAAAACTTCAATCGTAGAACACAGTGATTCAGTTAAATATACAGTAAAATTAACATAAATATCAAGGCTTCCACAACAAAACTAAAAAGGAAATGAAGGTCATTTCTCCTCCACCATCTTTCTTGTCTCATTCATTAAAAAAATTAGAACAAGGTATGATCCAGGGGTTGCTGCTATATCATTTTTCATTGAGGACTTATTGGAATATGTTACATATGTAGAATTTTAAGGAAAATAAGAAGGATTCAGTTTTTTTTTCACTGATAAGAAATTAAGGAGATATAAAAAACTGCGATGAGAAAGAGAGGCGGGGATGAGAATTAGAATTAGGACATTTTCTCTCTCTTATCTTTTTATACAATACATATATTTTAGGAAATCATCTAAACGATATTTAGGACTAGTCCATGTACTATATAATAAAATAAGAGAGAAAAAATGACCTAATTCTAATTCCGATCTCCGCCTCTCTTCCTCCTCTCATTTTGTAGCACCCGTACTTTTACTATCCCACATGCTCAAAGATGCGTCATGGCCTTGGATGAACCTTCATCTGAAGCTTTTGCTGTGTGTTTTTCCTAAGGCCAAATTGGTGCAATGCGTAGGTATATTGGGCAAGGGCCAATATCGCACCAAGTGGGTGCAAGTTTCAATTGTCTTAGACCCAATATTGCACCACTATGGCGCATTTGGTAGGCTATATTGGCCAAGAGACAATATCACACCATCATGGTGCACACGCCATTTGGGTAGTTGGCCTAGAGAAAAGTAGTGCCATAATGACGCATCACATAACGTATATTGTCCAAGTGCCAATATCACGCCACTATGGGAATTATGGATAAAACATTGGCCAAGGGACAATATTGCATCACTATAGTGCATCAGGCCAGAGTAGGATTGCCAAGGGAATGTGGTGCCATCATGGAGCAACATTCGAGTTGGCTTACATGACATAATTAAAAGAAAACACAATCATCATGACGCTTTATTCAGAGATACATGGTAACGATCATGAATAGATACATGGTAACGATCATGAATAGTGAAGTGAGCAAGTTAAAATGTTCCCCAATTTTGATTTGTAGAATGTCTGTAAAACACAAATAGGGAGGGCTAGTTAGTTAAACAATTTTGATTTGTAGAAATGTCTATAAAACACAAATACACAAATAAGGAGGGCTAGTTGGTTAAAGGTGTGCATAACGAAAATGTGCCTAAAGCTTCATAACTTAACGTATATGATGTCGGAACATCATTTTGGCATGTGGCTTGGTCAAGAGAGAGATTTATGATTCTTAGGCATCTAATTTGCTATTGATGCACCACCTGGGTAATGGCTAATGATGCATTTGATTCAGATGCAAAGGACACTATGACTTATACGGCGTAGGCCTATTGCTTTACTTTGGCCTTGAAATTCGAGTTGAATTTAGTTTCTTGTATTTTTTAGGATAAACTACGGTCTATACTTGATCCATTCTCCGTAAGGAACGTAGATATCCTCAATGACTTGCAGAATTGACAGTCTAGCACATTGACGCTCATACCATTTAATTGTAAGGACACTACGGTAACTCATATCATCAGGATCAGGAAGAAGATGCTAGAGATAATTGTTGTTGTATTCGATAAGGCAAGTTGTATTTCATTTACAAAACAAAGGTAAGTTAAAGTTGGAAAGGTATGGAAGCTAAGTTCCGGGAAACATGCTTGCCAATCATGCTTACAAAAGAAAATGGACGTACATTTGCAAGACGCAAAGGGAAGCTCGAAATTCCGGTTAGCAGCGTCGGAGTGACGCAATGGGTCCTGGCGCAATATGCATAATTTTTCGGTCCGTCACACATTTTTTACCTTTCCTAAATATTCCTAACTTGAAATCCTTCTCATTTTCCTCAAAACTATATAGATCTAACACACAACTATACAGATCTAACACACACCTTTAAGTCGTCAATGAAATTTGTTGTAGCAGCAACCTAGATAGACGGTGAAAGATTATCTACTTGTAGTCTCAAATATCAAATCATTTAAGAAATGATTTATTGCTTCAATATGCCAGAATCATTCTCACGTGGAAACATAGAATCTAGAGATTGATGGGTTATTTCCAAGTGATTGTGTATTCTAATAGTGCATGCAACAATATATGTGTATTCGAATGAATGTGTACTCAAATAATGCATATCCGTAATTCCACATTACATGGACCCATTAAACCCACAATTCTATTTATCGTACGTAACTGTTAGACTTCCCATTTATCTCAAAAACTATGCATGAATTATTTGGTTTACAAAGAATCTTGCAAAATTTCTTGCATTAGTTCGAACTTTTCCTTTATACTTTGCAAAATTACTACTAACTAGAATCCCGTTTTAAAGTGTAAAACTACTTCCATATTATTCTATCTTCACACATTGCATCTTATTCAAAGGTTTATGTAAAAACCACCATCTTAAAATTTATTTATCATGAATGAGGTTAAATACGAAAGATAATCATATGGAACCCAAATGATCATAAGTGTTAGAAAATTTTCATTGTAATTCTGAAATAATATTGAACTCAACAACCTAATTATGAAATCAGACTGAACCTAAAAACATATCTCCTTAACTAGTTTTTTTTACGGGGCTATGATTTCATGGCGACCAACATCCTGAGAAACTGTTTGTATTATATTCATCATCCTTGGTCCAATTTTTATCCTACCGGAACTTTTAGGTAAGGTCACGAGACAATACAACATTGGAAGACCGTCATCTAAGGAAGAGTGTTGTGTTGGTTGTTGGCAAATTCAAGTATGGCTGACCCACCATTATTTGACTAAGACGAGTAATGGTGAGTCATCCATACTTTAGTTATCTTACTACTTACACAACATTTACGGAGAATGACATCCAGATTAAAAGTTCAGTTTAGAACCTCTCCCTTTTAGAGTAACGGAACTAAGATTTTATTTTACTAACTCCTTCATAGGCTGGTCCTTTCCTTTTAAGATCTAATCAAAAAATCTCATTTTAACCGGCTATCATCTTTTCATATCGGCCTTCAACAATACAGGACATACACCTTAAAGAATTAATTTTTATTTTATGCATAAGTATTTCAAAATAAATGTCATGTAATAGAGGCACCAAGTTGATAGTCGTTATTATTAGAATATTTAACTTATCATATTGCATCGTATTCTTCTTAATCCATAATGATATCGAATTTTTTGAAGAGAATTAAAAGCATAATTTTTAGGTGGGGGAGTTCTCTTCATCATGTAGATTGTCCTCGTAGAATAGTACAATTATTTCAATCCTTAATTTCGATCAGGATGATCTACATGATGAGTAAAACACCCTTACTAACAATTAGACATGCTTCACAACTCTTCAAAGAAACTCAGTTTATTATTACACCATTGAGCCAAGCAGTAAATATTAAGAGCAGTGCTGCCCCGCACCGTTTTGCGGGAAGCTATCCCGCTCAAGCGGCTTCTTTGACGTTCGATCACGCTAAAACCCAGATCCAACAACTTTGAACTCTTTAGGGGAAATGGTGGGTCCTTTCCTGAAAGTGCTGGGTCCTTTCCTGAACGCGAATCCAACCGTTGATTCAATCATCTAACGGTAAAGAAGCCGCTTGAGCGGGATAGCTTCCCGCAAAACGGTGCGGGATAACATTTGTCATATATTAATGCTAGATTGGCCTAGAGGTTTTCTTAAGAATTTGGGATCCACTTTACCCATTACTTATCCCAATGACAAAAAGGAAACTTCGCAAATCATTATTAAATTTCTAGAGCTACTTGAGATAACATCCTAAAACATACTCGTGGAAAGACTCAATGATAGCATGTGACTCCATCATTGGGATAGGTCTTTGAGGTAAAGTAAAACCCAATCACTCTGATACAAAATTTACGGTGGGATTTCCCCAAGGCCAATCTAACATTCTTGTTAAATTTTCTCTAAGAATATCACTTTACTTGGAATAAAAGGGGTCCAGATCGAACAAGAAAATTTGAAACTTACAACTCCATGCGTACCAGATATATAGGCATAGGGAGTCAATTCTCCTGGATTAAGAAAATTACTTGGAATTTATAATTTTTTACTCCCTCTATACCTATTTTATCTGAATTTTAAATGTTGATTATCTCGTTAGATAAGCGGAATACTATTTCCAAAATAAATATTTTCAGACATAAGATGATTTATAATATAAAGATAATTATGTTATCAATAGGCGAAAGGGAAAAACATGAAAAAACATTAAAAATTCAGTATACTTTTCTTAATTTAAGAGAACTGACCACCTCCGCCTATATATGTGGTACGAAATGAACATATTTTTTTTTTACCCTTTGTCTTATTCCAAACGTAATTATCTATGCACTACTAGTAAGGTTACCTGTGGAAAAATTTATGTTTCGCAAAATTTATCTTCGAAACAGGATTCCGTATATCTTATGGGACAAGTGAAATCCAAAATTCCGCCAATATAATAAGTACGAAGGGAGTAGATATATACATAGATGATGCAACCAAATTTGTAAGCTGACTTGGTTACTGGTGATGATCATCTACCCAAAAACTTGGATATACCCTCCCTACAATGTACCCATCCAAAAACTTGGATATACCTTCTCTACACTGTACCCACCAATATAATTGTTACATATGTAATATTAAATAATCTTAATTAATTTTTCATTTTCATTGCTAAAATGATTTCTGTCAGGCGGGTTAAATTCCACGGATTATCCCGATAGAAAAAATAGACTGAGACTTCATTTTCACTTTATGGAATAATGGACGTCAAATTCATCCGTGAAATTCTAACCCTAGGAGGTATAGCAGTTCCAAAAAAAAGTAGTCAATATTACAATCTCTATCTATCTTTTTACTCCGACTAAAAAAAAGAACGATCTTCTATGTTTTTTTTTAAATATCAAAACCGAATGAAACCTTCGAATTTAATGATTTAAGTCACTTATTATACCAGACTTGCATCCGTGTACGCTGATTCCTGATCTTGTAATTAAGACAAACTTTAAGATCTCATCTAAAGAGTAAACAAGAAAACAGTGAATCTTGTGATTGATTTTCAATTTGATCGACCGATCAAAAAAAAAGATTTTTTATTTGATCTTGGCTTGATTTTCATTTTTATTAAAGGAGCCAACTTACTAGCAGCAGATCGTAAATGGTAAGAATAGAAGTGGCCTCCCATTTTCAATCTATTTTTGAATTTGTTAACAATGAAAAGATAAAAATAGTATGTAGAGTAAATATAAGAAGTCAGAACTCACAGTTACATCGGCAGATCGAGAGGGCGCATCCAATTCTTGGCATGGGTGATCTGCCCCGCCTGAAAAGGAAAATATAAACCGCCAAAACTGAAATCCACAGCTTTTAATGAATAAACCTATATCAGGCAAATCATGACGCTATAACATAAATCAAACCACACCAGGAAGTTTTGCTTCTCCAAAGAGACATAAGAAAAACATCACATAAGATTTTACTGTATCAACCAGTAATATTAGCATTTAACAAGATAACAATAGAAAGATTTTAACAACGAATGTAAAAATAGGTACCTTAGGGAACAAGAAGGGAAACCCATCTCTCTTAAGCTTGCTCATTTTCCCTTCGCAAACGCCCAAGAGATAACTTCAACGCAGATGCAGTCCAAATAACATCTCTACTTATGCTGGTGTTGGAAAACATATTATATTCAGCAGATTCAAAGATTTCGATCAACTCTATAAAGCAACTGACTAGTGCTCTCGTTGAACCCCACGTACTGCGATTAGACAAACATCTGTCAGAACCAACATCGGAATCCAAGTCATTTCTTACACGTACCAAAAATAAATTATTTCGAGGTATGAGTATCACTTAGAAACCCAACCTATGTGTAGCAAAAAGACAAAAATTAAAAAACGCAAAAAGACAAACAACCATTCTCAAGAAACCGCCGTAAAAACTGTGAAAGAAAACCACACACTCAGATTGGTGGACCCGTTGTCAGAAATTTATATTTTGTGCGTTTTTTCAATTTCTGACATAATTTTTTTTTGGATCCCATAGGCAGAATATGAGGTTTTTTCCGGTTTTCCTAGCCGTTCATTCCTCAATTATTTTTGAAACACAAGGTGGGTTTGTATCTGGCTTGGTTTCCCACTTACAGTTTTGTCGTCCCTTAATTATTTTTACAACGATAAATAATTTTTCATTTTGGATCCCATAGTTAATGAATACAAATTTGGATATGCGGTTTCTTTCTGGAAGCACTCTTTTCATCTCTGATAACCTCTCTTTGGTTTAAGCAGCGAATGGTGGATATAATTCCATCGATTGGAAAAAACTTTCATATACAAATGATTGTAAAAATGGCTTTCAACAATTTAGGAAATCTTTATGTAAACATGTAAATCGTAAGTGTAATAGAGCTGCGGACTCTTTGGCTAAGTTTTCTAGGAAGAAGTTAGTAAGCCAAGGATGGCATGTAAATCCTCCTGCAAATCTTATAAATAAACTGTGTCGGTGTGAACTTTCTCTGTAATATAAATCATGTTTGCCTTCAAAAATAAAAATAAAAATCGGAGGATGATCACTGGTTAAACTCGTAATTGTCGGGACAAGTCTTGACAGAAGGTCACGAACATTGATTGAGGGACAATACAATCAATTAGCAGTAAAATTAGTTTTTTTGTCTAACGTGGTTTTGTGTTAAAAACAAAAATAAATGATTAAATTATGATTACAAATGAAAAAGGTATATGCCTTAAAAATTTAGGGGCATATTGTAAATAAAGGTGGATATTTCTGAGACACCCAGTAATGAGACCTCTCTCTTCTATAAGTCCTCATGGTGGACATCTTATAGGATATTTCTCGGTTAACCCAGATTTACTATGGTTGGGTCCCATGATTTGTCCTCTATGACCTAAAGGCGGGGCCTACGCTATTCCTAACGTATGAATGTTGTTGTCCTGAGTCATGCAGAACAACCCCTAAATGCAACTTACGACGGATCCATACCAAATACTGAAATTTGAGATATTATAAACTTACTAGAACCATCACAAAATGGGTGATAAATATTAAAATGATGTAAACGCATCCAACGGAATGTTCAATGATAAGAAACAAGAAAATTATTCTGGTTATCAAACTAAAAATAATTCATTCATCGGAGCACCGACTGAATCTGTTCTTTATATATTAGACATATTAAGTCGAGTACCAACCGAATCAGTTCTTGATTGCAAACCAATTTACCGACTGGTTAACAATTAGTAACTAATTCATGTGATACACAACTTAATTTGTCTAATATAATTTGTTATGGTAGAATGTTGAAATCATCCATGAAAACCCATTCTTTATTGTCGAAAAAGTTATAAGAAATAGTTATTCACTTGATTGTTCAGCAAGCTAGCCAGGCATGAAACTAATCGGTTTTAGAGAAGGGCGTATGTGTTATGTATGTAGACATTCCAACTCCCGTACATATAAGATTCCTGGAGAGTTATGAATTTTCAATTTATTGTGAACTCCAATGAAATGTAATTAAGTGTAAAATTGTTTCTTCAAAAATATATAAATGTAAAACAACTTTCTTGTTATTCAAATTTAAAACCGAACTGGATTCATGTAAAAACCAATTGTCCATCATCGAGAATTTAAAGTTCATTCCAAAATCGAACTCTAATTCCATTCGACGAGGTCAAATTTGGAAGATAACAAATTGACCCTAGAAGATAAGTATCGAAATTTCTCATTCCAATTATGAATTGAGACTGAACCCAAGAACTTCACTCCTTAACTAGTTTTAAGGGGGCTATGATTTCATGAAAACCAACATCTATAGAATTTGTGTGTACTGTGTTGATTCTACTTGGACCAACTTTTATCCCATCGAATCTTTTGGGAAAGTCATGAGAGAATACAGTATCGGATGTTGTGGTCACCTGAGGAAGAGTGATATGTTGGTTGTCGGTTAAGTCAAGTGTGGTTGACCCACCATTATTTGACTATGTCAAGTAATGATGAGTCATCCACACCTTAGTTATCCGGCTACCTACACAACAATTATCTACAACAAGATCTTAATTAAAAGCTCAGTTTAAAACCTCTGCCTTTTTACAATAACTTTTTTCAATAACGAACTATCCTGATCACCGAACTAGTGATCAACGAACCATATTTGAGTGACTATCATCTTTTAATATCAACCTTCAGCAATACATCACATTCAAGCTAAAAAAATAATTTCATTTTTCCCCATAACTTTTTTTAAATGGATGTTAAGTACATATGAGCTCATTATAATCATTATAATATTAGTATAAAAGCATTTAACTTGTTTTGTTTTGTCATGTCATGTCATATCATATTCTTCTTAATTAGTCCATTAGAATCAATTCTTGAATATAAGAGTTTTATCATAAGAGATTACACTAGACATACTAACTCGAATACCAACTGAATCAGTTCTTGATTGTAATTCAATTTACCGACTGACATTTACAATCAAAAACTGATTCGGTTTATATTCTACTTAATATGCCTAATGTAATCTCTTACGATAAAAAAACAAAAATCTCTTATGATAAAATGTTGAAATAATCCATCCTTTATAGTTGAAGAAGTTAGAAAAAACATTATTCACATGATGATTTAGAAATCTAGGGCGTAAAAGGAATCGGTTTTAGAGAGGGACGTATTATGTCTATATATTTACAATTCCCTTACATATAAGACACCCGGATATGTATGAATTTATATTTTCAATTTATATAGTGAACTCTTATGAGATGTAAAATAGTGAAATATCATTATCTTCCATCAACATGTGAATCCACTCCAACCCATTGCTCTATTCCCTATTCGGTCACTTAAAATACCGTAGCAAGGAGTAAATAACCAAAAATAATGTTAACTTGTTCATACTATCAACCTTTATGTACATTCATATTTTTTACAAACTGTATATGATCTCTATAACTTCTGATCAGATTAAAAAAATCTAAAAACCGGGTATCTAAAAATTATCTTCTTAACCTTAGTTTTTTTTATGTATTTTATATATTTTCCTCTTCTTTAATTTCTAAAAAGTTATCTTATTGGCTTAGATATTATCTTGCACAAATTTTATAATTTTCTTTACAAATACAATAACTCTACACTGTCCGTGAATATTCCCGTGAGGAATCCGGTAACCCCGTGTAGTCCTAACTAGTTATAACATGTTGCATCTCTATTAATTTATGTTCTATTACCTTGCCTCTATTTTTGTCTCCTTCTCGGTTGTAACTTGTCATTCTCTTCCTTCCCTTTCATATATGTCCCCAAGTCTAGAATTCCTAGCTCCGTTAATGGTCACGCTCACATATTATTCCTGGGTACGTCAATGAGTCAGTCTCATATACAAAATTTACTGCTGGATTTCAATTAGATCAATCTAACATTCCCGTTAATTGTCACTCAAAATTTTATTTCTCTTAGAGTAAACCGATGGTTAGTCTAGCATCATTCAAGCAGTAATACTGCAACCAAGTTTGTTTAGGACTTGGAAAGTAAAATATAGACCCCAAAATTTAGTGACTCCCAAGATCAAGAAGTCAAAACTAAGGAAAAAAGGCTATCCAAGGAAAATATGATGCAGTCATAAATCAAACCACAATAGAAAGTTTTGCTTCTCCAAGTGATATAAGAAAAACATCCCACAAAATTTCAACCAACAAACAACCAAAATTGCTTCAAAAAAAGATAGAACGAAGCAAATAACAAAAAAGTAGCATTAACTTGTAAAAGTTCATATTTCCCCGCATACTGATACAGTATGTCCATAACTTCGAATTAGATAAAAAAATCGAAAACCAAGAATGTGAAATTAGTTACCTTTGGATTTAACAAGGGGACAACAAGATAAGAGACCCATCTCTCTCAAGCTTGGTTTCTTCTGAGGCATCTAACTTGCTTTTCTCAAAATACCGTATAGCAATTTTGGAACCTAGTAAACATCAAACTGACTATGAAGATTGAGATGATAGAAGACCTTGAGTACCTCACCCATGATAAATCCAACTACCCAAGGATGAGAACGTTGTTGTGTGGAGAAAAAGGTTGTCATAGAAATTCAAGTTGAATAGCACATGTCATGATGATAAAAAATTAATAAACCTTTATACAATTTATTTTAAAAAGAAAAATCATTAATTATTGTTGACTATCGTTACTAATCGTGATTTATGAGTCTTTCTTGATAAACGTTCTACCAATTCATAAAACTACTCGTAAAATAAGCTAGATCATCAAGATGTAGGTAATGTGATAACAAATTCACCTTTCTTTTGTAGTTTTACATTTCTACTATGGTATGTAAATATTAAATTAATATGCTTTGCACGGATAGAGTTACGGAAGCAAATAAAAATAAAAATTGTTGGTTGCTTTGTCGATGATGAGAATTTTTTTTTTAATGATTAAGGATCATTGATTTTGTGAAAATAATATGATTAACTAATACAACTATCTATTAAGATTCAAAAATTTGTGAGTTTGACTACTTAGTCGGCGATTTGATTGGAGTTAACTCAAACAAAACATAAAAATTAAACTTCTCTCAAACTTTAAGTCCGATTTTTTCTTTTCTTTTTTTATGTATATCTTGAAATCTCTAGACGAGACCCATACCACAAGAGTCCAGTATCTTATGTTTTGAAGCTTTAATTTGTACGGGTATTAAATAATGGTAGTTAATTTTAGCAATTTATTTTGTATAATAAACTTGTATGATAGTTTATTTTGTAAAATGAACCCGTATGGTAATTTATTTTTAGCAATTTCTCCTAGAATAAACTAGTTTGGTTGTTTATTTTGTAGAATGAACTGGTGTTGTAGTTCATTCTAGTAGTTATTTTGTAAATTGAACTCGTATGCACAGAAGAAACTCGTATTTTAGTTAATTCTAACAATCAATATTTTAGAATGAACCTATATGATAGTTCATTCTAGAAACTACCATACTAATTCATTGTAACAGTTCACCTCATATAGTGAAGTCTTATAATAATTGATTTTGTAGTTGATTTTAGCCCAATGATAACATAAAATTAATGTTTCTAAATATAGTAAAAGAGGTAACCATTGTATTTATCTCGCCGAGAGCTTTCCAAATATATAAATTTATTATTTTTTCACTATAATTCAAAAGATATTTAATATTTAAATAGTTTTTCGAGGAAAAATCGTAATCCTAACACTGTTTATATGAGGATGACGGCGTCCTTTGTGGATAACATTCATCCTCAGACCAAACAACATTTTTTTTGACAGAATTAAAAATATATTTTAAATAAGGGATCGTAAAGCAATAAGACCAAGTTAATGGGATCAAATTTACACATTATAATTTATATTAAGACTAATCGATAGTTTACCTCGTTGGCAGCTCAGGCGCGGCCGTAAAACAATAAAACGTGAAAATAGATCAAAGATGCAACACACTTTTATTACATCCGATCCCCCAATTAAAGACATAATGGATGAACAAAAAAAAAATCATTACTATGAACAAAACTGTGGATTGTTTTGAGGATTTACACATTTTCTTTATATTTGCTCTTCATGGAAAGATTTGATCTTCTCATATATAAAATTTCAACTTTTAGAAATTTTATAATCTTAATTTGTAATTTTCACAAAGAAAAAATATTATATTTTCTTTTTTTAGTTTTTGAGGTCTTGCCTTTGTTTTTTTCATTTTTCTTTTTCCTTTCATTGATAAATTCAGCTTGCACATGACAAAAGTTAAGTACATTTCTGGATAAATATAGGACAAATTCCTTAAACCTATAAATCGTAAAACGCAGTACTTTAGTTATAGTATCTAAAGTAAAATTAAACATAAATATTAAGGTTTCCACGACAAACTAACGAACAAAGGGAGGTTATTCTTAGATTATGATATTTGAGACTACAAATAGATCTTCCTTCACCATCTTTCTTGACTTCTTCATTAAATAAACCTGAACAAGGCATAATTCATGGGTTGCTGCTATATTAAATTTGATTGGTGACTTAGTGGTGTGTTAAATCCGTAGAATTTTGGGAAAATAAGAAGAATTTCGAGTAAAAGTTTTTTTTTTTTCACTAATAAAGAAATTAGGAGAGGCAAAAATGACACGAGGACGAGAGGCTGAAATAAGAACTAGAGTTAGGTTTTCTCTCTCTCTCTCCTTTATTTTGTTACATAGTATACGTATTATAGGCAATCATCTCAACGAGACTTAGGGATAGGTTTTAGATACGTGTGTTTCTCAGGTTCTTCCACACAATAACAAATCAACGTGACATTTTAGAAACCAATGTATCCAAATTCTTACTCTTAATATCTCTTTGAAATGATTTTCTAGAACATATATACTATATATAAGAAAATAAAATGAATAAAAAGACCCAATTTTAATTCTTATCTACGCATATCTCCCTCATTTTCAGCCTCTCTTTATTTTCTTATCAATGAAATTAAAAAGCCTAACTCGAAATCCTTCTCATTTTCCCCAAAATTTTACTGATCCAACACACCACTAAATCATCAATGAAATTTGTTGTAGTGGCACCCTTGAATCATAACTTGTACTGATTTTTTTGATGAAGGAGACAAAAAAGATGGTGTATCATAGGATCTATTTGTAGTCTCAATTATCAGAATGTAAGATTTGGTCCCTCCGGTTTTCCTGACAAGACTTTAAGGAGGTATTTCCATAGACACGGTACATCAAGGAGATAATAACTACATGTGGGGAACCACATCTGAAGAACTATATTCAAAGTAATAATTGTGAAGCACTAAATATGGATATTACTATTGGACCACACAAGAGAGAGCGTTGTATGACCTTGAGCCCACGTGTGTGAGGCCCATATAAATATATTTCACGGCTTAACCATATATAACATATAACTCATATCCAAGGCCAAGCATTATGGTCTCCTATATCTTCACAGATAAGGGATATCCCTTTGCTACATTTTGAAGTGGATCACATTTGATCCCTCTTGTATGAAAAGGAAATGAGTTTCCGTGTAAAAGTATGCTATACGGATACTCAGTTTTCGTTTTTCAATTGAAACAGATACTCGGTATCCGTGACTACACGGAAACTAAATATTCGTTTCTAGTTTTCCAAGTTTTACACTAAAACTTTCTTTTTTCACTCTTTTAATTTTTTACTAAAACTCTTTTTTTTACCTATTATATCTCTTGTTTTTTACTTTAAACTATCTTTTTACATATACAATTATTTCAATGAAAAAAAATGAAGGAAAAAAAACAGATACGCAATTTCTGATTGACACTATTTACACGGAAACTAGCGTAGAAAAGGGACAAAAGCATGCCATAGGAAGATTACCTTATGACCCATATCCCTTCCCTACATATATAATAGGAAAGGAAAATGTTCCATAGTGCTTGGCCTGATAAGTAAGATATTTTCTCTCTTGACTATCCCTATATTATTATCTATTCTAGCATTCATACATGCATTGAAAAGGAATAAAAATAATTACTACGACATAGAAGTAATTTGAAAGATTCTTGTTAAAGAGAAAGCGAAAACAGATCCGAGGAGAGTGAAAATCGTAATTCACTCGCTGATTTGAACTTGTTCAATATATTTTTTTAACTTAGACCAAATTATCCTTAATACATACACTCGCCAACCACAAAGAAAATCCCACCCGTTTCTAAAACAAATTCTCCACGAACAATCTACTCGCCAGAATGACCAAAAAAAAAAAAAAAAAAACATATATGGTGTAAGATGAAAATGATCCTAACTAAACCAGACATCAAAGGAAGAACAAATACCAAAACCCACTTAATCGTGGGAGAAAGAGCAATAAAGCAAACAAGTTCAGCAATTTCAATATGAAGATCGACCAACAAACCCATACCATGTTTTGGTTTTATAAATAAAACAGATCTATAATAAGAAGACCAACCAACACATCCATAGCCTGTTTCATCGAGATGTTAAAACCTGGTATGTCATAATTATCTTGAATACCATTTGTTTTATTATAAGATCTTTCTATTTTTTCTTATAGATTTTTCCTGATTTTGATGAATATAATCCACTAGCGATTAATTAGGCAAAAGTTTTGGAAGAGAAGATTTTTGTAAATTTAGAAAAAAATCATTCTTTGTCGCACATCTTCACATGAATGTTCATGGTGATGATGATATACAAATCATCAGTGGTGGGGTAAAGGAGACAAAGATAGGTTTACCGCAGGGAAAACCCGACAAAGATCCCGCAAAAAACAAACGCATGGGATCCATTTTTATCCATTGATGATCTCAATGCTAAAGGGCAGTTGCAGAGCCGTCCGATTCCCTGTCGGGAGTTTTTGCGGTAGGTGTAGCACTACTCGGGTAAAGGATGGTGGATCGGTGATAAAGTGACGATGGTGGACCTGTTTGGAAAAAGGCTTTCGGTTTTTCGTGGTGGGTCACGTGGGTGTATTCAGTAAGGGTATTTTTGACCGAGCTAGAAAAATATATATACTAGGTCCGAGTTAGCGAGTCGAGTACGATTTTATTCTCCTCGGATCCATTTTTGCTCTCCCTTTAACAAAAATCATTTGAAATGGTATTCATATAGCATATATGCTAAGAAAAGTTATTCCATTTTTGTCCTTGTTGTTTATATTCTAGCAAGATAATTATTGGATGTAAAGTTAATTATAATTTTTATCTGCCAGTATTTTTATCTTTCCACGCGCATTATACATCCCAACGCCTCTAGTTTACCAAAAAGAAGAGAAAAACACCTATAAGTTAAAACCCATACTAAAGGCAGCTTATGTAGACTGCGTATGGATCAAAAATGTAAAAGTTCTTTCTCTTATCGCTCTATTCAGTGTCCTTGAATGATTTAGGCCAAAAATGTAAAAGTCTTTTAATTATGTTCCCCAAAGGCAACTAAACTTATCTATAAGCCAAAAATCTATAAGCCAAAAATCAACCTCCAGTCCATTGTAAAAAATTAAGAGTATATGTGGCAAAATAGTCCTAATATGATAGGTATTCTGTTGGGTGCAATAATCAAAAACAAGGAAAAATCAAATAAGCAAAAGTTATTGATACTTAGCTCCTTTATAGTGGAAGTGATCGATTTGATGAAACGGACGAGCTCCCCAAATCTCCGCAACAGCAACAAGGCAAAACTTTGGAAAACAGAGTGAGTCACGTGTTCAACACGCCGCCCTTAAGACATTAGCGCCCGGCTACACTCAAGAGTGATGCTATAGCCCTCACAGACGGATATCTCCGGGATAAAACACCCTACTACACCTACTACTAGCATATGTAGTAGATGCTCAACTTGAGCTTGGCAACTCGAAAAAACCGTTAAGGAAAATCGCGAACACTTAAGAAACGACCATAAAATATTTTCCCTTAGGGGTCCCTCTACAATAAGGAGCAACCCCTTTCCCATGATTTTTACAAAAGTAGTAAATTTGTTTATATAATGGAACAACACAACTTAAGAAGAAGAACTCCCCAATGTGGGACTAAAAAGCTTATATAGTCTCTTAAAACAACTAAAAGGTGGAAACTCCACAATGTGGGACTAATACGTTTTTTTCATTCACAAAAGAAAACAATAACTTATAATTTTATTAAAACCTTAAAATCCTTTTTATTAATTGTTTTCCAACAATCCCCCACATGAATGAAAACTTAATAAAAACACGAAACACGGATAGATCTTGGTAAATCAACAATCCAATCTCACGACCCGAACCGACCGAAAATACGGACGGATCGTGCATGTTGAAGTCATACTAGCCATTCCAACGTCATCTCCCTCACACAACAGTGTGTTGACCACGGGGTCATACTATGGATTTCTAAAATCATATAGTATAGAGAGCTTTCATCTTTAGTTCCTCACAAGTGAGACTAAAGGTTCCTTTCACCAAAGTGAAAAAGCATGAACTAGTGAACCCTTAGTGACCCTTAGGTCCTAAGTTCCAGTAATACCAAAACCATCAAAATAAAAATCACATAAAAAGCGCAGGAAATACCATTTTAGGCAGAGGTGTCCATGAGGTCTTGAACCTTTGCTTAGTGAGATATTACCGAATTACTTGCTAGAGACAAAGTGAACTATGTCTTGAACTCGCTAGCATTTGATGTAATTCGCGATAACAACCACGGATGATATCTCCAAGGGTGCTTTCTAAGCTCGTGCCGTTTTGTCCAATTTGGCCCTGGACATATCCTGTTTCTCAGAATGCTCTAGAGAATCAAAGCTCATATTCTCATAGGAAGCGGCCCCACTTCCTCATTCAGATAGGTGAGTTTCTATAAAGAGTGTTACTGCTACACCCCACTTCAATCTTAAATTGAAACTATAAAACTCATTAAGACTTATTAAAAGTCATCCTTCACATGCAAAGCACTATCACGTTTACACCACGGGAAGGGACAGAGAATAAAATTCTCTCGATAGTGTTTACCTTTACCCACCATAAATTAGTTGTCTCATTCAAACCTTGATCTTGGGATCTCCAGCTTAGCAAGGTTGAGTATCCTTCATGGCAAGTTTAATTTATGAGCTTAAGCCCCATCCCCGATGCATTTCTAACTATCTCTTTGGACAAACCTTTCGTCAAAGGTTACGCGATATTCTCCTTGGACTTTATCCAATCAATGGAAATAACGCCAATTGAGATTAGTTATTTTTAGCTTTAGCTATTATAGCTTAGCTAACACAATGTATAGATATAGGCTGGCACAGCCTATGCCTGAGAGGAATGTCTTCTAAAAAAGCATCTTAGGCACTCGGCCCCTCTCGTGCTTTATCTAACGCAATACTCTCGAGATTCCACAATGGATTGAGCAATATATGTATGTTTGGAAATCTTCCAAAAACAAACCCTCTTGCTAAAGTGAAAACATCCACTCGTAGACTTAGACTCCTCCGAGTCAACTATCCGATTCGCATCACAAAGTTCCTAAAGGACAATAAAATACCTTTCATAAAACAAAAGGTAATAGAGTATTTTAGGTACCATAATACTCTACTAAGTACATCACAATGTTCTTGCTCGGACTACAAGTATATCTACTTAACTTACTCACAATATAGGCAATGTCTGGACTCTTACAGGTTCATTAAATTCATCGGACATCCTATAACTCTTGATTATTCAAGTTAAGATGCTCCATTTTCCTTATTTTTCTTGAGTCAAGAAGAATCGTATGGAGTACAAGCAGGCATACAATCAGACTGATTGTATCTCTAAAGCACAAATTCAACATAATGAGAATAACTAAGACTATAAATGTTTGATTATCTTATAATCCTCATCTCTAAGATTACATCAAAAGGCCTTAGTCTTTCAAGTCAACGTTCTCATTCAGTGCATGGTTTTAGTGGAATTAATCACATCTATGTTTGTATCAAGTATAAGCATATCATCCACATACAAGCATACAATCACACATGCATCCTTAACGAGTTACTTATAAATATACTTGTCGATTCATTAACTTAAATCCACTACACATTATCACATGTCACTATTTACGTGCTTATTTTATAAACCATACAAAGATTTGTTCAACTTACAAACTTTGTCTTCATAACGTTTCACTACAAAGTTCTCAGGTTGGTCTATGTAATTTTTTTTTTTTTATCTAATTCACGGTTTACAAAAGCTTCTTTTAACATCCATCTCGATGTATCTCTACGTTGTTTATGGAAGCAATATCAATTAGCATCTCAATAGAAGTAATTCTCGTCACAAGTGAATAAGAATCAAGGAAATCTACACCTTCTTTTAGTTTATAGCCTTTAGCTACTTAGCCTAATATTTTTCCACAGTTCCATCTACCTAACGTTTCCTCTTAAAGACTCATTTACATCCCATGGTCTTACTCCCCGGAGGTAAACTAGCAAACTCCCAAGTCTCGGTTTCGACTGACCGAGTCCATTTCACTAAATGAAGCTTCTTACCGAATGGGCTTTCAATAGATGTTATGGCTTCTTTCTGAGTCCGGAGCTCAGATTAAGCTAGAATTATTAAGAAGTCGGGTCCATAAGAAGTCTCGGTTCTAATCTTTTACTTCTCCTAGGATCAACTCTAATTTGTCTTCCTTAAACATAAGTTCTGACTATTTGAAAATAAATCTAGGGGATCAACATCACATCTCTAATGAGGTACATGATTAAGAATAAACATGTTCAAAGAACTCAGCATCCCTAGATTCCATAATAGTATTCACACCAAAGTCGGAAAAGCGTAACTCACAACCAAAAACTATATGCAGTAGGGTACTCAGGATATCTTATCTAAACACCCCCACACTTTGACGTATGCATAATAAGGTTGTCTATCTTTCATAAACATATGGAGTTTTATCTAATCCTTTAAAGGTTACTCTATTCAGGATATATTAAAATCAGAGGACGACCTCCCCCCCACAAGTTGGCGGTTAATCCTTTAATCAACATGGCATAAATCATCTCCTTAATGGTTCTGTTCTTACGATCAACTATACCATTAGACTACGGTGAATAAGGAGGTGTGATCTCATCAATAATGCAATTTAACAAGTAAAGTTCTCCTATATGAATTTCATACTTGCCATCATGTTCAGACCTAACCCTTTTAGTGGTAACATAAACTTTGCTTTCAATTTCAAGTTTATACTCTTAAGGCTTCTAAGGCATCATCCTTACCCCTAAGTAAGTATACAAGATAGTACCTCGTACAATCATCTATGAAAGTTATAAAAACACATTTTACCACCTTAGTTTGGGTTGATTTCATGTCAACTAGGTCTAATCAATTAATTCTAAGGGCTTAGAATTACTACGAGCAATTTTGCTAAAAGGTTTTATAGCATATTTTGATTCTACGAATATTTAACTTTTGTGTTCAATATCCAAACTAAATTTGGGTATGCATCCTACGCTTCCCAGTTTATGCATTGACTTATATAAGTTTACGGTTCCATGTCTACCATGCAAAACATTCAATCACACAAAAGAAAACACAAGAATCAACTCTTTCATCAATTTTTTTCGTTTAAGCTTATATAGACCCTAAGTCCTATAATTGTTGCCTAAAAAATCATTGCCCTTAGTTATAACAAGTTTTCCACATTTAATTAAGATCTTCAATCTTTTACCATCTTCAAGAGAACAAGATACAAGATTCTTGCATATGCCTTAACATGAAAACTTTATTCATGTGAGAATATTACGAGATATGAGCTTCGCTCGACCTTTCCTTTTATGCAACCTCCACGCGGTAAGTTACTCATATAGAGTTTCTCGACATCTCCTATCCTCTGATAGGAGGTGAACAGGTCTCTGTCTCAACAAACATGCTTGGTGGCTCCAAAGTCCACCTACTGGTCTCTCACATTAGTTATTAAAAATAACTTCCGACATCATGCCACTGAACTCGTACTCGTTTGTTTCAACTAAATTAGCATTAACTATCTACTAATTAAGGTTTTTATGTTGCCTACAATTTCATTGCCGTATGGCTAGGATTTTACACACATAAAAATCGCCCTTAATTAAAGTAATGCTAGATTCAGGTTTATGAAACATACCTTTCTTAAGAAGACTACGCTTAGAGTTGAGTTTGATGATCCAACCTTTGTCAGCTTTGGAAAAATTGTGTTCATCCACATGCGCCTGTTAGCCATGTCCCTTTCCAGTTTCATGTCATAATCTTCGTTCATACTCTGACTACGAAGATGGTAATTTCCCAATCACCTAATACACCACATCTCAAAACCTTAGTTCCGAAACAGAAGATAAAATATGAGTTTTGAAGATAATATCTAGATTTACAAACTTCGTTTGAACCACCATATCAAAAAACTCATGGTTACCCCATAAAAACTACTTTAGTTAATAAAACATTTATGCCCGTCAGAATTTTCAGGAACGTTTCTCTGTTTTGTAAAATATCAAAAAAATACTTTTACAACTCCAAAAATTCTGAAATTTTACGTGGGTAACTATCAGGATGTCCTCTACGTTGTGCCAAAAGGGTTCGTCGAAATTCCTTTTAGGTTGAGAGATAAATTCGAAACTCTACAGCTGACCAAAAATTCGTTTTCTGTTTTTCACTCCATAATTAACATCCATGATTCACAAACCAATTAACCATTCTTGATTATTACAAATTATAATGTCTTAAGATTGTTGGGTGCAATAATCAAAAACAAGGAAAAATCAAATAAGCAAAAGTTATTGATACTTAGCTCCTTTATAGTGGAAGTGATCGATTTGATGAAACGGACGAGCTCCCAAATCTCCGCAAGCAAAGAACAAGGCAAAACTTTGGAAAAACAGAGTGAGTCACGTGTTCAACACGCTGCCCTTAAGACATTAGCGCCCGGCTACACTCAAGAGTGATGCTATAGCCCTCACAGGACGGATATCTCCAGGATAAAACACCCTACTACACCTACTACTAGCATATGTAGTAGATGCTCAACTTGAGCTTGGCAACTCCGAAAAAACCGTTAAGGAAAATCGCGAACACTTAAGAAACGACCATAAAATATTTTCCCTTAGGGTCCCTCTACAATAAGGAGCAACCCTTTCCCATGATTTTTACAAAAGTAGTAAATTTGTTTATATAATGGAACAACACAACTTAAGAAGAAGAACTCCCCAATGTGGGACTAAAAAGCTTATATAGTCTCTTAAAACAACTAAAAGGTGGAAACTCCACAATGTGGGACTAATACGTTTTTTTCATTCACAAAAGAAAACAATAACTTATAATTTTATTAAAACCTTAAAAATCCTTTTTATTAATTGTTTTCCAACATATTCAACTTCCGAATTGAATTTGGACTTCCATAAAATTCCAAACACAATAAGTTAAGTTTTCATTTTGGAATTGTAATTTCTTAACCAATCATACGTTGCCAAATATCCTTACCAAAACTCTTGTTTCACAAAATTCAAAATAACCTTTTTTCGACCAATAGGAAACAAGAATTTCCTCACCATATAAAGTGGGAGCTTTATTTGTCTATGGCTTTAAGTCTTTAGATATATACTCATACCAGTAATGCGAAATTTATTATGCGCTAGGTTTTGCGGGATTGCCCTGCATGACCCGAAGGTGAGACCTATGTACCTATACCACACCGTCTGTTATTCATGAAATAGGAAGCCTACTCTCCTGAATCGTGGAGAACATCTCCTAAATGCAACCGTAGTGAATCTATTACGGGTGAACTTATATATGGAATACTTCGTAAAACTCATTCTTGATGGATATGTGGGATCGCTTACATTCAATCAAACTTGGGAATATTCTATCAAACTTAACTATACATGAATAATGCTTAACCTTGCGTTAATTTAATTGAACATCTTGTTCTCTTGTCTCTCTTAAATCCTCGGAAGGTTTCCGGTATATACTGACCGCAGATTGAATTCCGCGGTCCATCCCGACAAAGATAAAAAATGGGATCCTCTGATTGGACGGTTTCGTAGGTAGGTTTCGGGTGGGATCCACCCACCGTCTCTCTAGAGATGAACCCGCGGGACATAAATTATTTCCACTTTTTTTCCGACTAATGTTTCTCAAACAGACATAGTTTTACTTCAAGGTCAGATATCCCGATCACAAAAGTATTTTTTTATTTTTTATTTTTAATTAAACAGACATTTTGACTTGTTATTATCCTTTGATACAAACTTTTATGCATTCACCGGTTAGGTCATGTTTCAGCTGTGTGGATCAACGACATGTACTTAGTAGGCTTCGAAATTAGAAGATGATAGTCACTTGAGAAATAACACCCACACCCTTCCTTATTAAAATAATGCTTTTTTTTTTTTTCAACGTGTAGATTATCTTTCTAAAAATATTTTACTCTTTAATTTCAATGAAGAAGATTTACAGGACAACTAACAAGCAAAACACCCTCTCTGATGACTGTTAGAGTATCTTTTACCTTCTTTTAGTTCAAGTGAAATAGGAGTGTTAGTCTGTCTTTATTTTTCTTTATGTATCAGGGTTCTCTGCCTATATAAGGACAGTGCCCTCTCTTATCCTTTATCATCAATACAACAATGTTCTATTCCTGCTTATCCTAAATTCTGTCATGGCATCAATGTTCTATTCCTGCTTATCCTAAATTCTGTCATGGCATCAATGACAACAAGACATACCTACATCTGTTCAAAGACACTCGCGTATACAGACTGCTGAGCTAGGTAGTCAACTTTGAGCCTTAATCAAATTACCAATACAAATAGCAAGAAGATTTCTTTAGGACTTGAAAAATAAAACGAAAAAGATAAACGAACCGCCATAAAATCCAAAAAAAAAAAGAATCGCATACTCACATGAGTGGGAGCCAAAAACCCCACCCCAAGGAAAAGATAACAAAATCTAGTGAAAAGATAATCCAGACGGAATGCAAAAAACCAGGAATGCAGTAGTTACCTCAGGATTTAACAAGATAAGAGAAGAGTGGAATCCTTTTCTTTCGCACCAAAGCAACTGCTCCTTGTTATTCCTAACCATCCTCAACGCCCTAGACATAAATTCAATGTCGAAGAGCATAAGCAACAGCTCTACTTCTTATGTTGTTGCAGATACCAAATTCAATCAACATTCATTCTGAGTGAGGTGTGCTTTATAAAGTAACTAACTAGTGCTCATAGAACCCAGACATACTGCAACAAGACATATTTTATGGTCAAACTTTCAACATTGGAAATCCAAATTACATCTAACACGTACAGTAAAAAATTTGATCTAGGAATGAGTATCATTTTCAAAGACCACTCATGGGAAGCAAATGGTAAAAGAATGCAAAAAGCAAAACTGTTTTTCTTTTGACCAACACATATTTAATATCTCGATACATCCGATGATGCAACAGAGTAACAAGCTATTAGAGTGCACATTCCAGCCATATCGTGATAATAAAAGGGTCTGAACTGAATATGTAAGTCTTAGGTGCCATGGATGTTCTTAGGCTTTCGGCCTCTTATTTGGGCTCAACGCGCCAAAATTTTAACATTGATCCCCGCACCAATAAGTTCTTTTACAAGGATTAATTGGGGGCCACAAAAAATAATTGGGGCCTCACAAAATTTATACCCACACCAAAAATTATAGGGAGCTTCCAAAATGATGTTGAAAGTACCATTCTACCCTTCCCCTAAAAATTGCCCTAAAATCCTATTAACATTAAACCGAGCCCCATTTCATTTTATCAGCCGACCCTTCTTCTTCTTCTCCTCTCCCCCTCCCTCTCAGTTCCTCCATTAAGTTTTCAACTGCCAAATTACAGTTACAGATCCAGGGTCGTTAACCACGGTTTTTTATTGCTTAACGATTTTTGATATGCATGTTAATTGATGAAAAATCGCTAACCATTAGGGTGTAGTAGATAACGACCCTAAACCTGGTTTTCTGCCCTAGGATAGTGTCGTCCAGGAAATTTTAAATCGTTAACGATTCTTCTCTACGATATTTTTTAAATACGAACGACTATTTGTTTCTAAAGTAACGTGTTGTGTAACTCTCAATTCAAAAGTAGCTCAAACCATATATTGGCCGAACAAATGAAAAATAGAATCACGAAAGAGAGACGAGAGAATATGGGAGCTGGACTCCCCTTATTATTATTAAGCTTATGTTCTTATTGCAAAGTACATCCATGGTTGAGAACTGGATATTTATAGTCCACTAAGTCGGTAAGATTAATGACACGTATGTGCATAGAAAAGTTAGGAAAACTTAAAGATTAAGGCTCCTCAGTTGATCCTTATCAGTTAAGAGGCGGTTGATTTGTCTGGATTTCTCTCGATCCTGCTTTGTTTGACGACCCCTTTATTAAACTAACGATTCTGTATGATACAAAATTTGTTCCCTGTTTAAAAAATAGGAAGGGTCGTCACCATATAGGAATGCCAAATTAACGACCCTAAGAGTAACATCTTCAAATAGTAAAAATTTTTAGATTCATTGGGTTCTAAACATATTAAGCTAACGACTCTATGTGACCTAACTAGCTGGAGTCGTCAATTATATCACACTTGGTTGACGATTTTTCATAACCTACAAAAGTTGCAGGTTTAAGTCGTCAAAGGTTGTGTCAAGTAATTGACGACTCCTTAGAGTCGTTCGTTTATTACCCTCTCGACTTAACGACTCTAACACTGAGTACTTCCATAGTGACCATCAATCGACCGCTTGGAGCATCATTCATACAATTTGAAGAGTATAGGAAGTTTACCTGATTGTTTTGAGCTTCGGGTTCTTCATTCTGAGGAGTCGTCAATTACTAATATCTAAATTTCTTCCTCTCTATCCAACACAATTTTTTTCTTTCTTTCTAATATCTAAATTTTTCCCATAAAACTGATTTTATCTAACTTAACTAATTTATAACTAATCTAACTTAATTAACACTAACGGTTTGAGGGTAGTTTAGCCATTTCGAAAAATTCGGATAAGGGGTAACCCCAAAATGCTATTGGGAGACCAACTGGTGAGGCCCCTAATTATTTTTTATGGCCCCAATTTTTTTTCATTCTTTTAACATCTGTGTTCATGCAAATATACACCTGGCAGCAAGTGCAGCCGTAAATACTTGCGCAAGCAGCTCGTTTACCAATTTTTGACGAGGGCCGACTATATTTCATGGTTCCTGGCCCTTGCTGGTCAGTTAAAAGTATGATTGTGAATTGTGTTGGCCTTCTAGGTTGGTGACTATACACAGAAAGTGATAAGAAGTGGTTCGTTGCTTATTCAATGGCCAGCAGCTCAAGCTCAAAAGGTCATGATTCAAAGAAATCTATAAACCAAAGGGTAACAATTTGCTTAATCTCTTGTTATGATTAATCAATTGATAAGGCATATTTATAGGCTACATTACTTGGAAAATAAGAAAACAATACTACTCCTAAAATATTATTCCAAACAAATATAAACTCTAAATTAAATAATTAAATACTTAAAATATAATAAAATACCTAAATAAATATATTATCTCTAAGATATGCCTCCATTGCCTAAATAAATACCTGAATAAATAAAATATATATTTTCCCTAAATAAATAATTTATGCTTATCCAATGCCTCGTGCCTCCATTGGACTTGTGTGCTCGCTGCCCCCTTCACTTGCTAGCCAGGGTGGCTTCCACAATCTTGAGAAAGTTGACTTGTACGAAGGATCATATATGCCAAATATGCCTGAGTGATGTATCGGGTCAACACCGTTGACATGTTCCATAAAACATGATCCTATCAGAAAGACCCCTTTGAGGATGATGAAATGTGAACCTTATGTTAGAAGAATCAAACAAGCGTGTACTGCCTCGGAAGTCCACCTTTACTGCGTTTTCTTTTGCTCTCTCGTTAAAACTATTATTATTAGCAAAGAAGTCTGGAGCCGTACATTTTTAAATGTTCTCTAAGTAGATCGACGGTTTTGACTATATATGGCGGAATAGTGAACATAGTTGTATGTCGGTTTTGAATTGTTCATTCATGAAGCAGAAAGTGTTTGCAATTTGCAGGTACTGCCATGTTTCTTAATTTGGGTTTGGAACTGGCCTTTATTTCAATATCAAAGAGAGGTGGGTAGCTTTAGCCTTTAATCCTCTTATAGAAATACAACCAGTGGATCATCTTCACTTTGGTAAAAATCGAAGTTTGTTAGACACCAGTTCAATGAGGTTATAATAAATTATAGGTATCATCGAGACGGATCATTGAGAAACATGAATCAAACATAAATAAAGAAGACATGAGCTTTAAAGTGGTTCGCCACTAACACTACATCCACTGAGAAACCATGAAAGGTGAAATGTTATTGATCTTCAGCACATACTTTACAATTACACATACACTCTAGTTTATAGAGTGACATGACTAAACCTTAGGAAGATACCAAAACCTAAATATCTTGACTAGATAAATATTTTAGGAAACTATAAAGATTACATTTAATATTCTGATCTTGTAATATGTAAGTATCTTCTAATATCTTCTCTTCAATACTTTGCACGGACACCTCGGTAATCTTGTCTTCGCGGTCATCTCGACCTTATATATACGTGTAGTATTCTAATAGGTTTACTTTCTAAATGGGAACACCAAATTCAAATACGTTCACCTTCCTAAGTCTAGATTTGAAGTTGTGCGGGTCAAAGCATGCATGGTATCCATACAGGTATAGCGCTCTGAGTGCAAAACCATTTTGTACTCCTATCTTAGCAATCACCGGCTATAAAATCTCAGCGCAAAATGGTTTAGCAGTAAATCATATTGAATAGAAAATCTTTATTTCTCATATTTTCCTAGTAATTCAATATTATTATTATTATTATCATTATTATAACTAGTTTTTAGCTAATTCAAATAATTATTTAATGGAACCAGTAGAAGAACCCAGGAATAATTCATATTATGGATAGAAAAAAGAAGAAGATGAAGATACTGATGATTGTATTTCGCTTGGATTTTCTAAGTAACGATTTCCGGCTAAAGAGTTACAAAGAAATCGAGCATGCGCATTTCTTTTAAGTTGTGATCATGAATTAGAGTTGGATGCATTGATTAATAAATGAGGGAAAAGTCGTCATATGGATAATATAATTATGAATCGTTCTGTACAGACCATGTAGAAAGAATATGAAGGTGCTGTGTTTACAAGGTTTGCGGTCGGACAAGAATTTTTATTTATATGGAGAAGGTGGTCTATTCCCATTTATACAAGGGATGATGGGAATTGTAGTAATTTATGCATAGTTGTACATTTACTTTATGTTATTAGCTTGTGGAAATTTTAATTTTATCCAAGGATGATTTAGAAATGTTATAAATCATTAATAAACAAAAAAAAATTCTTTCATTTTATTTGCAGATAAATATAGATCCACAGATATATTTGAATCTAACTTATCCACATGCGGATGTTAGATTCGAGGGTGATGTATTTTAGATGTGGATGGAAATCTAAGATCCGCCAGTTAAATGAACTATATGTGGGTGGCACCGTTGCTCTAGGTATACCCTAATGGATCATTTAAAATGTAAAAGGTGTTATCTTATTGGCTTTGCTAAAGTATCTTTGAATTATCTGAGCTGATTCTTACGTTTTTCCCTAAAAACAATTTTTGATGAACAATTAAGCATATCTTATATATCAAAAACAATTCTTGGTTGATCAGATAAAATCTCTTAGAATTTCCAGTGATTCACAACCATGTGGGACCTATAAGTGCGTAAAAACCACCTCCAATAAAACCTCGTGGTGGACACCTTATGGGATTTTTCTCGAGTAACGTAGATTTACTATGGTTGGGTCCCATGATTTGTCCTCTATGACTTAAAATAGGGGCCTACGCTATTCCTAGCGTATGAATGCTACTTTCCTGAATCTTACAGAACAACCCCAAATGCAATTCACGACGGATCTAGTGCAGTTATGCTCATATATGAAATACATAAGTTAGGGAAATTATAAACTTACCAGAACCATCACTAAATGAGCGATAAAAATTAAATTAATGTAAAGGAATTCAATGGAGCTTTCAATGATAAGAAATAAGAAGATTATTCAAGTTATGAAACTAAAAATAATTCACTCATCGGAGCACCGACTGAATTTGTTCTTGATATGTTTGACATATTAAGTCAAGTACCAACTGAATCAGTTCTTGATTGTACATCAATTTACTGTCTGATTAAAAATCAGTAACTGATTCATGTGATACTCGACTCAATTTTTCTAATATAATCACTTATGGTAGAATGTTGAAATCATCCATGAGAACCCATTATTGTCGAAGAAGTTAGAAGAAACAGTTATTCACTGGATGGTTCAGCAAGTTATCCATGGAGTGAAATTAAAGGGTATTATAGAGGGGCGTACGTGTTATGTACGTAGACATTCCAATTCCTATACATATAAAATACCTGGAGATGTATGAAATTTATTTATTTTCAATTTATTGTGAACTCTAATGAGATGTAAAGTAGTGGATATCAGTATAGTCCATTGCAATATTCCTTATTCGGTTACTTACACGACTGTAGCAACCAACAAGTAACCAAAAATGACGTTAACTTGTATATACTATCTACCTATATATACCTTCATATTTTATATATACTCTTTGTGCGCTATAACTTCAGCTATGTGTGAAGATGAAAAATTGACAGGAAAAACTTAACTATTTTTAAAAAAGATTTCTAATTTTACTAATTGCTATAAGACCATCAAATGATTATATGTATTTCGATAATCTATTATACAAAGGAAAGGGAAAAACTGGAAACAAAAAATATTCCAGCTTCACAATTCCAATTTGCCTTAAATATTTTTATGTAATGTTTATGGTATAACACCTTTAGAATTACCTACATACTCTATTATCTAAAGGCAGCTAGAGTTAGTGAAGACGAAATATTTTTTCTTCCAAAATTGTCCCTGCATGCCTTTATATAATAATTGATAAGAATGCAAAATTTATTTGAAAGCATAGTAGTAACTAGAGAAGTTTGGATATCTATTCTATTTTGTCCCTATCCTCATGCCCATTGAAAAAGCATAATACCAAGACGCTTGGATAATTTGAAATGTTATTGAGACAACCTATACACCAAAAGTATTGGTTATTCCATTGTGGGAAAATTAAGAAAATAACTAACTTTTTGACCCTTAATCAATAAACCGGCTAGTTTTTCACAAACCTATATAAAATAGCCATTCTATTAGTTATATCACCTGTTCCCACCAATATGGTCAAACAAGTTGGATTAGTCAATTTTTGGCTTTAAATTACTATTATATCCTTGGTATAAATTTATCGATCATCATTATTCTTTTTTTCCTCCGTTAACCTAAGCTTCTTCTCTTTCTTGGTTGTTCTCACAGCAAAACTCAACCCAAATTTCCAACTCTTATATACTTTGAATCATTCCCTTTTTGACCATTCAAAAATAACAAAGACCATTTCTTCTTTTATGCTCCTACATGATGGTATCAAACTCATCACTCATTAACCAATCCTTCCATCGTACTTGTTCAATCGATGGAAGTAAATTCTCGTTCTTCCACCGAAAATACTCTTAATTGGGGTAAGGGTTAATTTAAGCTTTCAGTTGGGTGTTTGTTTATGTTGATTCAATTCCTATCGACTCAATGGTTATCCTTGTTGGTAATTTTGGGTTTTCTAAGTTTGTTGTTTATTTGTAATCGACAATTGATTAATGAATAATGGGAATCTGATTAATTTGAAAGAAACACAAGAAATATTATGATAAATGCAGAGCTTAAGGTTACGATTTAGGGTTTTTGGCATTTACAACTCTTGGAGAGTTAGGCGAAGATTTTGTTGCTTTCCTGAAGAGACTCCGATCTTGTATAGCTAACCACGACTTCAATGCGAAAGTTAGTAATTTTATTTTTCATAGAATTGGTGTTGTTATTTCGAAAGGGATTGGTACCCAGCTTGTTGCTCGGTTACCAACCAACTCTCTTGTAATTGAGAATGATGATAATTAATTTATTTTCCATTTGATCAATATTGGGTTTTTATCAAATGTTAATTTGTATCCCCTGTTTGTTCTTGCATATGTTATTAGTTAGGGCATAATTAATTAGGTCAATTGGTCCTTCAATTGATAAGACTTATTCCCTCTGTCCTTTTTTATCTGTCCTAATTTCTACTTTGGTTTGTCCCTTTTTATCTGTCCGCTCTGTTTATAGACATACTTTTCCCTTAAACTATCAAATATACCCTTTATTTTTAATAAAATCATAAAATCATTTTTAATATAAAAATCTTAAATAATATCACCATATATAAGGAAAAAAACTTACTCAATATATTTGTATTAATTGTCATTCATTTTTTAAATAAAAACATTTATGGATAGTTATAAAATTCCTAATAGAACTTCTACTTATTCTTACATAACCTTATCAATATTTCTTAAATTGTGGATTCCATAATAAAAGCAATATAAATTTGCTTTTATTTTCTTAAAATATTTCCTAAAATAATAATACTATCAAATTTAAGCTAATAATTTAGTTTTGGTAATAATATATCATTAAATAGGTTAGTCAAGGGATAATCATGATATTTTATAGGATTTCCTTAATATCTTGACAAAGTCAAAGCGGACTCTTTATTTAGGACGGAGGGAGTATTAGGGTTCTTGATAGTGATTTATTAGATTCAATTTGGGGAAGAAGAACATGTTACAATTTTTGGAAGAACAAGATCAACTGGTCATGGTTGAACTAGGTAGTGGGTCTATTGACTCAGTCTCTTGGTTCGGTTTAACTAGGTACGACCTAGTCGGTTCATGTGAGGGTTTTATGTCTTTTTCTAAGTAGAAAACTGACACGTAGACAGTCAATTGCAGTTATCCGTTTTTTGAAAAAAACACTGGACAAAAAATGACAAATTCGACCAGTTGCCAGTTTATATAAAATTCAAAAAACGGTCGTTTTCTTAAATATGGTCCAAAAAGATGGCTACTTTATTAAAAAGCCCTTCAATTTTCCCAACATTCCCTATTTTCCGGCAAAATAATTATCAGGATATAAAGTAATTTACAATAACTATCGTTTTTCATCCGTTCTTTGCACGTATATTACGTGTACCCAAGTTTACTGTACAAAAAAAAAAAAGAAACGAAAAAAAAAACCTCTAATGTACAAAATAAATAAATAATGAAAATATTAATTGAGATAAATGCTAATACAAATGATAGCTTAAGTAGTTTGAGCATAAATATGTTAGGGTGAGCATGGGTGGTACGACCCACAATACTCGCAACTAGCGGGTGTACACAACCAGCTCATATTCGAATTTTATATGAATGCATTATTGAAAATACAAATGTATTGGATCGAGTACGGTGCATGCGTCTAAAAATTTATTGGAAATTCGCACCCGCTAAGTTAAGAGTATGCTTCTAAAAATTTATCGAAGACCCTCACCCTCCAGGTTAAGAGTATTTATAGAATCAGGTAACAAATAATAAGAAATTTAATATAATCTATAAATAAGAAATTTAATATAATCTCTTATGAGAAGAAGAGATATTGAAGTCCCTGCAACCTGTGTGTTCTGTAATTGCTGTGAATCTAGTAACCACCTTCTTCTTCATTGTTCTTTTTCTTCAGATTTGGCATCTTTCTCAATGTAATGCAGCTAGTTTGGCAGTTTGGAATCTTGTTCTTGTGGCTATAATCTGGAGCATCTAGAATGAGAGGAATGCAAGAGTTTTTTCTGATAATAGGAGCAATGTCATTGGAGTTGTTAACAAAGCTATCTTCTGCTTATTCACCTGGGCATTAGCATCTAAAGAGTTTGATTATGTAAACTCTTCTTCTGTCATGACTGACTGGTGTAATATCTACTTTAATCATGCATAGAGTGGTAGCTTGTCACCATTATTTTCCTTTTTCTTTTCTTTTTCTCTTATATTTTGTAGGGTGGTATAGCCTTTATACCCTCTATTTTTTGATCAATAAATCTTCTTTGCCGATCAAAAAACAATAAATAAGAAATTTAATAATTCATATATGCCAAAGTGTATATCTATTTTGTATTACTCATTTATGGATGTTTTAGTTTTACACGTTCCTTTTTAAGCGGGGAAGAGGGTTTATTTAAATATAATAGGATATTTATTTAAGGATAATTTAAAATTTTATAAATCATTAATAAATAATATCTTATTAGTTTTTCTTTGATTTTGACTTTAATATAATTTTTAGTATAAACTGACGGATCCATCCGCATCCAACCCATCACCCACGGATATTAGACTATGGGCGATAGGTCGTCTGCCGATGAGAATCTAGTATCTACCATTAATTGAACCATATGTGGGTGTCACCATTGCTCATCCCAACAGGTCATCGAAAATGTAAAGGGTCCGAAATATCGTTGAATTATCTAAGAAAACACTGGATTTTGTTCCTAAAGCAATTAAATTCCCGTTTTTATTTTTGATGAACAATTAAGTTTATTTTATGAATCCCAAATTAAGTATAAAGTTTAGAATACGTGTGGAAAAGTCAGATTGCAAGTATGGACAGAAAACATATAACCATATCAAAAGACGATAATTCTTGGCTGACCATAGGAAATTTCTGAAATTTTCCAGTGATTCACAGCAATAATGGATCCATAGTATGGTAAAACTACCTCTCATAAAACCTCGTGGTCGGTCCTCTAAATTGGGAAACGTGGGAAATCTTACGGAATTTTCTCGATTGACCTAGATTCACTAAGGTTGGATCCCGCGAGATTTCCTGCATTACCTAATGCCAAGACCAACGTTATTCCATAAAGTATGAATGCTAGAGTCTTGAATCATGCAGGACAACCCCTAAGTGCAACTTATGAGGAACAATCCCTAAATGCAACTCACGGTAGATTGAGTGTGATTATATTCATACATCAAATACAGGAATTTTGATTGTTATTAACTTACCAAAACCATCAGCAAAAGGGTGAAAAACACTAAGATGGTTCAACAACGGAATGTTGGCTGAGAGGAAACTATAAAATTATTCTAATTATAAAACTTGAAATAATTAATCCATCGAAGTACCGATTGAATCAGTTCTTGATTGTAATTCAGATTACTGATTTGCAATTAGGAAAAGATTCATTTGGTAATCGACTTAATATGTCTAATGCAATATCTCATGTTAATGTTGAAAAAGTTAGTAGAAACAATTATTCATTTGATGGTTCATATGTGCGTAGATATTCTCATTCTCATCCCTATACCTATACATATAAGATACCGGGAGATTTTATGAATTTGCTTATTTTTCAGTTTGTTATAAATTCTAATGAGATGTAAAATTGTGGATATCACTATACTCCATCAGCACGTGAATACATTACTATCCATTGGTCTATTTCCTATTCGGTTACTTAGATAACCGTAGCAACCAGCAAATTAATCAGTTGTGTGATTCCTAGGATGGAGAATCTCATTCACTCTCAATCCTCTAGAGTGAATAAACTGGGAATTAATCGTATATGACATATTAAGTCGATTACCAACTGAATCGGTTCTTGACTGTAAATCAATTTACCGACTGATTAACAATCAATAACTAATTCATGTGATAATCGACTTAATTTGTCTATTATAATCTCTTATGGTAGAATGTTGAAATCGTCCATGAAAACCTATTCCTTAATTTCGAAAAAATTAAAAGAAACAGTTATTCACTGGATGGTACATCAAGCTAGCTAGGGAGTGAAATTAAAGGGTATTAGAGAGGGGCGTACGTGTTATGTATGTAGACATTCCAATTCCTGTACATATAAAATATTTGAAGATGTATGAAATTTATTTATTTTCAATTTATTGTGAATTCTCATGAGATAAAAAGTAGTGGATATCAATATAACCCATTGCTTTATTCCTTATTCGGTTACTTAGAGGACTGTACCAACCAACAAATAACCAAATTTACATTAAATTGCACATACTATCTACCTATATATACCTTCATATTTTCAATATAATGTATGTTCGCTATAACTTCAGATATAGCATGCGAAGATGAAAGATTAACAAGAAAAACTTAAATTATTTCTAAGGAAAATTTCTAGCTTTACTAATAGATATAATTAGGGTTGTTCATGGTCGGTTTCGGCTCGGTTTCCATCCAAACTAAACCAATGCCAATACTACCGGTTTCTAAAAAATATTACCATCACCGAACCATTAACCATTGGTTCGGTTTCTTGATGGTTTTAGCCGGTTTCGGTTTGTTTCATTGGGTTAATGAAAAACCGACTATATGTTAGTTTTAGAAAACTGACAGTTCAAATCTTTAAAACAGAAAAAATCACAGTAGATTTTTTTTTAACATACCTGCAGAATGTAATTAACACACAAGTATAGTTCATATTTCAGAGTAGATTTCGTCTGAGAAAGAGGAGGAGAAAAAGAAGGAGAAGATTAGATTAGAATCATTAGATTCTACTAGAGATCATGATTCATGATTTGATTTTTGAACATATCTTGACATCATTAGGAAGAAGATAGTTATCTTCTGTGAACTGAAGAAGGAGGCGAAGAAAAAAAATAGATAACTGAAGTGAGGTTAAGAAATTGGTCGATGATATCTAGCACTAGGGTTAAGAAAAACGAAGGGTGTAGATTAAATCTTAAGTTTTAATCTAACGGTTGAACATAACCGATTTTCCATTGGTTTTTGGTTCGGATTTGGGGTCAAACCAAAACCGAACCAGTAATGTCGGTTTTCAATTTTTTTTTTACCATAACCAATCCATTAGTAAATGGTTCGTTCCGATTCCGACGGAAAACCAGAACCATGTTCAGCCCTAGCTATAATAGCCTCACATGTTTGTATATATTATGATAATCTATTATACAAAGGCAGGGGTAAAACTAGAAATAAAAAAATCTAGCTTTATGGTGTAACACTCTTAGAATTACACACATATTATATTATCTAAAGGCAACTTGGGTTAGTCCGCGATAATCTTTCTTCCAACATTGACCCTACATGCCTTTAAATAATAAGTGATTAAAATGTAAAAGTTATTTGAGTAATCAAAGAAGTTTGGATATCTATTCTATTTTGTTCCTATTCTCATGCACATTGGAAAAGAATAAAAAGGAAAACGAGTATATTTGGACAATTTTGAACTGCTATTGAGACAACCTATACACAAAAATTATTGGTTATTCGGACACTCAACCCGCCCATATTTGGATTTGACATGAATTCTATTGAAAATCCAAAAATATTGGATCGGGTGCAGGTGCATGCGTCTAAAAATCTATTGGAAGCACGCATCCTCTAGGTTAGGAGTATTTTTAGAATTAGGCAACATATAATGAGAAATTTAGTAAATTATATATGCCCAATTATATATCTTCTTTGTATTACACATTTATGGAAGTTTTAATTTTACACATTCCTTTTTCCTTTTCGAGAGGGGAAGAGGATTTATTTAAACATATAAGAATACTTATATAAGGATGATTTAAGATGTTATAAATCAATCATCGAAAAAAATAATATCTTATTAGCTTTTCATTTAGTTTTACTTTAATATAATTTTTAATAAAAACTGACGGATCCATCCACATCCAACCCATCCAACAGTGGATGTTACATTCATGGGTGATAGATCGAGTACCAATAGGAATTTAGTATCCGCCAATTAGGTGAATCGTATGTGAGTGGCACCATCGCTCATCCCTAATGGATCATTGAAAATGTAAAAAGTCTGAAGTATCCTCGAATTATCTAAACTGACTCTAAAAAAATTTTCGGGTTTTCTTTTTATTATTTTTGATGAATAATTTAGTTTATTTTATAAATCCTAAATTAAGTAAAAAGTTTAGAGCACATGTAGCAACGTTAGATTGCGAGTATGGCCAGAAAACATACAATCAAATCAAAAACGAAAATTCTGAGTTGATCGAAGGATGTTCATTAAATTTTTAAGTGATTCACAAACATGTAGGACATATATAGTTGGGTAAATGTACTACCCATAAAACCTCGTGGTGGGACCTTAAAACGGTGAAACGTGGGAAATTTCGCAAAATTTTTTCGGTTAACCTACATTCACTATGGTTGGATCCCATGAGCTTCCTGCATGACATAATTGGAGGACCTATGCTATTCCTTAAATTATGAATGACATTGCCTTGAATCATGTTGAACAACAGCTAAATACAACTCACACCTTATCAGAGCATCAAAGCACTAAATGAATCAATTCTTGAGTGCAATTCAGTTTACCGATTTGCAATTAGGAAAAGATTGAATTAGTACTTGACTTAATATGTCCATTATAATCTCTCATGTTAGAATGTTGAAATAATTCCTCAAAGCCATTGTAGTTGAAGAAGTTAGAAGAACCAAAAATCTAGGATGTGAAATTGATCAATTTTAGAGAGGGCCGGGCGTGTTTTGTGTGTAGATATTTTCATTCTCATTCCCATACATATGACATACCTATGTATGAATTCTATCAGCACGTAAATTCACTCCAATCCCTTACTCTATTCCCTATTCAGTGACTTAGACGACTGTAGCAACCAGCGAATAACCATGAATGACATTAACTTGTACATACCTCTCTATTCCCTATTCAATTAGTTAGACGACTGTGGCACCAACAAATACCCAAAAATGACATTATCTAATTATTATCTGCCTACAGTTGTATAGGTTCATATTTTCTATATATACCATAATGTTCAAAACTTCAGATAAAAAATAAGAACAAAAACTTAGGCCTATAATCTCCTCCATAATACGGCAGCACAGAAGACTGCAAGGAACCCTTTACTAATCCTATATTTGATATTTCCCTTAATCGAAATGGAGGTGATAGCCATTTCTATGTATCTGGTAAGATTGATGGACAAGTCTTATACACAAGGTCAATGAAAGGATCAAATTAAATAGACCAACTACTGGTTTTTTCTAATTTCAAAGTTTACTGTACTCCAAATATGTTTGTAAATCACATGAATTAATAATTCAAACATTAAACATCCCAAACTCTATCATAGTAACATCAAATGACTAAAAAGACAAAGTACTCTGAATAAGGAAAAACATCTGAATCCTTTACTTACTTTTCCAGATCATCTATCTAATGGTTCAAAACATCCTAGTACATAACAAATTGGTCTTTGTCCCTATAAAACCTCACAAAATCAACACCCTGGATTTCGATAATACTTTACCAAATTTATACATACATACATACATACATACACGGTATATGATCAATAACTTCGGTTAGATAACAAAATCTGAAAACCAGGAATGCAAAATTAGGTACCTTAGGATTTAACAAGGGATCAAGATTGGAGACCCATCTCTCTGAAGCTTGCTTTCTTCTGATAAATCCAACTTGCTATGCTCATTTTCTCTTCGCACAAAGCAGCTGCTCCTTGTTTATCTTACCACCCTCAACTCCCTAGATGTAAGACGAAGTACAAGTAACAGCTCTACTTCGTCTAATGTGGGAAAAAATATATATTTCTGCTTCTGCAGATTCAACTTTCATTAGTGGTCTTAAACCCACACACTGCAACAAGAAAAACCGTTTGGTCAAACTTTCAACACTGGAAATCCAAATCATGTCTAACACGTACAGGCAAGAAACTTTATTCACGTACGAGTTTCATTTCCAAAAAAAGATAACGCATGGGAAGCAAAAATACAAAAGTTGGTAAGAGAAAACAAAAGGCAAAGACCTGTTTTGGGATGACACATATTTAAGTTCTCGATACATACGATGTTGGGACAGAGTTGCGCAGAATTTGGTTACTGAAATGAAAATATTAGATACACTCCCGTGGTCTAAATTTGTGCTTCCAACTAAACTTAGGGTGGGGATATCGGTCTTTCGTATCTGAAAATATTTTCTGGCGCAGCTAGCCATAATTTTACTCACTCAGTCAAAAATAAAGAGAAGAGAAGAAAATATTTTTGTCAGTCTAACGAAAAAGGTGGAATTAAATACCCTTATTTATGGTGCATGGATATGACTATAATTTTCTTGACTTTCTATAATGGTAATAAAGACCTTAATTACGTGAAGGAGAAGTGTACCTAGTGTGAGTAATTTTTCAGTTAAGCAAAAAAGGATGATGATAGAATATGCAAGCTTCGTAGCGTAAGTGCCATCGTTATACTTCGGCTTTTGGCCTGAAATTTTGAAGGCTTCATTAAATGACACACCAACACTTTAATACTTGCATTCATACAACACCGGGAAGCAAGTGCACCCATAGATACTTGCCCAAGCACCAGTATTTCTATCAATTTTTGATAAGGGGCCAACAATTTTTCATGGTTCCCTGGACCTGCTGGTGAGTTAAAAGTCCGATAATAAACTTTGTTGGCCTTTTAGGTCGCTGATTATCCAGCTAACCTATCCGAGGAAAATGAAATATGAACCTTTTGTTTGAAGAATCAAAGGGTTCTAATGTGTACTGCCTCGAAACTCTGTTGACCAACGTTTACTTGATGGCATGTAACCTTTATTGTGTTTTCTCTTGCTCTCTCGTCAAAACTATTAATATCAGCTAGGCAGTCTGTAACAGTATATTCGTTTACACAGTTTTTTGGATGTTCTTTAAGTTGATTGAGGGTTTTGATAATTGATCACTTTTATTCATGAAGCATAAAGTGTTTCTCATTTGCAGTTAATACCATGTTTCTTAAGTTGTATTGTTTGTTGATGACTTGATTTTATGGGTAATATTATTCATATGATTGAACAATTCAAAAGATATGATGACGAAATATGAGATGAGTGACATGAGATTGCTCAATTACTTTCTTGGTATTGAAGTACATCAACGTGAAGATGGAGTTTTCATTTCTCATAGCAAGTATGCCGAAAAGGTGTTGAAGAAGTATGCTTGGTTGAACTCCTACATCAACACCACTTGTAGTGAATGAGAAACTCAATGAAGACGATGGAGGAAGAAAACTTGATGACACTTACTATAGAGATTGGAAGCTGGTAGTACCTTACGTACACAAGAACGAATATTAATTTTTCTTCAAGTATGCTTTCTAAATTCATGAGTTGACCTAGTCATTTATGAAAAAGAGAGGGTACCAAGTACACCACCAACTTTTTCGTTCGGAAACCTTTGTGGATAAAACCTAGTACAATTGCAAGTAGACTAACTTAATGATCCTCCAAAATATGTATATAGAGTTTATATCTCTACATCTTCTTAAAAATATGTATATAGACAAGGGATTCATGAACTTGATTCGTAAGGGTCGATCACAAAAAATCAATATCCAAGATCAATCTATTGATATCCAAATAATACAATCTGAATTATGCCATGTAATCAAACTTGTTATCTATCTTTCAAGATACGAATTCTACAAGAAACGAGTCTCATAATCGATTATAATTAGGTGGATGTATTTACTAAGATTGAATACGTAGAACTTGCGTAAATCCAATTATAATGACAAAAAATATAATGCGAAAAAGGAAAAACACAAGACACCAGAAGTTTTGTTAACGAGGAAACCGCAATTACAGAAAAATCCCGGGAACCCGTCCAGATTTGAACAACAAACTGTATTATGCCGCTACAGACACTATCCTACTATCATACTTTGTACTGGAATGTATTTGAGACCTGAATCCACCCTCCTACTAATTCAAGCATATCCGCACTTCTTACGTCTCATGAACATCGCAAAGTCAAAAATTGATTCTCTTAACTAACGTCCTTTCTGACCTAATAGTTTATTCTATCAAGTGAAGACTTTTGATGCCGATCTTCCTCTAACGAGATAAGCCTATTTGATTTCCCATTAGATTAAAGATAGAGTCTTGGAAATATGTTTGCAATACACATAGATAACAAACCTCACAATCCGGAACACTTGCACTCACCTAGATGAGAAGCCTAGATTTTTTGGCACCTCTCAATAAAAATCTTAAACTTATCAATTAAGACCATTTTATATATATATCCGGTGGGAATCACAAAGTCTAAGACGAAGAGAACTTTACGATTTATATCTATCTTGCCTGAAAGAGATTATGAAAACCTCGATAACAGAAAATCAAGATCAGGATACACGAACTATCAAGGTAAATATAGTTAGACCTGGCTTCACGATTCCCAAAGAAAATTTCTTCAGTCGTTGACCTAATTATGTTTCTCATAGGAAACTTAGGTCAATAGAGAATGAATTTATCAATCAACTATGACACAAAGTGTTAGGGATTGAATTTCCCAATTGAAAGAGCATCTCTATTTATAGTTTTCCAAGACTTATGGTTTCTTAACTTTGAAGCTAAGATAACTTGAGAAATAAGTCTCGAAAATAAAATATAAGAATACACTATGGCACGGTTACGGAACCGTGTATAATGATTGTTGTTTTGGCAAATATGCCATATGAACAATAAGCAACAATTTAATATTCATTTAAACACCTAAGAATTTAATCACGACGCACACATAAGTTTTTAAGTGATTATTGGAGTCTTAGAAGTGTTTAACAGAGTCATAGCGATACTAAATATATTTTAAAAAAAATAAGTCTTTGAGCATCTGTTAAATTCTGCTGCGACCGTTGGTGCAACGGTTCATGAACCTTAAGACTTGTTCAAGATTCGGGATACTACGGTTCGTGAACTGGTTTTGCCAACCCTACAAGACTCTCAAACTCAGTTGACCAAGGTTTCTGATGAACCGGGTTCGCCAACTGTCAGACTAAAGTACCAACTTTAAAAATTCAATTCACCACGGTTCGTGAACCTGGTTCGTAAACTGTTAATTCTCAACTGAACTTATGGTTTGCAAACTGTTGGTTCACTAACCTTCCATGTATTTCTGAAACTCAGTAATCTATGGTTTGTGAAACTGTTCGCCAACCTACCCTGAACACAAATATTAGAAGTTATGAATTTCTATTTTTTGATGTTTGAAACATTCCCAAGTGATAAAATCATTTGAATGGTAAAAAGTACTAAAGGCACCCCAATTTGGGCCAAGGGAACCCCTTAATTGTGTTAAAAATTCCCAAAATCTTGTAGAAAACACCCACTGGGAATGGCTAAAGGCACCTAGAAATGGTTAAGAGGCACCCAATTACTATCTCCACCCCTAGTTTTTGGATAAGGGGTGACCTTTTTTCAATAATTTGAATTTAGAAACTGCGGGAAAATTGGGTTTTAAGGCAACATATTTAGGGTTGAAGATTTGAAGGTGTTCTACTGAGATTCAAGCGATGTAATCATTTGGGTATCTTCCTTTCAGCCTAATAGGACTTGTAATGGGTTATGTTTGGATTGAAATTGGCTAGAGTCGTGGATTTGAATTAAACCAGTTTCGGCAATATTAGGGTTCGATATTTGAAGTTGTTCGAGAGAGACTCAATGGCTCAAATTGTTTTGGATGACTTGTATCAACTAAACAGGGATGCTATGGTGGTGGTACTCGATCCAATTGGGTTTAATGGTAAGATTCAAAAGAAAAAAGTGTGACTAGGCATTCTCGGGTTTATCTGTGATAGTGGCTGGCAGAGTTTTGGCGACTTCTGGGTGACACTGACGGATTAGTATTGGTTTAGGCCTGTTTCATTAAAACTGGCTTGGTAAGATTCTTGGATTCTAAGAAAAAGGAAGTTTCCACGTATTAGACCAAAACAGAGAAGAGAAATATTTTCGATATTCTATTGAGAGTTATTTGGGAAATGCGTGAAGATAGAGCGTGTTTAACAGCTTCTGAGACATGTAAGGAACGTGTTTGGATGGATTTGGTCCACTGCAAACGCGTGAAGACGATATATAAGGAAAGAATCACGTGAAAATGGCAGAAAATGATCCCGAGTAAAAAGAAGATTATTCGCATTTATTACAGAGATTGAAGGACTCTAACGAGTATAAAAAGGATGTAGGGGATCAAGAGAATGGGGACGGAGAGTTAAGGATATAACAAAAAGCTAGGATCGAAGAAATCAGCAGTGGCAGAAATTCTACTACTGTTGCTGTTACTCAAGAACACGAAGAACATTGAGCCATCCAGAACAGTCGCAGAAGCAGTCGTTTATACAACGAAAGAAACTATCTATCGTTTTATAGTACCAGTTACGAAAGACTTTTTGTAATTGTGCTATTTGGCTTGCTGAATACCTTTAGAGACAAGAAATCGTTGCAGAATACAATGATTAATGAATATTCTTCCATTTTCGATCAATGAGTAGCTAAATTATTTTCTAGGGTGAGGAGGAAGCTATTTTTGATAGTACTATTAGTAGTTTTATTTCTTAGACAATAATTACTCAATTATTTGTGAATTTCATGACTAATAATTTCTCTTCTAAAAATGCTTCATTTTAATTGTTTTGGGTAGTTTCTACCAATCTTTTATAAGATAAGGAGGTTATATTTTTGTGTAGCGACGAAAGTCGCATATGTAATTTTAACCGTTTTATCTTCCAAAACATGAGATTGATTTCAAAATGGTTTTGAGTATTTTATAAGTAATTGTTTGAGATAATAAATTGTTAATTTTCCAAGCAACAGAAGTAGTGCAATCCAAACCCTAGGATTATCTCTCATTGGTTAACAGAAATTAATTAGTTTTCGAGTATTTTGTCTTATAATCTTAAAACCCACCTTTCCAAAAGTACGAGAATCGAATCCTTTTACTACTTGTAAAACTGCATTAGAACCAGGAAAACAACTAAGAGACTCAACATGGTCTTACGATGACACAAATTAACACCAACTATCATATTAAAACCATGTCGATCATAATTATTACCATGTTGATCCTTATGACGATGATGAGCCTTATCACAATGTTGATCCTCCAGAGAATAGTACGTACGAATGTAAGTCACGCCACAATCAACATTGCTAGAGAAGATGGTGCTCACGATGAACACAAGAATAAAAGGAGAAATCATCCGAACGGATTCATCACTCTCGAGGGCTAGATAATATTTTTTACGAAAAATTGATGAAAAACTGCATCAAAATTGTTCTAGGTCGAATTCCCCTCGACCTGATAGTTAGGAACCTGGGAAGTTTACTACTACGTTCATTCTTTATCCTATTGATATCGTGTTTTTTCCCGTGAACGTTTCTTCTCCTAGCCTACATGATATATGTTTTTTTTTTTTTTTTTTTTTGCTCGGTAAATAGATTTTATAATATAAAATTAGAAACGTACATCCACAATACAAGATTAGAAGTACCCATACACGTTTTAAAGAACCCCAAGTACACTACGTTTTAAGAAACCCAACTGCTGTACGTACAACACTATGAAATACTAATCACATTACAAATGTGAAAAGCCCAACTTCTTAAAATGTTCAAAGCCCAAAACCCGTGATTCAACCAGGTAACCCTAAATGGAATCTCATTTCAGAAAATGAGTAGAAACCTAACAGCACTGTTTGCTGATGCCGCCGCCTACTTCTTTGGAAAACAATTCCATGGATAGATCTTCTTTCACAGGCAAAACCCGAACATGAAATCCGCCGCTACTGCTTTCATCAAATAAACAAGTACCATTGGTGATGAATCAGTGATTTCAAGAGATTATTGATTGAGAGAAGAAGAAAAATTGAATGGACCAGCAAGAACACCATTAAACCAGCACCAAATAACGGCTGCAAGATGAACCCATGAAGCTGCAACCTTGAGACTCCACCATCGTCTGCACCACCATCTTCAAACCTCACAATTATCAACCACCATTGAAACCGCTCTAGAAAGAGTTAGGATAGTTTTACTCAAGGCTTTGACTGATTATGATGCTGAAAATGAAGGAAAAAAAAGATGAAGAAGTAAAGCACAGCACCATTAAGGATGTAAAGATCCCCATAGACACCCAAATAAACTAGATCTAAAGATGAATCTAAGATTGGAACCCCAAAGCAAATACTAGGAAAAACTAAGAAATTATAAGATTAGCCTGCTCAGATCTGGTCTTAGTGACCAAATCTGAGCAGGGAGGAACTTTAAATGACTGAGTTTGAAGTTTTTGGTGAAGGGATACTAGAGTGGGGAGCAGAGGAGAGGAGAGAGCAAAGGCTTCTACAAATTCATGATATATGTTAAAACTCTCACAAAGGCTTCTACAAATTCATGACCCAAGGAAAACGTTACAGATCTGGCTCACTCTTTATAGAATGATTAAATTCTTGGATAATTAATAACATAATATGACAAGGTCTAATATGAGACTTGAGTATAAGGAAGAAATCTACTTAAGTTCAAGGAGAGGCCCGTCTTCTATGCAAACTATGTTCAAGTAGCCTAATTATTCTCACGACGCTCATCTAGCTGATCGGATAGAGCCCATCCTGATTCAAAGTAATATATCAATCTCATCTTAAGTTGACCAACATAACAATATTCAAACCAAAATACACCTGGTTGAGATCTGCAACAACAATTAGTCGACTATTTCTATGTACCAGTTGATAACTATATATAAGCCTGACATTTGTTCACTAAAAGAGCCACTACACCCATTTTTTGGTGAGTTTGGTCATCCAATTTTAGACAAAAAAAAAAAAAGTGGTTGTTGGCAAGCTACTCGAGGAGAGTGTCTTCGGTCCGACTATGCACTCCCATAGACTTTGGGACATTGAACCATCAGAGGTTAAAATCAGTTGTCACAAGTTGCAACAAAGAAGTTGGAAAGTTACCAAGGAGTTGCATTTTTTAAGCCATCACAATTTAGAATCGGTATATGGAATATTAAAGTTGGTGGTTACTCCGTAATTGCTCTAAGCATATAACTCGTATACTTTTTATTTGCTGGGTAGTTGGTCTAAGTATCCAGCCAGGCAGCCACTAAACTGGTGTTGTAAATTGGAGTAGCAGAAATAGTTTCATTTGCTTGTAGTTGAAATAAATATTTGAAAAAAGAAAAAAAAAACTCAAAGTCAACATTTAATTAAAAGTGGTAACCCTTATGTTTTATTAAAATTGAAGTAATATATCATTACAGTTTACATGGAAGATGCACAACATAAGGGTTACCACTATAACACATTAATAATTAAAGCAAACAAGTTAATTAAAGCAACAAATTTGTAATCTCATAAGACAAGAAATTAAATTAGGGTAAACAAGTAATACTTAGGTTCATTATAAAATTCAAGAAACTTCTCCATCAATTCAGCATTTGATTCAACAATTTCATCACTTTCATATTCTTATTTTTTACGATTTATTAGTAGTTGCACTTCAAATTCTTCATCATCACTCTTAACATTCCACTTTTCTGTGCACAAAAACCCACATATACGATGCACATGCATGAATTTGATTCTCTTAACAACGCCAAATTCGATAATAATGAAAAAAAAAATCTTAAAAATACAAATTTAATATTCTCTCTTTTTTTTTAAACGAGCGCCTTCAAAAAGGCTAATGGTCCCCCACAACTATTGGCCTGAGCCAGATAGGAGGCACAGACCAGTACACAGTAGACTTGTTTTTTTCCGCCCATTGTGCAAGTTATGAGCAACAGAATTACAAGTTCTAGGTTGAACACTAAAATAGAAGCTTTTAAACTAGAAGCAAAAAACTGAATATCCTTAAAAATGGCATCCGTCCTGGAATCACCATCAACATTACTAGAAGAGAAACGAGATATAAGATCTTGAGCATTGCTTTCAACTATGATATGTGTAAGGTGTTGCTCCACTGATTTCTTTAACACTGCCTGGATAACTCTAGCTTCCGTCTCTTCCGTTGAATTGACTTCAAAAACCATAGCAACATAGAATGAAACTTTGCTGGTGAAATCCCTCATCACATATCCTTATCCATTTTTCAGAGAATACTCATTAAAGGCTCCATCAATATTGCATTTTATCAACCCAGTTGGTGGTGGTGGTGGTGGGGGTCGGGGGTGGGGGTGTGGGGGGGTGTGGGGATTCAAGCAAACCAGTCTGAGGAGGGAGGATGATGGGTATTCGAAGATCTTTCCAAATATATTAATTTTGCAAAAATCCGTTGTGTATTTTGAAACATATCTAAGTTTAAATTTGTTGATCTATTTTTAACACAATGGCGTTTCTGTGAATATACAAACATTGATTCAATGTACATTTTCACCCTTGAATACACAATGGCGTTTCTGTGAATATACAAACATTGATTCAATGTCCATTTTCACCCCTGAATACATATGTATAGTATTGGTTGATATTTAAGGTCATATTATTAATATCAAGGTTAGACCAAGACTTCACCAAAAATACCTCTTTTCTTTATATTGGTGTATGTATGTATGTATAAGAAGATAAGATAAGATATAAGATGAGATGTATCAAAAATAAATATTATATATAATTATATTCGATGGTTTAGAACGAAGGGAATACCATTGCAACATACATCAGCAACACTAACAAGTTAATGAATTGAACCAGAAGAAACCCATGTCTGCAAAATCATCAAGACAAAAAAAAAAATAAAAAAATAAAAAAATAAAAAATCATTAGACAAAACCTACTCCTAAAAATATAAAAAGAAAAACTAAAATTAAGTAAAAATTTAAATCAATAACTTACTTGCTTCAGAATGTTAATGAACTTGTCTCACATAAAAATCAACATGCACATGACAAAAGTTAAATAACTTTATGGATAAACATCTCTATTGCAAGAGATAGATTCCTCAAAACTTCAATCGTAGAACACAGTGATTCAGTTAAATATACAGTAAAATTAACATAAAGATCAAGGCTTCCACAACAAAACTAAAAAGGAAATGAAGGTCATTTCTCCTCCACCATCTTTCTTGTCTCATTCATTAAAAAAATTAGAACAAGGTATGATCCAGGGTTGCTTTGCTATATCATTTTTCATTGAGGACTTATTGGAATATGTTACATATGTAGAATTTTAAGGAAAATAAGAAGGATTCAGGTTTTTTTTCACTGATAAGAAATTAAGGAGATATAAAAAACTGCGATGAGAAAGAGAGGCGGGGATGAGAATTAGAATTAGGACATTTTCTCTCTCTTATCTTTTTATACAATACATATATTTTAGGAAATCATCTAAACGATATTTAGGACTAGTCCATGTACTATATAATAAAATAAGAGAGAGAAAATGACCTAATTCTAATTCCGATCTCCGCCTCTCTTCCTCCTCTCATTTTGTAGCACCCGTACTTTTACTATCCCGCATGCTCAAAGATGCGTCATGGCCTTGGATGAACCTTCATCTGAAGCTTTTGCTGCGTGTTTTTCCTAAGGCCAAATTGGCGCAATGCGTAGGTATATTGGTCAAGGGCCAATATCGCACCAAGTGGGTGCAAGTTTCAATTGTCTTAGACCCAATATTGCACCACTATGGCGCATTTGGTAGGCTATATTGGCCAAGAGACAATATCACACCATCATGGTGCACACGCCATTTGGGTAGTTGGCCTAGAGAAAAGTAGTGCCATAATGACGCATCACATAACGTATGTTGTCCAAGTGCCAATATCACGCCACTATGGGAATTATGGATAAAACATTGGCCAAGGGACAATATTGCATCACTATAGTGCATCAGGCCAGAGTAGGATTGCCAAGGGAATGTGGTGCCATCATGGAGCAACATTCGAGTTGGCTTACATGACATAATTAAACGGAAACACAATCATCATGACGCTTTATTCAGAGATACATGGTAACGATCATGAATAGTGAAGTGAGCAAGTTAAAATGTTCCCCAATTTTGATTTGTAGAATGTCTGTAAAACACAAATAGGGAGGGCTAGTTAGTTAAACAATTTTGATTTGTAGAAATGTCTATAAAACACAAATACACAAATAGGGAGGGCTAGTTGGTTAAAGGTGTGCATAACGAAAATGTGCCTAAAGCTTCATAACTTAACGTATATGATGTCGGAACATCATTTTGGCATGTGGCTTGGTCAAGAGAGAGATTTATGATTCTTAGGCATCTAATTTGCTATTGATGCACCACCTGGGTAATGGCTAATGATGCATTTGATTCAGATGCAAAGGACACTATGACTTATACGGCGTAGGCCTATTGCTTTACTTTGGCCTTGAAATTCGAGTTGGATTTAGTTACTTGTCCTTTTTAGGATAAACTACGGTCTATACTTGATCCATTCTCCGTAGGAACGTAGATATCCTCAATGACTTGCAGAATTGACAGTCTAGCACATTGACGCTCATACCATTTAATTGTAAGGACACTACGGTAACTCATATCATCTGGCTAAGGAAGAAGATGCTAGAGATAATTGTTGTTGTATTCGATAAGGCAAGTTGTATTTCATTTACAAAACAAAGGTAAGTTAAAGTTGGAAAGGTATGGAAGCTAAGTTCCGGGAAACATGCTTGCCAATCATGCTTACAAAAGAAAATGGACGTACATTTGCAAGACGCAAAGGGAAGCTCGAAATTCCGGTTAGCAGCGTCGGAGTGACGCAATGGGTCCTGGTGCAATATGCATAACTTTTCGGTCCGTCATACATTTTCTACCTTTCCTAAAAATTCTTAACTTGAAATCCTTCTCATTTTCCTCAAAACTATACAGATCTAACACACGTTTAAGTCATCAATGAAATTTGTTGTAGCAGCAACCTAGATAGACGGTGAAAGATTATCTACTTGTAGTCTCAAATATCATCATTTAAGAAATGATTTTATTGCTTCAATATGCCAGAATCATTCTCACGTGCAAACATAGAATCCAGAGATTGATGGGTTATTTCCAAGTGATTGTGTATTCTAATAGTGCATGCAACAGTATATGTGTATTCGAAGTGAATGTGTACTCTAATAATGCATATCAGTAATTCCACAGTACATGGGCCCATTAAACCCACAATTCTATTTATCGTAACTGTTAGACTTCCCATTTATCTCAAAAACTATGCATGAATTATATGGTTTACAAAGAATCTTGCAAAATTTCTTGCATTAGTTACTACTAATGCAAAAACAATGCATTAATTATTTGGTTTACAAACTTTCCCTTTATACTTTGCAAAATTACTACTAACTAGAATCCCCGTTTTAAAGTGTAAAACTACTTCCATATTATTCTATCTTCACACATTGCATCTTATTCAAAGGTAAAACCGAACCGGTTTTATGTAAAAACCACCATCTTAAAATTTATTTATCATGAATGAGGTTAAATACGAAAGATAATCATATGGAACCCAGATGCTATCATAAGTGTTAGAAAATTTTCATTGTAATTCTGAAATAATATTGAACTCAACAACCTAATTATGAAATCAGACTGAACCTAAAAACATATCTCCTTAACTAGTTTTTTTACGGGGCTATGATTTCATGGCGACCAACATCCTGAGAAACTGTTTGTATTATATTCATCATCCTTGGTTCAATTTTTATCCTACCGGAACTTTTCGGTAAGGTCACGAGACAATACAACATTGGAAGACCGTCATCTAAGGAAGAGTGTTGTGTTGGTTGTTGGCAAATTCAAGCATGTCTGATCCACCATTATTTGACTAAGACGAGTAATGGTGAGTCATCCATACTTTAGCTTACTTACTACTTACACAACATTTACGAAGAATGACATCCATATTAAAAGTTCAGTTTAGAACCTCTCCCTTTTAGAGTGAGAGGAACTAAGATGTTATTTTACTAACTCCTTCATAGGCTGTTCCTTTCCTTTTAAAATCTAATCAAAAAATCTCATTTTAACCGGCTATCATCTTTTTATATCGGCCTTCAACAATACAGGACATACACCTTAAAGAATTAATTTTTATTTTATGCATAAACATTTCAAAATAAATGTCATGTAATAGAGGCACCAAGTTGATAGTCGTTATTATTTGAATATTTAACTTATCATGTTGCATCGTATTCTTCTTAATCCATAATGATATCGAATTTTTTGAAGAGAATTAAAAGCATAATTTTTAGGTGGGGGAGTTCTCTTCATCATGTAGATTGTCCTCGTAGAATAGTACAATTATTTCAATCCTTAATTTCGATCAGGATGATCTACATGACGAGTAAAACACCCTTACAAACAATTAGACATTCTTCACAACTCTTCAAAGAAACTCAGTTTATTATTACACCATTGAGCCAAGCAGTAAATATTAAGAGCAGTGCTGTCCCACACCGTTTTGCGGGAAGCTATCCCGCTCAAGCGGCTTCTTTGACGTTCGATCACGCTAAAACCCAGATCCAACAACCTTGAACCCTTTAGGGGAAATGGTGGGTCCTTTCCTGAACGCGAATCCAACCGTTGATTCAATCATCTAACGGTAAAGAAGCCGCTTGAGCGGGATAGCTTCCCGCAAAACGGTGCGGGATAGCATTTGTCAAAATATTAATGCTAGATTGGCCTAGAGGTTTTCTTAAGAAAAATCTAGAGTGGCAGAATTTGGGACCCACTTTACCCATTACTTATCCCAATGACAAAAAGGAAACTTCGCAAATCATTATTAAATTTCCAGAGCTACTTGAGATAACATCCTAAAACATACTCGTGGAAAGACTCAATGATAGCATGTGACTCCATCATTGGGATAGATGCTGGGTAAAGTAAAACCCAATCACTTTGATACAAAATTTACGGTGGGATTTCCCCAAGGCCAATCTAACATTCTTGTTAAATTTTCTCTAAGAATATCATTTTACTTGGAATAAAAGGGGTCCAGATCGAAGAAGAAAATTTGAAACTTACAACTCCATGCGTACCAGATATATAGACATAGGGAGTCAATTCTCCTAAATTAAGAAAATTACTTGGAATTTATAATTTTTTACTCCCTCTATACCTATTTTATCTGAATTTTAAATGTTAGTTATCCCGTTAGATAAGCGAAATATTATTTCCAAAATAAATATTTTCAGACATAAGCTGATTTATAATATAAAGATAATTATGTTATCAATAGGCGAAAGGGAAAAACATGAAAAAACATAAAAAATTCAGTATACTTTTCTTAATTTAAGAGAATTGACCACCTCCGCCTATATATGTGGTACGAAATGAACATATTTTTTCTTGTTTTACCCTTTGTCTTATTCCAAACGTAATTATCTATGCACTACTAGTAAGGGTACCTGTGGAAAAATTTATGTTTCGCAAAATTTATCTTCGAAACAGGATTCCGTCTATCTTATGGGACAAGTGAAATCCAAAATTCCGCCAATATAATAAGTACGAAGGGAGTAGATATATACATAGAGGCTGCAACCAAATTTGTAAGCTGACGTGGTTACTGGTGAATATCATCTACCCAAAAACTTGGATATACCCTCCCTACACTGTACCCATCCAAAAACATGGGTATACCTTCTCTACACTGTACCCACCAATATAATTGTTACATATGTAATATTAAATAATCTTAATTAATTTTTCATTTTCATTGCTAAAATGATTTCTGTCAGGCGGGTTAAATTCCACGGATTATCCCGATAGAAAAAATAGACTGAGACTTCATTTTCTTTATGGAATAATCCGTGAAATTCAACCCGTGAAATTCAACCCCTGGAAGGTATAGCGGTTCCAAAAAAAAGTTGTCAATATTACAATCTCTTTATATCTTTTTACTCCAACTAAAAAAAAGAACGATCTTCTATTTATTTATTTTTTTAATATCAAAACCGAATGAAACCTTCGAATTTAATGATTTAAGTCACTTATTATACCAGACTTGCATCTGTGTACGCTGATTCCTGATCTTGTAATTAAGACAAACTTTAAGATCTCATCTAAAGAGTAAACAAGAAAAGAGTGAATCTTGTGATTGATTTTCAATTTGATCTTGGCTTGATTTTCATTTTTGTTAAAGGAGCCAACTTACTAGCAGCAGATCGTAAATGGTAAGAATAGAAGTGGCTTCCCATTTTCAATCTATTTTTGAATTTGTTAACAATGAAAAGATAAAAATAGTATGTAGAGTAAATATAAGAAGTCAGAACTCACAGTTACATCGACAGATCGAGAGGGCGCATCCAATTCTTGGCATAGGTGATCTGCCCCGCCTGAAAAGGAAAATATAAACCGCCAAAACTGAAATCCACAGCTTTTAATGAATAAACCTATATCAGGCAAGCATCATGCGGCCATAACATAAATCAAACCACACCAGGAAGTTTTGCTTCTCCAAAGAGACATAAGAAAAACATCCCATAAGATTTTACTGTATCAACCAGAATACCGATTTAACAGTAGAAAGATTTTAACAAGGAATGTAAAATTAGGTACCTTAGGATTCAACAAGGGAACAAGAAGGAAGACCCATCTCTCTTAAGCTTGCTCATTTTCCCTTCGCAAACGCCCAAGAGATAACTTCAATGCAGATGCAGTCCAAATAACATCTCTACTTATGCTGGTGTTGGAAAACATATTATATTCAGCAGATTCAAAATTTCGATCAACTCTATAGAGGCAACTGACTAGTGCTCTCGTTGAACCCACGTACTGCGACTAGACAAACATCTGTCGAACCAACATCGGAATCCAAGTCATTTCTAACACGTACCAAAAATAAATTATTTCGAGGTATGAGTATCACTTTGAAACCCAACCTATGTGTAGCAAAAAGACAAAAATTAAAAAACGCAAAAAAAAACAAACAACGATTCTCACGGAACCGCGGTAAAAACTGTGAAAGAAAAGTCCTTCTAAGCAAACCGTCTAAATGGACGATTTATAAACCGTATAAGCACATGAGAAGGGCCCATCATCACTGGGATTTGTTGGGGTTAGGTTTTTGGGTCCACTCATGTATCTAAGCGGTTTTAAGGGAGTCTATTTGTACGGTTCATTTAGAATTTCTGGTGAAAGAAAACCACACTCAGATTGGTGGACCCGTTGTCAGAAATTTATATGTGTGGATGTTTTTGGATCCAGTACTTCTTTATGGACTGAGAAAACCAAACCAGCTCAAAACCGTCAGACACAAATTTTTTCTTTTATGTGGGTCTCAGTGGGCCCGTGCTTTTGGGAGACGTGCAGGGGTGGGTTTGTGTCTGGCGGTTTTGAGCTGGTTTTTCAGCTCGGTCTTTAAAGAAATTTTGTTTTGGATCCCATAGCTGTGAATATGCGGTTTTTTCTACGGTTTTCCCAGTGGTTCATTCCTCAATTATTTTTGAAACACATGGTAAAGCTTTTCTCGCTTACATATTGCTTGGTTTCCCACTGCAGCTCTTGTCGTCCCTTAATTATTTTACCAACGATATTTATTGGACCGGAAATTTAATTCACTCTTTAAGGTTAAAATCCACGCTTGCACTAGTTAATAGATACAAATTTGAATCGGTAATTCGCAGTCTTAAAATTGGAGGATGATCAATCACTTGGGCGCTGCAGTTACAAGTGGAAGCACTCTTCTTCATCTCGGATAACCTCTCTTTGGTTTAAGCAGTTGTTTATTGGTAAAAATCGTTTCCGCCGATTTTGGTAAATTCGGTAGGTGAGTGAGAAACTGGTTTAAACCCTAAACAAATGTGTTGCACGTGAGCACTTTCTAGATTCGAGAGATCAATCTGTACAAGTCCGGCCTAAACCAAGAAATGGCCGTTTCCAGGACTTGCTTCGATCACAAAGTGGAGGAGAAGGGTTGATTTGGGGGAGGGAAGCAAAGAAAGGTGTTGAGACCGGAATAATGGGAGAGTAGTGTCTCGACTTGTATCAGAAAGTGAAAGCTTCGGAAGCTTGCAAGAAGAAAGCTTTTTGGAGAGCTTGCAAAGTTGCCTTTTCTGAGAGTGTTGTATATTTCTCCTGACCGAGACTTGTTGTCTGGTGGAAATAGGTAAGACCTATTTATACAAGTCGAGATTGAAACGTACCCTGGCCTCATGAAGGAAGAGAGTAAAGGGTGAAATAATGGGAGGAGGTGGTAACCACATGGCGTTTATGGGTGAAAACATTTTCACCATTATTTCCTCATTTATTTGACCGCTTTATTCCTATTCACGCTTTCTTAATGTGAGCGTAGTATACGTACATCTTTGTGACCGCCAAACCAAGACCTGAAAAGCATCCCCGTTTGTGTTGATGACTCGGGGTGTTGGTTGCACCTTGAGTGCAAGTGGCGGCTGCTAGGGGCGTGTGTGGCATGTACGGAATGCCTTTGTTGCAGGTTGCACCTCGAGTGCGAGTGGCAATGCCAGAGCTGCTAGTGGCGTTTGTGGCATGTGCCAATGGCATGTGTGGAATGCCTTGGTGGTAGGTTGCACGTTGAGTGTAAGTGGCAATGCCAAAGCTTCTAGTGGCGTGTATGGTATGTGCCAATGGCATGTGCGGAATGCCTTGGTGGTAGGTTGCACGGTTTGCAAGTTAGGCTACCAGCGTGGGTTTTGGCATGTGCCAATGGCGCGTACGACCAAGTTGGCCTAGGTTGCACGTCTTGCAAGTTAGGCTACCAGCGTGCATGTTTGGCATGTGTCAATGGCACGCACGACCATTAGGGCCACGACTAGGTAATGAAAACTACCAGCAAGCGTGTTCGCATGTGTCGATGGCATGCTCGGCCATTAGGGCCGCGGCCTGGTAAGAAAAGCTACCAGCGATGCATGTTGGCATGTGCCAATGGCATGCGTGGCCAATTTGGGTCACGACCTGGTAAGAAAAGCTACCAGTGATGCGTGTTGGCATGTGCCAATGGAATGCGTGGCCATTAGGGTCACGACCTGGTAAGAAAAGCTACCAGCGATGCGTGTTTGCATGTGCCAATGGCATGCGTGGCCAATTTGGGTCACGGCCTGGTAAGGAAAGCTACCAGCGAGCGTGTTGGCATGTGCCCATGGAACGCTCGACCATTAGGGCCACGACTTGGTAAGAAAAGCTACCAGCGATGCGTGTTGGCATGTGCCAATGGCATGCTCGGCCATTAGGGCCCACGGCTTGGTAAGAAAAGCTACCGGCGGCGTGTTGGCATGTGCCAATGGCATGCTCGACCATTAGGGCCACGGCTTGGTAAGAAAAGCTACCAGCGAGCGTGTTGGCATGTGCCAATGACATGCGTGGCCAATTTGGGTCACGACCTGGTAAGGTAAGCTACCAGCGCTGCGTGTTGGCATGTGCCAATGGCACGCTAGGCTATTAGGGCCACGGCTTGGTAAGAAAAGCTACCAGCGAGCGTGTTGGCATGTGCCAATGGCATGCGTGTCCAATTTGGCCTAGGTTGCACGGTTTGCAAGCCTAGGCGCGGGCGCTACTTTGGCATGGCGCGGATAGGGCCAAGGTAAGGGTGTTTGGCTTGTCGTGGTGTGACCCGGCGTAGCTAGGGCCAAGCGATGCGTTTGGCATGGCGCGGCTAGCTTGGGCTAGGTGTGTGGCATGATTGGCCATTGGCGCGGAGGTGCGGCTAGCATGGTTGGCATGTTTTGGCGCATTTGGTGTGACTAGCATTGTTAGGGCCAAGGCAGAGTGCGTTCGGCATGGCGCGGCTAGCTTGGGCTAGGTGTGGCTGGCATGATTTGCCATTGGCACGGAGGTGCGGCTAGCATGGTTGGCATGCTTTGGCGCGTTTGGTGTGACTAGCGTAGCTAGGGCCAAGGCGGAGTGCGTTTGGCATGGCGCGGCTAGCTTGGGCTAGGTGTGGCTGGCATGATTGGACATTGGCACGGAGGTGCGGCTAGCATGGTTGGCATGCTTTGGCGCGTTTGGTGTGACTAGCATAGATAGGGCCAAGGCCGGGTGCGTTTGGCATGGCGCGGCTAGCTCGGGCTAGGTGTGGCTGGCATGATTTGCCATTGGCACGGAGAGGAATTATGGTTTTGTTCGTTGTAACCCTAATTTGAAAAAATACCCCCTATTAATTACTGACTACATGCATTAAATGTTCTAATAAATTTTTCGCCGATGACATTAGGTTATTCGGGGTTTTACGATTTTACCCTTTGTCTAAAAACCACCATCAACATTAAGTCCCCTGCTTAGCTCGGAACATGAGCTTTGTTGCGAGGTAAGCATAAGATGGTGACAAACTATCAACAGTAAATCGTAAAGGGACTTGAGGAGGCTTGGCTGACCTTTTATAAATAGGATTTGGAATCCTTGCCTCTGGCAGTTTTTCACAAATCGGGAGGCTGTCACAATTGGGAAGTCAGCATCATTGAGAGACAGGAAGCTGGGCGGCATTGAGAAGTTGACGCGAGTTGGGAAACTGAGCGTGCTAGCTGGCGGGAGCGGCGCAACGTGGAGAAGCTGATCGTGCTAGCTGGCGGGACTGGCGCAAGGTGGGGAAGCTGAGCGTGACTTGGGCGGTCATTGGGAAGTTGGCGCAATTGGTGGAGAAGCGTGCTAGCTGGCATGACTTGGGCGGTCATTGGGAAGTTGGCGCAATTGGTAGGGCCGGTATAAACAAGGACGGAGCAGGCGTTTTGACAGATAGCAAAGTTTCCTTATTTTGCCTTCCCTCACGCGCGGCTTCGATCAGAGCATCATCCATGCTAAAATCTGGAAGCGTTATGTCCCTCATCGCTTCCTTTCCTTTTTTTAAGGTTCTGTATTCATACCCAACGCAATTGTACCGCCTCCCTTATTTGATAATAGGTTCTTCTTGTTGAGTTTCTTTCTTTGCCTAGAGACGAATCATCCTCTAAACAACCAGATTCTCCAAGTGAAGGCGCGAGGTCTGAATCTTGCAAAAGCACCCCGATTAGGGTTATTTGGGCTAAAAGATCATACCGGTATGTTTTCTTCTTCTTCTTCTCTGTTCATGTTATTTTTTTTTTTATATGTGTATAGATAGGATGGAACTTGATCATTTTCCCCATTTTTTTTTTGCAGTGTATGATGGGACCCTCCAGGGATGGCCGCACCTTTAACTCTTCGGAGAAGGACTTCAGAATTGGCGGAGATCGATCTTCTTCTCTTGAGGGGGCATTGGTTGGGATTGAATCTCTGTTCCACGAAGCTAGTGAAATCATTAAGGACCTTCCTTCCATCTATCTCCGTGAAGAACGGGTGCATGTTCGGACTTTGAGCATGGAGGAGGAGCGAGAGAACGAGGAAGAGTCTTGGCATATTGAGAAGTTTCAGTACGGCAAAGACTTTCCTCGGTCCGGGTATGTGGCAGATCGGGCTATTTCTAGGTTGAAGCGATGGAAAAGCGAATGTGTGAGGCTCTTGGAGGAGAGCGCCATGATTCTTTATTTTGATGCAGATGAATCAAAAAACTTTCTTCGAAGTGTCAATGAGAAAACCTTCGAAGGAGCATATGACGGAAACGAAATAGTGTTTGAAGTTGATGCCAAAGGTGTCGTTGGTGATACCGGAGGGGTTATGGTGGCGTATGCTGGACCGATCGTCAGGGAGGACACTGCTGCCGTCGTGGTTGCTTCGGGATGGGATGTTGAGGTTGCTGCTGCTAACACCGTTAAATGGAACCTTTGTTTCCCGAGGGATTGATGTGGAAAGTGCTTGAAGATAGCCTTGCCCGAGGGGACTTGTTCTCCATCCTTCGAGGGCTAGTTCCTCCCTTTTGTTATTCTGTTAGCTGCTTAGTTCCCCTGATGTTTTTTTTTTCGTAAACTCATCTTTACTTTCTTCTTCATCAGTCAACATTTTGCTTCGTATATATTTTTTGAAAGAGGTTGTGGTATGATGGCTCTGCAATGGTTTTCTGGGTTTATCTGATGTATTTCTCTGATATCTGAAGAATTTGCTTGGAAAGAGATGTATTTATGCCCTCTTTTTTTTTTTTTTTTGACGGAAAAGGAATCCGGGAAAAAAATACAAACGGTGTATTCATCTTGGGGAGTACAACTACTAAGAGGAATTGTTAAAGGAAATACTAAAGGGGGAGTGATTGGGAAGTACGGCGTTTTAGGGATTGGAGACCTTGAGCCATCGCGAGTGAATTATCACGCCTTCGGGTGTGTACGCATTGATGAGCTTGCGGTATCCTCCCAAAAGGGTATCCGCAACCAGTCTGACTCGTCTTCTCTTTCATCGGGCGAATCGGTTTGAATAGCCATTTCTACCGTCATCCTCCCAACTTGAAACGAGCTTTCTTTAACCACTACATCTCCGATTGAAAACGGGTTCAGACGTCGTGCAACCGTTTGAGTGTTGGCTTCGTTGCTTTCAATAGAAGTTTCCAAGCTTCTTGCAAATTGTTCAAATGGTCCAGCTCCCCATTCACATTTCTTAACAGCGTTCGTGCCAGTAATCACGTCGAGTCCCCATGACGGAATGGGGGAAGGAAAGACTCGTTACAGAAAAGGTTGCTCGGTCAGACTTACTTGCATTTGAAAACCATGAGCTAGCGCCAACGGGTCCTCTCCGGATGTCACAGGTTCCTTCAATAGTTCGTTGATGCGATAACCCGTGGGACGATTTGTTGGAAATTCCTTCGGGCGTGGACGTCGGCAGAGGGTGCACATCCAATTTTGCTTTGTTGTCGAGCACCCATAAGCGTCCCAATATCATGTCATGATCTAGTTCTTTGACAATGTGGAATTTGCTATGCGTCATAGCGTCTCCTATATCGATCTCTAGGTTGATGTAGCCATGCGCGTTCAAAGTTTCTCCTCTCAAGTTCTTAATCACGGACGGGAAATATGTAGCGTCTTGTTTTGTAAATCCTGCTGCCTTTAGTGTCTTGAAAGTAATGATGTTGTGGTCAGAGGCTGTGTCGATGAGCGTGTCGTCAAATTCGTTACCTCTTAAACGGGACGTGGTCGGCAGTCCCCGTTCTCCTTTTTGGTTCCGCCTATTTGGAAAGCTTGGGCCCCTGGCATGGTTTTAGAGGAGAGAAAAAGTCGTTTGCCGGATACAACACGATTGAGAGCTGCGAAAATATCTTAGGCGCCGCACCTTGGAAAGATACGAAATTTCACATACATGTTGCATCATGGATTGTGCAGGTCTCGTGCACGGAGTCCCCGAGAGGACCCGCAGGTTTCTTATTGGGAGTGGGTCTCGATGCACTCTTTCGTCTCCTAGTTGGAGTCCTCCCGATTCTATCCTTTCCTTGAAAATATACTTTGAGTACCGTTGCAATCGGCGGTCGGGTGGTGAACGAACTGTGGTAGTGGCGGTGCCAGGGTTCGCCATCTCGGCCTCGGTTGGTGGACGTCCGGGAGGTGGCGATCCCAATAACATCATCTTGAACCCAGGCTTCTAGGAGGTCAATCACCTCCTCGATGGGAAACATGAAATCAAGGGTATTTCCTTCGGTCTCATGATGCTGCATGGGAGTCTTAGTGATGGTCTTTCGTGGCGGGGGTTCCTGTTGTGCCGGCGCTTCACGTTTTGGCTGGTGGCTCGTAGTTGGGGCTTTCCTTATTCCCCTTTCGTTTACTATGTTAACGGAGGATGTGCCGGCATTAAATTGCTTGCTGATGAGGCGTCTACTCCCGCGATTTTCACGCGCGTCTTCGGTTCGAGGTTGCCTAGCTCTTTCCAGTAATGCTGGTGTTGTTGTTGCGGATCGTCTGGCGGCTTCATGGAGTTCGGAGAATGTTTGGAAGCGCAAGTTCTCTAGCAAGGCGCGGTAAATAGGAACCATACCATTGATGCACGCGTTCACCAGTTGTTGCTCGGTCATGTTTGGGTCGTGACAATCGAGTGCTTGAACCACTGAACCTTTTGAAGAAATCATTCGGATGTTCGTTATCCCACTGGTACATTCTTTGAGGTCCGAGAAAGTAACTTGTTGGAACACGAAGAAGTATTTCTTGTAAAGGTAGTGACCATGCTACTCCGGTTGGGGATCTTTGTTCGGTGGGATCGTTGTTGTACCATGTATACGCCCTTCCAGTAAGTGATTTTGAGAATTCCCTTAAACGAAGAACGTGATTATATTCATGTTCACCTAGGGATTCCAGGAAACGGGAGACATGCTCATGTGCACTCCCGGTACCATCGTACAGGGTAAATTGAGGAGAAGAGTACCCCATTGGGAGAGGGATTCTCTGAATTTCGGATGGGTAAGAGGGTTGGTGATGATGCACGTCCAATTCATCATTCTTGATTCGGTTACGGAGAATTTGTTCCAGATCTTCTCGCGTGACGAAGTTTGGCGGCTGATTTCTTTCCAACGAGATTCTAACGCGAGTTTCCTCATCCGTGGAGGCGCGCTCCGCCGAGGTGCTGGCGTCGGGGTTATTGGAGACGTTCTTAAGCGGCTCTGTAGGACGCGACTCACGTGGTAGTCGCTCTGTCAGGGTCTTGAGAAAGACGAGTACCTCGTTCTCGCGTTGAAACCATATCCGTCCCCGGGCTCGGCGAGCATCTCTTGTCGTTCCATCAAATCGGCGATGGTGACATAAGGGCCGAATTCCTCTGGTCCCTCCGGTCTCTCGTCCCGTCGGCAGGGTAGTTGGAAGCTTAGTTGTGGTCGGAGGCGTCATGTTAGACGAAGCATTAGGAGCCGTAGCGGCGGCTTTAGCCCTGGTGACTGGTGGCGTGACACCCGAAGAGATATTTTCGTTGCCGTGATTAGAGGGTTGTGCGGAGACACTAGAGGAGGCAGCGGCTCTGGCCTTGGTGATTGGCGGTGTTACGCTTGAGGAGTGTATTCGATATTCTTGTAGTCGGCGGGTGATGCAAAAACTTTATTGGGTGAGACGCTAACATCGGGGATGTGTTCTCTTTGGTATTCTCGCGGCTCCGGACACAGAGTTCCACCATGTTGGGATTTGACGTTCGGGAAACGAAATCAGGAGTCGGAATTGGTATTGTAACCAATAGATCAATCCTCCCACTGTGGTCGCCAATTGTTTATAGGTAAAAATCGTTTCCGCCAATTTTGGTAAATTCGGTAGGTGAGTGAGAAACTGGTTTAAACCCTAAACAAATGTGATGCACGTGATCACTTTCTAGATTCGAGAGATCAATCTGTACAAGTCCAGCCTAAACCAAGAAATGGCCGTTCCAGACTTGCTTCGGTCACAAAGTGGAGGAGAATTGTTGATTTGGGGAGGGAAGAAAAGAAAGGTGTTGAGACCAGAATAATTCTGGGAGAGTAGTGTCTCGACTTGTATCAGAAAGTGAAAGCTTCGGAAGCTTGCAAGAAATGAAAGCTTTTTGGAGAGCTTGCAAAGTTTCCTTTTCGATAGTGTTGTATTTTCTCTGACCGAGACTTGTTGTCCTGTGGAAATAGGTAAGACCTATTTATACAAGTCAAGATTGAAACGTGCCACTGGCCTCATGAAGGAAGAGAGTAAAGGGTGAAATAATGGGAGGAGGTGGTAACCGCATGGTGTTAATGGGTGAAAACGTTTTCACCATTATTTCCTCATTTATTTGACCGCTTTATTCCTATTCACGCTTTCCTAATGTGAGCGTAGTGTACGCTGCATACTGTGACCGCCAAACCAAGACCCTGGAAAGCATCCCCGGTTTGTGTTGATGTCTCGAGTGTTGGTTGCACCTTGAGTGCAAGTGGCGCTGCTAGGGGCGCGTGTGGCATGTGCCAATGTCATGTGAGGAATGCCTTTGTTGCGGGTTGCACCTCGAGTGCGAGTGGCAATGCAAGAGCTGCTAGTGGCGTGTGTGGCATGTGCCAATGGCATGTTTGGAATGCCTTGGTGGTAGGTTGCACGTTGAGTGTAAGTGGCAATGCCAAAGCTGCTAGTGGCGTGTATGGTATGTGCCAATGGCATGTGCGGAATGCCTTTGTGGTAGGTTGCACGGTTTGCAAGTTAGGCTACCAGCGTGGGTTTTGGCATGTGCCAATGGCGTGTACGACCAAGTTGGCCTAGGTTGCACGTCTTGCAAGTTAGGCTACCAGCGTGCATGTTTGGCATGTGTCAATGGCACGCACGGGCATTAGGGCCACGACTAGGTAATGAAAACTACCAGCAAGCGTGTTGGCATGTGCCGATGGCATGCTTGGCCATTTGGGCCGCGGCCTGGTAAATAAAGCTACCAACGATGCATGTAGGCATATGCCAATGGCATGCGTGGCAAATTTGGGTCACGGCCTGGTAAGAAAAGCTACCAGCGATGCGTGTTGGCATGTGACAATGGCACGCTCAGCCATTAGGGCCACGACTTGGTAAGAAAAGCTACCAGCGATGCGTGTTGGCATGTGCCAATGGCATGCTCGGCCATTAGGGCCACGACTTGGTAAGAAAAGCTACCAGCGAGCGTGTTGGCATGTGCCAATGGCATCCGTGGCCAATTTGGGTCACGACCTGGTAAGGAAAGCTACCACCGATGCGTGTTGGCATGTGCCAATGGAACGCTTGGCCATTAGGTCCACGGCTTGGTAAGAAAAGCTACCAGCGAGCGTGTTGGCATGTGTCAATGGCATGCGTGGCCAATTTGGCCTAGGTTGCACGGTTTCCAAGCCTAGGCGCTACTTTGGCATGGCGCGGCTAGGGCCAAGGTAAGGGTGTTTGGCTTGTCGTGGTGTGACCAGCATAGCTAGGGCCAAGGCGGAGTGCGTTTGGCATGGCACGACTAGCTTGGGCTAGGTGTGGCTGGCATGATTTTCCATTGGCGCGGAGGTGCGTCTAGCATGGTTGGCATGTTTTGGCGCATTTGGTGTGACTAGCATAGCTAGGGCCAAGGCAGAGTGCGTTCGGCATGGCGCGGCTAGCTTGGGCTAGGTGTGGCTGGCATGATTTGGCATTGGCACGGAGGTGCGTCTAGCATGGTTGGCAAGCTTTGGCGCCTTTGGTGTGACTAGCGTAGCTAGGGCCAAGGCGGAGTGCGTTTGGCATGGCGCGGCTAGCTTGGGCTAGGTGTGACTAGCATGATTTGTCATTGGCACGGAGGTGCGGCTAGCATGGTTGGCATGCTTTGGCGCGTTTGGTGTGACTAGCATATCTAGGGCCAAGGCAGGGTGCGTTTGGCATGGCTCGGCTAGCTCGGGCTAGGTGTGGCTGACATGATTTTCCATTGGCATGGAGGAGAATTAGGGTTTTTTTTTGTAACCCTAATTTGAAAAAATACCCCCTATTAATTACTGACTACATGCATTAAATGTTCTAATAAATATGTCGCCGATGACATTAGGTTATTCGGGGTTTTACGATTTTACCCTTTGTCTAAAAACCACCATCAACAGCAGCGAATGGTGGATCTAATTCCATCGATTGGAAAAAACTTTCATATACAAATGATTGTAAAAATGGCTTTCAACAATTTAGGAAATCTTTATGTAAATATGTAAATCATAAGTGTAATAGAGCTGCAGACTATTTAGCTAAGTTTTCTAGGAAGAAGTTAGTAAGCCAGGAATGGCATGTAAATCCTCCTGCAAATCTTATAAATAAACTGTGCAGGTGTAAACTTTCTCTTTAATATAAATCATGTTTGCCTTCAAAAATAAAAATAAAAATTGGAGGTTGATCACTGGTTAATCTCGTAATTGTCAGGACAAGTCTTGACAGAAGGTCACGAACATTGATTGAGGGACAATATGATCAATTAGCAGTAAAATTAGTTTTTTTGTCTAGTGTGGTTTTGTGTTAAAAACAAAAATAAATGATTAAATCATGATTACAAATGGAAAAGGATATATTCCTAAACAATTTAGGGGCATATTGTAAATAAAGGTGGAAATTTCTGATACACCCAGTAATGAGACCTCTCTCTTTTATAAGTCCACCATTAAGATGATATATATGTGTAGCCCAAAATTATGATTTGGACGGTTATAAACAAAGATTCATGTTAGATTGTTTCATTTATTTACGAAAATGATATTTTTAGTACCTAAACGTACCTTTTTTTTTTCTTTTTTATTTTCTATAATTGCATAGATAGATATAAAATTTCCACGTTTCACGCCCTATCAAATGTCCTTCCACGTTTCACTCTTTTTCGCTGAAAAGTCTATCCATGTATTACTCTATCTCTCCATATTCTTGATCTCATTTCTAGTTTCCATTACTTTTTTCAAATTTTCACGAAGAAGAAGAGATGTCAAAATTCGGATTAGTTGCTTAAGGGAAATTTTGGCCGTGTAGCCTATATTAAGAAGATATATCCAACAAAATGATAATTGAAACTCAATTCTCAATTCTCATTCAATGTGACCCCACTTTTTGTTGATGTGGATTGCTATGGCGAGAGTATTTCAAAATATAGCATTCTCATTCATTCTCACCCAACGTGAATCAAGGAAAGAAATATGTTTACCCCTTAATCAATGAACAACCATAACCACCCCATTACTGTCTTCTGCATTTTTTTCATCGTCTAACTGCTCCTCAGAAACAAACCCATATTCTCAACATTTATTCTTCATTCACCACTGCTCAGATCTCTTTGAATGTTTTCTTCCCATTATTTTGTTCTTCAGTACCCATGAAGATGGTTTAGGGATTTCAATCTCACCAAAGATCGCCTAATCGATATATCCAAAGTCCCAAGATGTGATTCTCTATCTATACCTGTGAAGCAAACTTATTAAACTAATCTTTGATTTTATGATTTAAACTTCCTTTATTGAACTTTTTAGTGCTTCTGATTACAATCTTGGGTTTTTTATTTTCACGATTTTCGTTCAGTTAAGGGAAGGAAGGACTCTGAAGACGATTATCAAAAATCTATTACACATCCCGATAAAGCCACGATCTTCAGTTTTTCATACCAAAAAGGTTTTGGTTTCCTCCATTTAATTTGACTATTAATTTTGTGGGTTTTCTCAAAATTTTCAATTATGTGTAGTACAATTGGATGCATCGTTCTTCTTAATTTTCAAAATTATATGAACTTTCAGTTCATACACAAGTTGGTTTGGTTTCTATTACTATACTTTAGATTTTTCAGTTCTATTGTATTGTTGTTATTGTGACGTTTTTCACAATTTTCCAATTGATATGGTTAGTTCAATTGTTTCATTTCTCTGCAGATATTAGATAAACGATTGCACCCATTAGATGCATTGTTCTTCTTATAACATTTGATATAATGAAGGTAGTACTATGTCTCTTCTTTCACATATCTATTTAAAACTAATAGAGAGATATAAGATCTCTCACACTTTTGATTTCAAGTTGATCTCTCTAAGCAATATTTTCAATTTTTTATTATTTTAAAAGAGCAAACCTAACGCGCTTTAACTGTTTGTTAAAATGCTTAGCAGAATTTCATCCTAAATTCCGCTGTTTTGTGATATAATCCATAACTCTGAGGCTAAGATTCATGTAACTATTCTTATATTTTTTCAATACTTTTTTTGTTTTTTTTTTGTTTCACTTCTAATTTTTTTGTTTGTTTTGATTTTATGATTTTCATGAAATGAATATACATTTTTCATGTTGAAGAATAGAAGTGGATTTGCAAAAGCACTTATGAAAGAAATTCTTATATATTGATTTTCATATCGTGAAGAATGCTGTTAAAATTTCTTTTACAAGACTTCCGTTAGTATTACTAAACTAGCTAGCTCCTTGGATATAGAAAGATAATACTAAACTAGCACTTTGGAATTAAACGCACAAATCATAATAGCATGAACCATGAATTATTTTCTTTTTTAATTAGATGCTTGAATGTCCTGATTTTTTCATGATGCACTTTGCCCAGTAGTTGTTTGTATATTATTACTTGAAGATCCGTGAGGATCCATGATTAAGTATTAGACTATTAAACCATGTTTTTTATGTGATACAGTTTAGGTCTATGAGAAACTCCAAGAAAAGGGTACCTTGATTATGAACGAGTTTCAATTACATATGAAAGTCACCAAAAGGAGCAGGATTATGTAAGACATCCGCCAAAGTTAACACTAATTTGTTCGTTGTTGAACAATGCCAGATTATGGAAATTGCTCTGGAGTATGGAAGTTGAACGCACACATTGGCACTGTCATCAAATCTTTCTTTGGTAAATTTTCTATGCAACTTCTCACAATTTTGTTACTTTGAGTGGCATCCATTCATTATGTGGATAATACACAGAGGGTACATTCTTTACTTCTTTTAATTACCTATACATTGTGTTGATAATACTTTGCAGATCGATTGAATTAAAAACTTCTTATCTAATTCTGTTATTTCCTCCAGAGTTATAATGTGAATGTGTTGTTATATATGGCTGTTATAATCATTGCCCAACATTGACTGAAATAGTTTTTCATAAATGTTTGTACACATAGTTTTTGAACAATGAACAAGGCTTATATTCATTCTTTCCTTTCACCTCGAGCTGTAGATGCAGATTAGAATGCAGGCCAGGTGTTTGACCCCCAAAATTTTTGTATGCTAGACTAACTACAGAACAAGGCTCATAATGTCTGCAGAATACCCGAGCATTTTGGGCCATAGACCCATAGTAATTTTGATGTCTTGATAAATCTAAATTAGACTAAAAATTAAAGAAGCTTTGTTACACTTACAAGATATTTCATTGGGTTGAAAGGAGATGGCATACAGTTTGTACATTGCCAAGATCAGTCTGCCTTTAATGACATTCCGGCCAGCTTTTCTTTAATCTTCTTTGCGGGTCCACTTTTTCCATGGTTGGGATTGACCAGTTTCACCAAATACTTGGTGGCCACTAGATGATGGGCAACTTACCCGGAGGGAGCTTTGTCAGTTTCGTGTTGAGAGTAGTTAAGTGTTCCCTAAATTTAGGAAAAGAAGTTACAATCCCAGACCACAACATTATTGTGGTTCCCGAACCAAAGGAGAAGAGGTAATATTAGAGATCCAAATACATTGATAGTTCAAATAAACGAGATAATCAAACACTTAATCCTTTGTTCTATAACTAGCAATATGATTATCAAATTCTAGTATAACACGCATGCGCGATGCGCCTGCCATTATGTTCCAAATAAAATTAAGTTTTATTCTTTCAATCAATAGTCTCCCGCTATCTTTCTGTTGTGAAAAATCAATTAACCGATGTAACCTAAGAATCTTTTAACATAGCAAATTGACTATTGCAGAACCCCAAAAAAAAAAAAGATACAACACGGACATTAAAAATCAAAATCAATGGGTTTATTTCCACTTGCCATTTATTACAACAACAACCAAACCTGATCAGACCTGATTTCTTCTTCAAAGATCCTGGCCCCTCTCCATAGAGGAAGTCTGATTTCCATGCTTGAAGTACAGAACATCTCGACCATATAAGGAATCGGGTAAAAACTGCTAACTTTTGAGGGGGAAGCTTTGTCACATTGGTGTCTGCCATCTTACCCGGAATTCTGCATACTCATTCACTTGGAGGTGCAAAAAAATCAGTCTGGATTTTATTTGGTACTCCATGAAATTCAGTTCCTGCAATATTGACATTTACACAGTAACTAACGGAATTCACGCCAAATTTAGGGACCGGTGTAACATATATCAAGAGTTATTAACCAATGTCAGATAATTGGCCCCGTCGAAATATCATCATATTATTGAGAAAAGTAGAAAACTATTCATAAATCCTTTTACCGCGAGTTCAAGTTCAAACTCCAGAGTCATCGAACATATCAATGTAAAACCTCGTTATTGGCATATAAGGCACGTAAGCTGTCGAGCAGAACACTGTCTCAAAAGTATATAGGTGAAGTAGCTAATAGTTGTAGTATAAATGCATGTTATTCAGTTTGTTTATGGTAATTTCTGTACTTTATGCGCCGGATTTCTTTGAGAAGCCATGAAAAATTAAAAATTGGACGTACTGTAAAATCTAAAACAGGATCTGTATCAAAAACTTTTAAGCTGTAACATAGTAACAAACCCGCTTAGAGACTTCGATACGGGATTCTCCTGAATGACAGGAGTTTCCACTTAAAAAAATGATTATCATGTAACGCATTCGTCCCATTTCAGCGATCAACTAATCAATTGTTCGAATCAGTTTAATCTGGAAATTCAATCGCAGCGACTAAATGATCAATTTATCCCACATAGGATCTAAAATAACATTTCCTAACGATAACGGACATAATAAACCTAAATTTATGTACATTTGAGATGGAAGTTTAAGTTACAATCTTACCAAATTGGGGTCTGTGTCAGTTCAAATTCAAATCTGTGATTGTATTCTAGTTTTTACTAATCCTAAATTTCACTTTAAACTAAGAAATCCCAAACAAAATTGCCCTAAATTTTAGTCCTTTGCCAACAATCCGTTTAGGTACTATGAAATTGCAACAACACAATACCTTGGTAAAGGAGGTTCATAGAAAGTCCAGAAAGTGAAAACTAAGACATTTGTTTTTTTTGTATATTGAAAGGAGGTTCACACAAAGTCTAGAAAGTAAAAAACAAAGACGACACATACATTCAAAGTACCAAAGTATGACCAGGTGTGGAAAGACAGAGTTGGGGTTTCACGAATCACGACAAGGGTTTTTTTTTCCACCTTTGTATGTGTCTTGGGGAAAATAACTACATTTCACACGTGCAATCAGATAATTGAAGTCGGTAATTTGACCATAAGCTATGGAGTTTTTTTTTCGAGTTCTTTTTACGGTTTAAATGCAAAATTAATACTAAGTAAACTAAGCTTGCTCTTATAAGGATACTTTTTTTTTTTTTTTTTTTGAAGCATGAAATTTTTTATACTAGATTGAAATTACACGGGGTATGTAATACCCATAGAGTCTGCTATTACAATAGAATTGATAGACTGCGGAATTGTATGTTCCCAAACTGTTGTTGTGAGTCTCCCTATGGAGCAATCATACGCTGCTCGATTTGCTAAACCGTCTGCCGCTTGATTTGCTTCTCTGTAGATATGTGTAACGGTATATTGCTGGATTTGGGTGAGCCTTTGTTTGATCTCTGCAATCAGATCAGATATATACCATGGGGCATCTGTATCTGAGGTCAAAAATCTCATTAAATTTTCTGAATCCGTTTCAAATTGGACTTTTCATAATCTATCCATCAGAGCACCTGCTGAATTATACCATAAAAAGATTACAATAGACATATTAAGTCGATTACCAACTGAATCTGTTGTTGATTAAAAATCAGTTTACCAAGATTTGTAATTTTTTATGATAGAATGTTGAAATAATCCATCAAAAACCCATCCTTGTAGTTGGAAAAGTTAGAACAGACTATTATTCATAAGATGGTTTATCTAAGGATATATAAGATATTACAAATCATTAATATTTTTATTAGTTTTTCTTTTATTTTTATTTAAATATAATTTTAATACGGATCCACAGATTCGTCCACATTCTATCATCCATACATGGATGTTAGACTGCATGTGACAAGTCGAATTTTGATGGAAATATAGTACCTCCAATCAGATGAACCGTATGTGGGTGGCTCTGCTGCTCATCCCTAATGGATCATTGAAAATGTAAAAAGTCCTACTTATTGACTTTGGTTAAGTATCCTTGAATTATCTATAAATATTGATCATCATCTTCCTGATGATTCTGGTAAGTTTATAGTATCCAAATGTAACTCACAGCGGATCAAGCGCTATATGAAATGAAATTTGGAATGCTACCAACTTATTAGAACCATCAGCAAGATGATAATCAATATTAAGGTGATGTAAGTGCTTCTGACATTATTCCAATTACAAAACTTTCATAATTTATCCATTAGAGCACCTGCTGAATTATATCATAAAAGTTTACATTAAACATATTAAGTCGATTACCAAATCAATCTATTCTTGATTAAAAATCAGTTTACCAAGAAATGAAATTTTATGACAGAATGTTGAAATAATCCATCAAAAACCCATCCTTGTAGTTGGAAAAGTTAGAACAAATGATTATTCATAAGATTGTTTGTCTAAGGATATATAAGATATTACAAATCATTAATATTTTTATTAGTTATTATTTTATTTTTATTTAAATATGATTTTAATACGGATCCACAGATTCATCCACATCCTACCATCCATCCATGGATGTTAGACCGCATGTGACAGGTCGAATGTTGATGGAAATCTATTACCTCCAATCAGATGTACCGTATGTGAGTGGCTCTGTTGCTCATCCCTAATGGATCATCGAAAATGTAAAAAGTCTTATTTATTGAGTTTGGTCAAGTATCCTTGAATTATCTAAAAACTATCTATTAATATTGATCATCATCTTCCTGATGATTCTGGTAAGTTGATAGTATCCAAATATAACTCACAGCTGAACAAACGCTATATGAAATACTGAAATTTGGAATGCTACCAACTTATTAGAACCATCAACAAGATTATAATCAATATTAAGGTGATGTAAGTGCTTCTGACATTATTCCAATTACAAAACTTTTCATAATCTATCCATCAGAGCACCTGCTGAATTATACCATAAAAGATTACATTAGACATATTAAGTCGATTACCAACTGAATCTGTTCTTGATTAAAAATCAGTTTACCAAGAAATGTAGTTTTATGATATAATGTTGAAATAATCCATCAAAAACCCATCCTTGTAGTTGGAAAAGTTTAAACAAACGATTATTCATAAGATGGTTTATAAATTTAGGTCATGAAACGAATCGGTCCCGCGAGCTGTCCTACATTACCTAAATGCGGGTTCTACTCTATTCATAAAGTATGAATGTTATTGTCCTGAATCATGCAGAACAAACCCTAAATGCAACTCACATCGGATCAAGCGCTATCATACTCATATATGAAATATTGAAATATGCAATACTATTAACTTAACAGAACCAACACCAAAAGAGTGATAAATATTAAAATGATATTAGTACATCTGATAGAACATTTGATGATAAGAAATAAGAAAATTGTCCAATTATAAAACTTGTGATCATCCTTCCATCGGTACACCGACTGAACAATCGCCAAATGTAACTCACATCGGTTCAAGCGCTATCATACTCATATATGAAATTTTGAAATTTGAAATACTATCAACTTATCAGAGTCACCAAAATGGAGATAAATATTAAATTGATGTAAGTGCATCTGACGGGATGTTGGATGATAAGAAACAAGGAGATTATTTCAATTACAAAACTTATTATAATCCTTCTATCGGAGCACCAACTAGATTCTACCATAAGAGATCACATTAGATATATTAATTCGAGTACCAATTGAATCAGTTCTTGATTGTGAATTAGTAGATAAACTTATTTAGAATCAAGAACCGATACAGTGGGTACCCGATTTAATATCTCTAATGTAATCTCTTATAATAAAATGTTGAAATAATTCATCAAAACCTATCATTTCTAGTCGAAGAAGTTAAAATATTGTAGTTGAAAAAACTAAAGAAAAAATACTTATTCACAAGAAGGTTCAAAAAACTTAGATCCTCGTTTTTCTTCCTCTTTCTTTGATGAATAATTAAGTTTTTTTTATAAATTCTAAATTTACCGTCGTTGTAAAAAAATTAGAATATGTGCGCCAAAGTAAAATTGTGAGTATTGCAATCAAATTAATGTTCCATATTACTTAAAACACTTATAATTATAATGGTGATCAATAAAATGATGTAAATCCATCCAACATTATTCTAATTACGAAACTTTGTATAATCCATCCATCAGAGCGCTGGCTGAATTATACCATAAGAAAATTACATTAGACATATTAACTCGTTTACCAACTGAATCTGTTCTTAATTGAAGGTCAGTTTACCGAGTGATTTACAATTAAAAACAAATTCATTTGGCACTCGACTTAACATGTCTAATGTAATCTTATTCACTATAGTTGGGTGTCGCGAGCTGTCCAGCATAACCTAAATGCGGGACTTCTGCTATTCCTAACCTATGAATACTTCAGTCCTGATTCATGACGAACAGTCGCTAAATGCGACTCACATCGGGTCAAGCGCTATCATATCCATACATGAAATATTGAAATTTGCAATATTATCAACCTATCGAAGTCACTAAAAGGGTTAAAAAGATGTAAGTGCACCTGACGAAATGTTGGATGATAAGAAACAAGAAGATCATTCAAATTATAAAACTTGTTATAATCCTTATATCGGAGCACCGAATGAATTCTACCATAAAAGATTACATTGGATATATTAAGTCGATTACCGACTGAATCAGTTCTTGATTGTGAATTAGTTGATAAACTGATTTAGAATCAAAAACTAATACATTAGATAGCCGAGTTAATATGTCTATGTAATCACTTATAATAAAAAAAATAATTCATCAAATCCCATCCATTATAGTTGAAGAAGTTAAAAAAAAAAATATTCACAAAAGGTTCAGAAATCTATGGTGCTAAATGAATCAGTTTCATAAAGGGGCTTGGTATGTGTATTCGCACCCCCATCATCAAAAGGGTTATAAATATTAAGATTGTGAAGGTGCATCCAACATAATTTTGGATTATAAGAAACCAAAAGTTTATTTTAATTATTAAACTTGAAATAGTCCATCCATCGAAGCACCAACTGAATCAGTTCTTGAATGCAATTCAGTTTAATGATTTGCAATTAAGAAAAGATTCAGTAAGTACTCGACTCAATCCCTCAAAAATCATCCCTTATAATTAAAAAAGTTTGAAGAACCAATTATTCATAGGATGATTGAGATATCTTGGGCGCGAAATGAATTGGTTTTAGGAGATGTATGAATCTATTTATTTCCAATTTATTGGGAATTGTAATGAGACTGAAAGCTGCGGATGTCTAATATATTAAGTTTGTTGATATTAAGAGACTGAATTATAATGAGACTGAAAACAATGTGGTCACGTGAATCCACTCCAATCAGTTGGCTAAATGAAGCAGAAAGGAAAAAGCTTTCATTGTAATTTTTTTTTTTTTTTTTTTTTTTTTTTTTTTTTTTTTGTTGTTGTTGTAAAATTTCGGAAGGATATGACTTTTAGCTCTTAATAGATTAGACGACTGTAGCAGCCAGCAAATAATCATAATTGACATCAACTTGTACTACTTATATATACATTCATATTTCTTATGCTCCGGTCCGGATGCTGTATATGTTCGCTATAACTTGGGATTAGATAAGAAAATCAGGAACGCAAAATTAGTTACCTTTGGATTTAACAAGGGAACAAGATTGGAGACCCATCTCTCTTAAGCTTGCTTTCTGATCCTACTTGCTCATTTTCTTTTCGCATCAAAGCAACTGTTCCTTGCTAACCCTTACCATCCTCAACGCCCAACTTTCAATGAGTCCAAATAATAGCTCTCCTTCTTCTGTTTTTGCAGGCCACGTTTTCTTTTCCAGCTTTTCTTCTTTTTACGCAGTTCCTTTATGTTTAGCATTTTCTGAGATAAGTTGGAAAAGAAAAGTATGAGTAAAGTGGCATATGAAGAGTATACACTACAAACAATACAAGAACGGCAATTACTTGGGAGGAAATAAATGAACTTGTGCATCATTTTTCTAGACGCCATTGAAACTTATTATTCAAGAAGCATCCCGCGAAATTTTCCTGATTCCACCACAATGTGCATTCATTCTTCGTATCTACTATCTAACTATATTTTGTATACATTCTATATACTATATGTTCAGAACTTCTTATCAGATAACAAAATCTTGATTTAAGATTGCTTTCTTCATATATCTCATGTTCAGGGTTCAGGGTTTTCAGAACTTCTGATCTCTTGTCTCGGATTATCTCATGCATTTGAGTTGCTTATATGTCTTCGCTGGTCGTGATGAACTACATATGGGTTTAGTTATGATTGTTCAGTAACGATTCAAGTTTATGAATAGGATCAGATTCATGGAATTGGAAAAATATGATTGTTTGATTCTTAATGGAGCTCTTAGCTGAAGTAAAAATATTGAGCTATCTTCTTAACACCACCAGACGAGCCAACCATTATAAAAATGTCAACTCGCCTTACTTCACAGCATCACCGGATAATGGAACAAGCGCAGCTTACTGCACCCTGCAGAGGGGATACACTAGCGTATCCCGCACCAGCAATTGCGAACATAGTTGACACGCAAAATTAAAATCAGATGACAAATTAGTGTACAGTATTAACAAATTAAACAGGAGCTTGATATATATCTAACTTGCTTCCCACCAAAGCAGATGTTCCTTGCAAGCAACAGCTCTACTTGTTCTGATGTTGGAAAACATATAATTTCTGCAGATTCGAAATTCAATCAACTTTGGTATCTACTGCAGAAAATAACCATAAATGGCATGAACTTGTACATACTATCTACCTATATTTGCATACATTCTATATGCTGTAGTTCAGAAAACCGGGAATGTAAAAATTAGTTACCTTTAACAAGGGAACAAGATTGGAGACCCATCTCTCTTAAGCAACATTTTCAATCTCTGAGGTGTGGTTTATGAAGTAACTAACGAGCGCACTCTTATAACCCAACACAGTGCAACAAGACAAATTATTCGGTCAAAGTTTCAACATTGGAAACTCCAAATCCTGTCCAACGCGTGAAGCAAAAATACAAAAGTTGGTAATAGAAAACAAAACCAAAACGTTTTTCTGTTTCTTGTTTGCCGACACATATGCAATATCAATGTCCCGATACATCCAATGTTGCGACAGAGGTGCACACGATATGAAAACACCTAAATTTCTGTATATTCAAATTTGAATTTGCGCACCTCCTAAGTACAGGTGGCGCTATGAGTGCAAAACCATATCAAGCTCCTGTTTTAGCTGTTGGATCTCCAATGGGGGAACAACGACTTAACCAATCAACAGATGTGAATTCTCAGCACGAAACGGTTTAGCGGTAACCCAAAATTTTCAGTTCAGCGCTGTATCTGTGAGTCACAGTTTATCTACGAGTTTGAGGAAGGAACCTGTGAAGTGTAAACTCACCCTTTGAGGATATTTTCTTTGGATGTGAAGAGCCCTCAAGGATCATATTCAGAACCTTTACGTACATCTAGAAGTTATTCCAAACCTTTACACTTTCTTTGTTTTCTTTTTTCCTGTTCTTTTTTTATTTCGTCAATACAATATCTTTACATTTCATTATCCATGTATAGTTAACACGGAATCCGTAGTATGTACATAACAAGACATGCATATTGTTATTACACCATAAGAGGGTAAGCTAGAACTGTTCAATTTCTGCTGTGGAAAATATATAAACTTCGTCGTACCCCCTCCCAGCCTTTCCACAATAAGTAGGAACTGTTGGAAATGAATTTGGGGTTAAAGATTAAATGGGTATTGAAAGATGTGTATGGCTGACTTAATAAACTCACGGAACACTCAGCTGGATATGGGGGAAACAAATAATTTTATTACTTTCTCAAAACTGGTCGTACAAGGACACTCACTTTGTTTACTGACTCACTCACTCTACGGACTCACTTGCACTTGCACTTGCACCTCACTTGGTGTTGTCACTCAATTTCACCTTTACCTCACTAGGTGTCTTCACTCAATTACACTCCAAAATGCTAGCAGGACATCCCCTTTTATAGGTAGCTTCACCGACCTAGGAAGCTCTAGAAATCCCTACACAAATATCTCCAACCACCAACTTTAACTACACTAAAATACTCTAGAGTAGATTTGTATGATTGACTCCCTAGGCTACTCTAGAATGATCTACTTTTTCACTTTCTTTTTTACATTCAGAACATTTGTGGACGTAGTTGTCTAGCAACTTCTAGACCACCGACTTATCTAGCTTGAGACGGTGATATCTAGATTTTTCTAGATTAAAAAATCAACTTTACATTTTTAACAGCCCCCTTAAACTTGATTTGTAGTAACTCCAAGAATTTCTCGTAATTTGACGAAGACCTCGTGTTTTAGTGGTTTCGTGAATATATCCGCAACTTGGTCTTGAGACTTTGTGTATTTCAGTTGTACTTTATTCTCCGATATGCACTCACGGATAAAGTGGTACCGTGTGTCGATGTGCTTGCTGCGATCGTGGAACACTGGGTTCTTTGCTAAAGCCATAGCCGACTTGTTGTCTACAAATATTGTGGTCGCTTCTTCCTGCTCCATTTTAAGCTCCTTCATTAAACTCCTTAACCATATCGCGTGACAGACACATGATGCTGCTGCGACATACTCAGTTTCGCAAGTGGAGAGTGTGACGATTGGTTGCTTCTTCGAACTCCAAGTGAATCCTGTATCTCCGAGGAAAAATACAAATCCAGTAGTACTTTTCCTTTCATCTAAATCTCCAGCCCAGTCACTATCACTATATCCAACGAGTTTGTACTTGTCTGACGACGAGTAAAATAAACCGAAATCAAGCGTACCTTTTAAGTAGCGCAAAATTCTCTTGGCAGCCTTCATATGGGTAGTCGTAGGTGCTTCCATGTAGCGACTAATTAGCCCCATTGCATAGAGAATATCCGGCCTTGTACAAGTTAAGTATCTCAAGCTTCCAACAAGACTCTTGTAAAGAGTCGGGTTGACCTTCTTGCCTCCATCAACCTTTGATAGCTTGATTCCGCATTCCACGGGAGTGATTCTTTGGATTGCACTTCTCCATTTTAAATTTCTTAAGGATTTCCTTCGCATATCCTTCTTGAGATATAAATATTCCATTTTCTTGTTGTTTTACTTCAAGCCCGAGATAGTATGACATAAGACCGATGTCTGTCATCTCAAATTCTCTCGTCATCGCTTTCTTGAACTCTGCGAACATTGTCGGGTTATTGCCCGTGAAGATCAAGTCATCTACGTACAGGCAGACGAGCAACATATCCCCTTTTTCATTCACCTTCACATAGAGAGCATATTCATGCGGGCACTTACTAAAATTATTTTCTTGGAAGTTGTTGATGGTGGTTTTTAGACAAGGGGTAAAATCGTAAAACCCCATGACCTAGTGTTACCCGCAACACATTAACTAAGAGCATTTAACTCAGGTGTAAATAATTAATAGGGGTATTTTTTCAAAATACCGATTAGGTTTTCAAATACGTAACCCTAATTCCAAAATCAAGCCGCACCCCTGCGCACCATGGCAAGAATGCCAAACCAAGCCGCATATCATGCACCATGGCAACAATGCCAAATCAAGCCGCACCACGCGCACCATGGCAACAATGCCAAACCAAGCCGCATATCTGCGCACCATGGCAACAATGCCAAACCAAGCCGCATCTTTGCGCACCATGGCAACAATGCCAAACCAAGCCGCATATCACGCACCATGGCAACAATGCCAAACCAAGCCGCATCTCAAGCGCACCATGGCAACAATGCCAAATCAAGCCGCACCACTGCGCACCAGGGCAACAATGCCAAACCAAGTCGTATATCTGCGCACCATGGCAAAGAATGTCAAACCAAGCCGCATCTCGCGCACCATGGCAACAATGCCAAACCAAGCCGCATACTGCGCACCATGGCAGCAATGTCAAACCAAGCCGCATATTCCGCACCGCGACAACAATGCCAAATTTCTAAGCCGCTATGCCTTTGGCCCACGCCCAACATAGCGCCCTAGGTTTGCAAGACTTGCAACTAGGTCAACATGGTCGCATGTGCCATTGGCACATGCCACCACGTGCCGCAAGCCATATTTCTAAGCCGCTATGCCTTTGGCCCACGCCCAACATAGCGCCCTAGGTTTGCAAGACTTGCAACTAGGTCAACATGGCTGCACGTGCCATTGGCACATGCCAACACGTGTCGCAAGCCATATTTCCAAAGCCGCTACGCCTTTGGCCCACGCCAAATATAGCGCCCTAGGCTCGTAAGACTTGCAACTAGGTCAACATGGCCGCACGTACCTTTGGCACATGCCAACACGTGCCGCAAGCCATATTTCCAAGCCGCTATGCCTTTGGCCCACGCCAAACATAGCGCCCTAGGTTTGCAAGACTTGCAACTAGGTCAACATGGCCGCACATGCCATTGGCACATGCCAACACGTGCCGCAAGCCATATTTCCAAGCCGCTATGCCTTTGGCCCATGCCAAACATAGCGCCCTAGGTTTGCAAGACTTGCAACTAGGTCAACATGGCCGCATGTGCCATTGGCACATGCCAACACGTGCCGCAAGCTATATTTCTAAGCCGCTATGCCTTTGGCCCATGCCAAACATAGCGCCCTAGGTTTGCAAGACTTGCAACTAGGTCAACATGGCCGCACATGCCATTGGCACATGCCAACACGTGCCGCAAGCCATATTTCCGAGCCGCTATGCCTTTGGCCCACGCCAAACATAGCGCCCTAGGTTTGCAAGACTTGCAACTAGGTCAACATGGCCGCACATGCCATTAGCACATGCCAACACGTGCCGCAAGCCATATTTCCAAGCCGCTATGCCTTTGGCCCCCGCCAAACATAGCGCCCTAGGTTTGCAAGACTTGCAACTAGGTCAACATTGCCGCACGGTCCATTGGCACATGCCAACACGTGTCGCAAGCCATATTTCTAATCCGTTATGCCTTTGGCCCACGCCAGATATAGCGCCCTAGGCTTGCAAGACTTGCAACTAGGTCAACATGGCCGCACGAGCCATTGGCACATGCCAAACACACACGCTGGTAGCCTAACTTGCAAACCGTGCAACCTACCACCAAGGCATTCCGCACATGCCATTGGCACATGCCAAACACACACGCCGGTAGCCTAACTTGCAAACCGTGCAACCTATCACCAAGGCATTCCGCACATGCCATTGGCACATGCCAAACACACATGCCGGTAGCCTAACTTGCAAACCGTGCAACCTACCACCAAGGCATTCCGCACATGCCATTGGCACATGCCAAACACACACGCTCAGTAACCTAACTTGCAAACCGTGCAACCTACCACCAAGGCATTCCGCACATGCCTTTGGCACATGCCACACGCGCCACTAGCAGCGCCGCTTGCACTCAAGATGCAACCAACACTCGAGACATCGACACAAACTGTGGGATGCTTCTTTAGGGTTTTGGTTTGGCGGTCACAAAGATGCGACTTACACTACGCTCACATTAAGAAAGCGTGAAAAGGAATAAAGCGGTCAAATAAAAGAGGAAATAATGGTGAAAAACGTTTAGCCCATTAAACCATGCGGTTACCACCTCCTCCCATTATTTCACCCTTTACTCTCTTCCTTCATGAGGTCAGGGTACGTTTCAATCTCGACTTGTATAAATAGGTCTTACCTATTTCCACCAGATAACAAGTCTCGGTCAGGAGAAATATACTACACTTACACTCTCAGAAAGGCAACTTTGCAAGCTCTCCCAAAAAGCTTTCATCTCTTGCAAGCTTCCTAAGCTTTCACTTTCTGATACAAGTCGAGATACTACTCTCCTCAACACCTTTCTTTGCTTCCCTCCCCAAATCAACCATTCTCCTCCACTTTGTGACCGAAGCAAGTCTGGAACGGCCATTTCTTGGTTTAGGCCGGACTTGTACAGATTGATCTCTCGAATCTATAAAGTGCTCACGTGCAGCACATTTGTTTAGGGTTTGAACAAGTTTCTCACTAGCCTACCGAATTTACCGAAATCGGCAGAAACGATTTTTACCCATAAACAATTGGCGACCACAGCGGGAGGATTGATCTATCGGCTACAATATCAACTCCAACTCCTGATTTCGTTTTCCGAACGTCAAATCCCAACATGGTGGAACTCAGATCTGGAGCGGCTGCCGAGAACATCAGCGCAGAACGCAACATCGAATGCACTCCCTTAAGTGTAACACCGCCTATCACCAGGGCCAGAGCCGCTGCCTCCTCTAGCGTCTCTGCACAACCCTCTAATCACGGCAACGAGAATATCTCTTCAGGTGTCACGCCCCCAGTCACCAGGGCTAGGGCCGCCACCGCGACCCCGAATGCTTCTTCCGGCATGGCGCCTCCGACAACTAAGGCTCCAATTACCCCGCCGATGGGACGAGAGACCGGAGGGACCAGAGGAAGTCGCCCTTACGTCACCATCGCCGATTTGATGAAACGACAGGAGACGCTCGCGAGCCCCGGACAGGACATGGTTTCAACACAAAAGGAGGTGCTCACCTTTCTCAAAACCCTGACAGAGCGACTACCCCGTGAGTCGCATCCTCCAGAGACGCCTAGAAGCATCTCCAACAACCCTGACGCCGGCACCTCGGCAGGGCACGCCTCCACGGATGAAGAAACTCGCACTAGGGTCCCGTTGGAGAGAAATCAACCACCAAATTTCGTCACGAGAGAAGATTTGGAACAACTTCTACGTGACCGAATCAAGCATGATGAGTTCGATGTACATCATCACCAACCCCTTACCCGTCCGAAATACGAGAATCCCTCTCCCAAGGGGATACTCTTCCCCTCAATTTACCCCCGTACGATGGTACTGGGAATGCACGCGAACATGTTTCTCGTTTCCTGTAATCCTTGGGTGAACATGAATATAATCACTTTCTTCGTTTAAGGGAATTTTCAAAATCACTTACCGGAAGGGCGTATACATGGTACAACAGCATCCCACCGAACAGCATTCCCAACTGGAGTAGCATGGTCACCGCGTTTTTCAAGAAGTATTTCTTCGTGTCTCGAACAAGTTACCTTTTCGGACCTCGGGAGAATGTACCGGTGGGATAACGAACATCCGAATGATTTCGTCAAAAGGTTCAGTGGTTCAAGCACTCGACATCACGACCCAAACGTGACCGAGCAACAATTGGTAAACGCATGCATCAACGGTATGGTCCCGATCTACCGCGCCCTGCTAGAAAACTTGCGTTTCCAAACATTCTCCGAACTCCATGAGGCCGCGGACGATCTGCAACAACAAAGACCAAAGATTACTAGAAAGGACTAGGCCAACTCGGGGAAGACGCACGTGAAACTCGCAGGAGTAGGCGCCTCATGGCAAACAATTTAATGCCGGCTCATCCTCCGTGAACATAGTGAACGAAAGAGGAAAAAGGAAAGCCGCAACTACGAGCCACTAGCCGAAACGTGAAGCGCCGGCGCAACGGGAGCCCTCGTAACGGAAGATCGCCACTAAAACTCCCCGTGCAAGCATCGTGAGGCCGAAGGAAATATCCTTGATTTCCCATTCCCCATCGAGGAGGTGATTGACCTCCTAGAAGCCTGGTTCAAGATGATGTCATCGGGATCGCCACCGCTCGGACGTCCACCAACCGAGGCCGAGATGGCAAGCCCCAAATACGCCATTACCACAGGTTCGTTCACCACCCGACTAGCGATTGCAACAGACTAAAAGCATATTTTCAAGGAAAGGATAGAAGCGGAGTACTCCAACTGGGAGACGAAAGAGTGCATCGAGACCCACTCCCATAAGAAGAAACCGGTTCCTCCGGGGACTCCGTGCACGAGACTGTACAATCCATGATGCGACATATATGCGAAATTATCTATCTCTCCAAGGTTCAGCGCCAAGATATTTTCGCAGCTCTCAATTGTGTTGTATCCGGCAAACGGCTTTTTCTCCCCTCGGAATCCACGTCAAGGGCTCAAGCTTCCCAAACAAGCGAAGCGGAGAACTGGGGACTGCTGACCACGTCCCGTTTAAGAGGTACTGAATTTGACAACACGCTCATCAACACGACCTCTGACCACAACATCATCACTTTTAAGACACTAAAGGCAGCCGGATTTACAAAACAAGACGCTACCTATTTCCCGTCTGTGATTAAGAGCTTGAGAGGAGAGGCTTTGAACGCGCATGGCTACATCAACCTAGAGATCGAGATGTGAGACGCTATAACGCACAGAAAGTTCCACATTGTCAAAGAACTAGATCATGACATGATTTTGGGACGCTTATGGGCGCTCGACAACAAAGCAAAACTGGGCGTACACCCTCTGCCGACATCCCTGCTCGAAGGGATTCCCAACAAATCGTCCCACGGGTTACCACATCAACGAGCTATTAAAGGAACCCAAGCGTCCGAAGAGGACCTATTGGCGCTAGCCCATGATTTTCAAATGCAAGTAAGTCTGACCGAGCAACCTTTTCTGCAACCGACCTTTTCTTCCCCCATTCTGTCATGGGGACTCGGCACAACAACCGCACGAACGCTGTCAAAAAATGTGAATGGGGAACTGCACCATTCGAATACTTTGCAAGAAGCTTGGAAGCTTCTAGCGAAACCAACGAAGCCAAGGCTCAAATGGTTACACGACATCTGAACCCGTTTTCAATCGGAGATGTAGTGGTTAAGGAAAGCTCGTTTCAAGTTGGGAGGATGACAGTAAAGATGGATTTGCCCGAGGAAGGTGAAGAGCTGTGCACTGTTGCGGATACCCTTTTGGGACGATATTGCAAGCTCATCAATACCGACACACCTGAAGGCATGATAGTTCACTCGCGATGGCTCAAGGAATCCAATCCCTAAAATGCTGTATTTCCCAATCACTCCCCTTTTCAGTACTTCCTTTGAATCATTCCTCTTAATAGCTGTACTTCCCCAGGATGAATACACCGTTTGTATTTTTCCCTGGAGATCTCCCCTTTTGTCAAAAAAAAATAAATAAAAATAAAAATAAAATAAATATGTCTCTTCCCGAGCGAATCCTTCAGATATCAGAGAAATACATCAGAAGAACCCAGAAAACCATTGAAGAGCCATCATACCACAACCCCTTTCAAAAATATATATATATGAAGCAAAAGGTTTACTGATGAAGAAGAAGGGAAAGATGTGTTTACAAAAAGAAAAAAGAAGGAAAACATCGTGGGAACTAAGCAGCTAACAAAAAAAGGGGAGGAACTAGCCCTCGAAGGATGGAGCGCAAGTCCCTTCGGGCAAAGCTATCTTCAAGCATTTCCCTCAGCAATCCTTCGGGCAACAAAGGTTCCATTCAGCGGTTTTAGCAGCGACAACCTCAACATCCCATCCCGAAGCAGCCACGGCAGCAGCAGTGTCCTCCCCGACAACTATTCCAGCATACGCCACCATGACCCCTCCGGTATCATCAATAACACCTTTGGCATCAACTTCAAAGGCTGTCTCGCTTCTATCATATACTCCTTCGAAAGTTTTTTCATCAACATTTCGAAGGAAGTTTTTTGATTCATCCACATCAAAATCAAGAATCATGGCGTTCTCCTCCGCGTCCACTGAACCCAAGAGAGTCCGAACATGCACCTGTTCTTCGTGAGGATAGAAGGAAGGGAGGTCCTTAATAATTTCGTTAGCTTCATGGAACAAAGATTCAACCCCAACCAATACCTCCTCAAGAGAAGAAGGTCGATCTCCACCGATTCTGAAGTCCTTTTCCAAAAGGTTAAAGGCACGGACGTCTCTGGAAGATCCCATCATACACTGCAAGAAATGGAAAGATGATCAAATTCCATCCTGTCTACACGCATATAAAAGAGGATGGAGTGAACAAAAAAAAAAGAGAAGAAGAAGAAAACGCACCAAAACAAAGCAAAGAAAAGGGGAATCAACAGGAAGAACCCCTTCTCAAACAAGGGAGACGATACATTCGCGTTGGATATGAATACGGAACCTTAAAAAAGGAAAGGGAGCAATGAAAGACATAATGCTTCCAGATTTTTTGGCATGGATGATGCCCTAATGGAAGCCGCACGTGAAGGAAAGCAAAATAAGGAAACTTTGCTAGCTGAAGAAACGTCTGCTCCCTCTTTAATTACATAAATCACGCCTGCAAGCACGACTTCCAAGTTGCACCGACCCCACCAATTTGCGCCGACCTCCCAATGGTCGCACAAGTCACGCCTGCAAGCACGCAAGACTTCCACACTTTGCGCCGGTCCCACCAGCTAGCACACTCAGTTTCCCAACTCACGCCAACTTACCAACGTCGCCCATGCACCGGGCCCACCAATTATGCCAGCCTCCCGATTTGTGCAAAACTAGCAGAGGCAAGGATTCCAAATCCTATTTATAAAGGTCAGACAAGCCTCCTTTCAATTTTTCTTACGTTTTGCTGTTAACAGTTTGTCACCATCTTATGCTTACCTCGCAACAAATCCCCTGTTCCGAGATAAGCAGGGGACTTAATGTTGATGGTGGTTTTTAGACAAGGGGTAAAATCGTAAAACCCCATGACCTAGTGTTACCCGCAACACATTAACTAAGAGCATTTAACTCAGGTGTAAATAATTAATAGGGGTATTTTTTCAAAATACCGCATTAGGTTTTCAAATACGAACCCTAATTCCAAAATCAAGCCGCACCCTGCGCACCATGGCAAAGAATGCCAAACCAAGCCGCATATCTCTTTGCGCACCATGGCAACAATGCCAAATCAAGCCGCACCTGCGCGCACCATGGCAACAATGCCAAATCAAGCCGCACCCTGCGCACCATGGCAACAATGCCAAACCAAGCCGCATACTGCGCACCATGGCAACAATGCCAAACCAAGCCGCATGCTGCGCACCATGGCAACAATGCCAAACCAAGCCGCATCCTGCGCACCATGGCAACAATGCCAAACCAAGCCGCATACCGCGCACCATGGCAACAATGCCAAATCAAGCCGCACCACTGCGCACCATGGCAACAATGCCAAACCAAGCCAGATATCTTTGCACCATGGCAGAATGTCAAACCAAGCCGCATACTGCGCACCATGGCAACAATGCCAAACCAAGCCGCATAAACCAAGCCGCATACTGCGCACCATGGCAGCAATGTCAAACCAAGCCGCATACAGCGCACCGCGGCAACAATGCCAAATTTCTAAGCCGCTATGCCTTTGGCCCACGCCCAACATAGCGCCCTAGGTTTGCAAGACTTGCAACTAGGTCAACATGGCCGCACGTGCCATTGGCACATGCCAACACGTGCCGCAAGCCATATTTCTAAGCCGCTATGCCTTTGGCCCACGCCAAACATAGCGCCCTAGGTTTGCAAGACTTGCAACTAGGTCAATGTGGCCGCACATGCCATTGGCACATGCCAACACGTGCCGCAAGCCATATTTCTAAGCCGCTATGCCTTTGGCCCACGCCAAACATAGCGCCATAGGTTTGCAAGACTTGCAACTAGGTCAACATGGCCGCACATGCCATTGGCACATGCCAACACGTGCCGCAAGCCATATTTCCAAGCCGCTATGCCTTTGGCCCACGCCAAACATAGCGCCCTAGGTTTGCAAGACTTGCAACTAGGTCAACATGGCCGCATGTGCCATTGGCACATGCCAATACGTGCCGCAAGCCATATTTCTAAGCCGCTATGCCTTTGGCCCATGCCAAACATAGCGCCCTAGGTTTGCAAGACTTGCAACTAGGTCAACATGGCCGCACATGCCAACACGTGCCGCAAGCCATATTTCCGAGCCGCTATGCCTTTGGCCCACGCCAAACATAGCGCCATAGGTTTGCAAGACTTGCAACTAGGTCAACATGGCCGCACATGCCATTGGCACATGCCAACACGTGCCGCAAGCCATATTTCCAAGCCGCTATGCCTTTGGCCCACGCAAAACATAGCGCCCTAGGTTTGCAAGACTTGCAACTAGGTCAACATGGCCGCATGCGCCATTGGCACATGCCAACACGTGTCGCAAGCCATATTTCTAAGCCGCTATGCCTTTGGCCCACGCCAGATATAGCGCCCTAGGCTTGCAAGACTTGCAACTAGGTCAACATGGCTGCACGAGCCATTGGCACATGCCAAACACACACGTTGGTAGCCTAACTTGCAAACCGTGCAACCTACCACCAAGGCATTCCGCACATGCCATTGGCACATGCCAAACACACACGCTAGTAGCCTAACTTGCAAACCGTGCAACCTACCACCAAGGCATTCCGCACATGCCATTGGCACATGCCAAACACACACGCTGGTAGCCTAACTTGCAAACCGTGCAACCTACCACCAAGGCATTCCGCACATGCCATTGGCACATGCCAAACACACACGCTGGTAACCTAACTTGCAAACCGTGCAACCTACCACCAAGGCATTCCGCACATGCCATTGGCACATGCCACACGCGCCACTAGCACCGCCGCTTGCACTCAAGATGCAACCAACACTCGAGACATCGACACAAACCGGGGATGCTTCTTTAGGGTTTTGGTTTGGCGGTCACAAAGATGCGGCGTACACTATGCTCACATTAAGAAAGCGTGAAAAGGAATAAAGCGGTCAAATAAAAGAGGAAATAATGGTGAAAAACGTTTCGCCCATTAAACCATGCGGTTACCACCTCCTCCCATTATTTCACCCTTTACTCTCTTCCTTCATGAGGCCAGGGTACGTTTCAATCTCGACTTGTATAAATAGGTCTTACCTATTTCCACCAGACAACAAGTCTCGGTCAGGAGAAATATACTACACTTACACTCAATACACCAAAACATCCTATTTGGGACGGATATACGCGTTGCAATGAATTTCACCAACGCTAATATCCGTTGGAAATAGGGCGTAGCAAATTTTTGTGCAACGCCAATATACGTTGGGCAAATTAATTTGTGCAACGTATATAAACGTTGGTCAAAAAGCTTACCAACGTTTTTTGAGCAACGGATTTTTCTATTTGTGCAACGATTCTGATAATTTAGGCAACGTATTACTCTAATTTGAGCAACACTTATATACGTTGCAAACCCGTTTCACAAAAAAAAAAATAAATACCGGCTATATTTCCGGTAAAAAAAATAATTAAAACAATAATTCCGGCAGTTTCTGCACCTTCATATACCATTGTAGATCAACTAAAAGACCCAATATATCACAATCCAACAAGATATATTCATATATATCAGACTTGTAATAAATATATGAATCAAAGACGTAATGAGATGAACTATAATAAAACTTGGTTGATTTAAAGATAAATACGAATCCAAGTTTATGAATTTGACAATATGAATTAGTTCATAAGAATACCTTCAGATTGTTTACATATAAGTTGTATCGAAGTACCAAAGGTTTAAGAACATTAAAATCAATATCCCGAAGAGTGGAGACAATATTATATGGAAGTTAAGGTTAGTGGTAAAATTCAGTGTGTTAATGAGAGATATAACACAGAACCTTATATGGAAATATGACCTGCAATTGCTTCCCATAATTTACTCGGGCGCGCATCGCCATGATCGATCGAGCACATCTCGTATAAATATAAAAGAGAAACAAGCTTGTTATAACCACTTTAGAATAGATGCGCACTCCCAATCCCACCACCACCAACTATGAATTATTATTGCTAAGCTTTGAAGACAAAAAAACTAACTGAAAACAATAATTTCATGCTCGTATAAAACACAATGCGGAGAATAAACACAAACCTTGGTCCTTGATATCAAGAGTAGAATCGAGCAAGATCAGTGTAGTTTGAGGCAGTTAATCAACTACAAAAATCAATTCAGAATGGATGATCAAGAGTAGTTGGATGTTGCTTCAGATAGATTCAAATGCTGCAAAACTCATTGGCATGATTTATGCAAGTTTTCATACTGGTAAACTAAAACTAGAGGATAAATATCTACCAATTAGAACTGAAGACCCATCATGATCATCTCCCGGAAGATGGTTCAAATAAAGCATGTAAGCAAGGTATACATGACAGCGCATGCTAATACACAAAATATACACATGCAACTTTGTTATATTCTCTGGGGAAAGAGTTATTATTGTTGAAAGCACACAACATCTGGAGATCAAATAACAGCCACTGAGCATACTGTTTAAAATGCACTTGCAATTGTATAAATATATCTATCTAGGAACTTCCACTTTGATAATATATGAGTTTGATTGGGAGTATGAGATTCAAAATTATACCTCTGCATAGGATCTTGTACTTCAGTAATAAGCTTCCCACTTTATGGACATGACTATCAAAATGCTGGTCAGGTGCTGAGCATTATGATGTCATCATCCTGCTTGTGACCAGGCCTTGGCTTCCAAGGTGAACATTCTGTCGAGGAGCGATTGAGAGTGTCAAGTATATAAAAGTGAAAGAAAAAAACGGAAATAAAAAAGCTGAATAATTCAAAATAATATCTTTGTTGCGTGCATATAGAAAGGTCCTAAGTGCGGCACTTGTGGTTCTCTCTGTTAGTAACTAAACTGTGATTATTCATTTGCATTATTTATGCAAGTTTGACCTGATTTACTAAACATTAACTTAGATCAATTCAATTTGAATCGATTTGAAGCAAATCAGATAGGAATTGGTGAGGATTCAAATGCATACCTTTCAAAAACAAATCAGATAGGAACACTGGCGGGTTAGCATGGAATTGAACAACAACTCTTCAATACTTCACAAGTAATTGAACTGCAATCACCACATCAGACTTGAAATATCATCCCGATATATAGAAAAATAATGAAAAGTAGAGAACCCTTACTAGTAAGAATGATATCAAATCAATGTCAAGAACTGGTACCAAAATGGTGCAACAAAACCCATTACATAAAAAAGAAAAGAAAAGAGCAACTCCATATTATATGACAGGATTATACCAACCTTCTCCCTCTTCCTTTATCCGGGCTTGGGACCGGCAACGCATTCGCATTGGCGGAGTTAAAAAGGTTTGACATTAAAATGAACAACAAGAAACAATATATATATATATATATATATATATATATATATATATATGATAAATTCCATCAAACATAGAAACCATAAAAAACTATAAAGACAGAGTAGACAGATGCATAGTCTGTCTAATCTTCCTACAGGCAAAAAAACACCTAAAAAGAAGTCTCAGAGAATTCGCCGTTATATTAAGCAATCTCCTAGTCAGTATACCCAAAAACAAAAAGCCTATAAGATTCGCTATTATCTATCTTCCTTTGTGTCAAAATACCCAAAAAAAGGAAGTCTCAGGAGATCTTTGTGTTTGTCAAAATACCCTTTGTTAAAATACCCAATCCTAAAAAGTTTCACTATTTGCAGTGTCGCATCCTATCCTCGCTCCATTTTACAAAAGCAGGCAGTGATAGCTGTTTTAAGAAGAAATAACTATCTCCTTGAGGGGGATCCCAAAGAGCTGCTGCTTGGTCATACACTACCTCGACATAAACCCTCTTCTCAGTCGGCTTCAGCTTTTGACAATGTAAGACATCACCCGGGTGAATACTTCCTAATGCAACAACTTCACCTTTATTGTTTAGTAGCTCAACTTGCCCCGGATGTAACCCAAACAGAAGCAATTTCCTCGTTATCCAGGACATGATGACTTCCACCGAAACGATGAGTATTTGACCCTTTTTCTGGGCTAGGAGTGACTCTTCTAGGAGGATTGGAGGAACTAGCTGGTGTAGACACATTAGGCTTCAGTAAGTGTAAGAGCGCCTGTCAACAAGATCATATTAGAACTATCACAGAGTTGAAGATGTATTAAACTTATTTATAATCGCAGGGCAAGTAAGAATTCAACACTTACGTCAACTTTATCGCTCAAATGACCCGAGTTGGCCACCCAAAATACTAACATCAGTTTCAATTTTGTTGAGTTTCTGCTCCTTTTGGGAGTCTTTATTTTGAAGAGCAGAAAACGCGACTGCTGCCATCTGAGCCTGCTTCTTGGACGTACGGGATGAGTGGCCACGAATACAATCTTTTCGATTTGCTCCAAACACATCTTCTAGTGGCTCTGAAATCAAACAATTGTTCCATCACTAGCTCCTGCTTGTTTATACTTCTCCTTGGCTTCCATTACTTTCTTCTGTAATTTCATAATGGAAACTTGGTGATTAGCTAAGAGTATGCAGCAGTGAAATAAGTGTCGTTATTTAATTTCTGAAGTATACTTACATGTGCCTCTTCCGCACTAGGATGCACAGTCCCATCCTTACGTTGGTGTCCCAACAACCACTTGTCTGTGGTGTCTTCAGGTACTTGTAAAATGCCCGACTCATCCTGGAAAAGTGGTTTATTATATTAAAATTGAACCTCTATCATTATTACAACCATTAGTTATGTAATTCACAGAGAGTAGAGTTACCAGTTTATATTTCTTGTTATTGTAAGAGCATCGCCCAAGTGTATGACGGATCGTGGATTGTGCTCTGGATTGTGCATTGAGAATATTCTTTGCTATTATCTCAGGTTGCTTTTCATAGTCAACAAAATCATGCCAAATATTTCGATTCATCCCAGCTGGAACTTTATCTCTTGCAGCTTCCCAGAGTTCTGGAGTGAGTTGAAGGCGTTGGGGCACTTCAGACTCTTCCTCCGGTACAACAGACCCATCCTCAGATAATGCAGGCCCCTTCTTGGATCTTTTCCTTTTTCCTCTGACCAGATCCCTTAAGTCAGACTTGAAACTCCGGTACAATGGTGGAAATCCCGTTTCTATAACAGGGCGGCAAAGCTTTGGGTCGAAAGGCAATTCAAACTCATCCTGAGATATAGGTTTACGTGGATAAATATTAAGGATAATAACATCATTAGTACAAATGCAAATGTGAACAATTCGAAGAATAGTAGAAATTACCATCAAAGTTGTCCAAACATCATCTTTGAAATTAACTGGCACTGCCTCCACTCGGGATGGTTAATCGGGACATGAATTCTGATTAGCTCTCCAGCCCTAGTTTTGAATTTCTGAGCATACTCTCCCACAGGCTCGAAAGAAATGTCAAGGTCGAGGAGAATCTTTGGATTCCTTGAAGAAGAGCTGGACATATTTTGTTGTGATGTCGTACCATTAGATGTGCTTTGCGATTGTGCCATTAACCTGCAAAATAGAAGTATTAGTAATTCATACACATGGTCAATTAATAATGATAGTAGACATCGAAACAACACAATAATAGCAGAAAGCAATTATCTCAAACCACCGAAAGCCAAAATCACAAGCTAATTATCATAACAGAACAAGGTTCAAATACAATTGCGATTGTGACCGCTGTTGTTAAAGAAAGAAAAGCAATATTTCAGACCCAATAAACAAAATCACATAATAACACGCAACATTTAACTACGACGTGATACTAGCAAGGATTTCAAATGGGGTTCATCTTTGAATATCGACTGGAATTCTCCCAATTCAGAGGTTCAATAAGTCATCTGCTTGTCTAGTAATCTTCCTTGGAGAGTGAATTACAACAGACCATTGGGGTCCTTCAAATCTGTCGAGTAAAACACTTGTGAAGCCTCAAAATCAAGTATCGCAGTTCATCAAAGTCACTATTTGAACTTCTCAATTATTCAAGTTCACGATTACCAAGTTGGAATCGGGACACATTTTACACCCGCGACTCTTCTTCTCAACTTTCACCCAACGCAATAAAACACCACCTCTCAGAAACTCTGTAGTCAAGCTCCAATATTTGTTTAACCACACCATACCATTTAGTCACACCATCGACGAGGTTTTTATCTTTACTACTTGCCCTGTATGTTGTAGTTGCTTCCATGCAAACACCACTATCTTGTGTGACGCGATCATGTTCTAGCTCATAGGATCTGGATGCAAAGATATGACCATTGACCCTGTACTTGTTATATTCCTTTGCTCCAACAGGCCCTTTTACGTAACGCCACAATTTGGAGTTCATTTTGCGCTCTTTCACCAACTGAAGCATTACAGAACTTGTCAGTCATAAAGAAACAAAGGAAACTGACTAGCACAGCATGAAAATCACCTAAATCTCAGCATAATTACCTTATTATACAACCATTTTATGAAATCTGTTTGTCTTTGTACTTCGCTTCTCGTGCTCTCTATCCCATTTGTATCAACCATTATCTCATCACAATATTCACTGGCAAACCAGTGTTACATGTAAGAATATAGTTATCACAAACTACAAAGAAAAGTATTCATAAAGAATCAATATAAAAGGTACTCACGCGTAGTAATCTGCAAGACCTTCTACTTCACGACGAAATATCACCCATCTAACTATCTGTATAATTTGTACATCAGATAGAATCACTTTCTTATCTCCATATCCCTGAGGGCCTTCATCACTGTACTCAGAATCGGCATCCAAGAACGCTTCACGTGTAGCTTTGTGATTGCCATCCTTTGAGTTGTTTCCCACATGTTCCATTGCATGCACCACACCTTCGAGATACAAGGTGATTTTCTTTAATCGAACCTTCCACGTAACGCTTGTTGCTTGGAATGTTCTTGTAAAGCTTCATCGCCCTGCGTAACAACACAAACTACATGTGAACAAAATAGTTTGACACCATCATTTTTAGCTCTAAAATTATGACTGGTCTCGTTTCGATGTACACCACAATTGCACATATTTATAAACGTAAAAATAGATACATCCATGCTCCATTGTCAAAATACTTTAAAGTAATTACCTTTCAAATGGATACATCCATCGGAATCTAACTGGTCCACAAGTTAGAGCTTCATCGGCAAGATGCACCACCAGATGGATGCTGATAACGAAAAAAGAAGGCGGAAAATACTTTTCCAGAACACACAATGCCTCGGCAACCATGTATTTGGCCTGTTGAAGTTCACTTTTGATCGGAACTTTTGAGAAGAGTATTCTAAAGAACAAACTAATCTATTGAAGAGCCCTCCGAAGGTCTGGGTAGCGCGAAAGCATGTTGTAGCGTAATCGGGCGACAAATATTCCATAATCATATGAAAGTCATGCGACTTCAAACAATGCAGGCCGGGAGGTTGGAGAGTGACATTGTTTCCAAGATTTGAGGAAAATCCAGTCGGAAACTTCATGTTTTTCAATATCTTCAAAAAGTCATTTCTCTCCTTCTTGCTCAAAATATAAGGAGCGTCGGGTACGATGTCTTTACCAGTTTCTGGATCTTCAGTAATCCATTGACCCCTCTGAATATTCAGAGCCTCCATATCTTTCCTAGCACAGACATTATCTTTCGATTTCTTCTTTAAGTTAAGAAAAGCATCTACAAGATGTTCAAGAACATTCTTCTCAACGTGCATTACATCAATACAATGACGATATTCATTATAAACCCATGTTGGAATATCCAGCAGCCTCGACCTTTTGTAAAACGCTTTAGTTGGTGAATCAATATCATCGCAATCAACTTCATAAAAATCTCTCTTTCTCTTCTTACCGTCCTTGGAAAGCTTACCAGGAACATAATGAACATGACTGGTCTTCGCCATTACTTCTTGTCCGGTTAATCGAACTGGTGCCAATACCTTATCTTTTGTTTGGAGTCCCATATACTTGCCTGACCTGAAAAGAGGACACTAAAATTCTCAATACCAACACAATTCCTTTTCAATTGAACAGTCAAAATTTCAAAAATGAAGAACTGAACTTAACTGAAAAGTAAGAACTGAATAAAATCATATAAAAACAGTCAACATGTTGTATTAACTCATTTTCTTGTCAAAAATATCTAGTCCTAGCTGTCAACACCATCATTGATTCACTTACTGACTCACTTTAGAAGAACAATCGTCTAATTCTAAATTACAGGAAAAGAGCAAATGTTTGTAATACTAGAAATGGGAATAGTAGATGAACAACATTCTGAGGGCTCTAATGGAGGTGTGGATGTTGATAAAAGTAATGGTGGCAATAACAACTCTAAACCAACTCCCTTGGAAATTATTGAACATGTTAAAATCAACAATGAACCAGAAACTCCAAAGTCAAATATAAAAACCATGCTTAGTTATTTTGCAGGTAATTGCAGTATCAAATTCATGCTACATTTCATCATGTTAGATAATCAAAAGGAACTAAGGAAATTTTCATTATGTACCAGACCTGAAAGGATGATTCGTCATCAGAAATCTTCGGAAATTTCTGTACACAATCTTGCGGGAGTGAGGTAGCCAATTACTTTCCGTCTCATCTGCACAACCAGGACACGCTTTGTAACCATGAACTACACATCCCGAAAGATTTCCATATATGGGTAAATCATGAATACCCCACATAAGAATTGCTCTCAACTTGAATGCCTCATTTAAACGCATATCATATGCATCAACACCCTCCCAAAGCTGTTGAAGGTCCTCTATTAATACTTGAAGAAAAACACGATGTCTTGTCCCGTGCTTTAGGCCCTGGTATCAACAAATGACATGATCTCAAACTCGCCTTCATACATAGTGATGGTGGCAAATTATACATTACCAAGATAATCGGGCAAAGAACTATAACCTGGTAGACTGGATGCCGCGAGGATTAAACCCATCAGTTGAGATGCCAAGCCATACATTACGCGCTTCACTTGCAAACTCAGGCCACCTTTCCTTCGTGTTCTGCCACTGCACAGAGTCTATTGGATGACGCATATAATCGTAAGACGCTTCTGCTCTATCATGCCACGTCATGTCTTCAGAAATCCATGGTACAGTATAAAACTTCTTAAGTCTTTGATCGAGCGGAAAATGTCGCAACACTTTCTCTGGCTCTTTTGTTGGCCTTGATATTCCATCTTTACCCACTTTAACTTTGTACCTAGATGCTCCACAAGTCGGACATTCTATTGCATTCTCAAGGTCTTTCCTAACAACACACAATGGTTAACACAAACATGTATATTTTTAGCCTCCATTCCCGGATCTCTCAACATCTTCTTCATTATCGGGTATTTTTCAGAAAAGTATTGCCCTCTCGAAACCATTTTTTAAGTAATCCCAAGAGGTAAATTACACTATTCCCGACCAACCAAAAGTCTTCTTTGCATGATGCAACTCTACTATGACAGAAAGCGTTGTATGACCATTCTCACATGACGGATATATCTTCTCCTCTGCTAACTTCTTATACTTTTCGTGCTTCTTACCTAAGCTAGGATCTTGAATAAAGGGATGTTCAGAATCACCTACATTGACATGCTCGTTTAACCCTTCAAATACCCCAAATGCATTGTCAACAAAATCACCCAACCTGCACCCATTATCTCTACTGTCCTCTGCTACATGTTCCTCTACAGGCTCCACTGAAGTTTCTTCTTGAACCAATTGTTCTACATTTGCGGCAACTACCTTTGATGGTGGTGTTGTCTTCTCTCCATGTAGTGACCAATGTACATATGTATCTAGCATGCCATACACTTTTAAATCATGCCTCACTAGTTCAAACTTCTTAGATTTTGCATTACGACAAACACGACAAGGACAGGGACAAGTTTCTGAGTTTCTAGTTCTGTTCTTATATGCAAAGGCAATAAAAGTATCTACTCCTGTTCTATACAAAGGACTAAACCTATCTTCAAACATCCAGCTTTTCTCAGTCTGTTGAGACATTCTACAATAATAAAGTCAGGCCAGATTATAAAATTGATGCACTATTTCTAGCGTATAATTCACAATAAAACAAAAAAATCATTCTTATACCAAAGAAACGTCTTTGATTCCTAGGCAAACTGAATGCATAACAAGAGACTGAATTATATGCAAACTACGAGCAAATTAAACTACGCAGAATACAAGAGGCAGAAAGTACAAAATGCTAGAAGTACAAACAAGCAACAAACACTCTCTGCGATGAACAGGTTTCGTGCACGATACGTCGATACCTAAGTAATGAGCTACAGAAATGCATAAAAGACTTAACATTTCTTAAGAATTTGCTTATATGAGAGCCACAGATCCACAAAAATCCTAACTTTTCCTAAAAACATTTTTGGCAGAAAAGATTAACTTTTCTTAAGAAATAAGACCACTTGGGCAAAACAACAATGTACAAAAATGTGATCAATATACTACGCCTCGAATGAATAGAACTAACATAAATTGTTAGCAACATTACAGGTTATGTGTAAACAAGAACGTAAAAAGAAGTACAAGGTAATGAGTGAAACAATACCCTGTAACCATCTCGAACAACAAGTGGCCTTTTGGGAGTGCAAGTTCTTGTTTTCTTTAGATGAATTGTATGGAAAGACTTATCTACAATGAAAAATTTTCAAAGGATTAGACAAGTAGCTAACATAAAATTTCCAGTTAGTAACTTTCAAGAACAATCCAATATATGAATTCTTATCAGTTCATTATAAGATCAAGTGTCAAACAAACATAAATTAGGTGTAACCCGTTCTATCTTCAACATTTCTAATGAGCATAAAAAACTAAAATTAAGATATACAATTAGAAATCCAGTCCTCAAGCAAATCTTTGGTTTGTCATCCACAATGTCTCGCATATAATCCACAAAACTAGAGAATGAAATCTCTAAAGATTGATAACTAAAAAAGCATCAAGAGACTAACAAGAGACTAAATACAAGCATCAAGAGATTGATAACTAAAAAAGCTATTTAACCCTAAAAAAAGCACAAAAATAAGCATAAACATTTGATGACACCATAATAATAAAACTGAATGTGTTTACTAAGCAGCAAAAGAAAAAAAAAACAGCTGAAGGGTATAACCGCTAACTTCAAAACACCAAAACCTGTACATGCAATAAGACTCGCACTTCACAGAGTTAGGTCAACAAAATCAAAATAAAACAACAGTACTAGTCAATAATGGTTATACCTGATGATAATCAACTATTTGATGAACTGATTTCAGATTTCAGGAACAAATTTGATTTTGGATTCTAGGTTTAGGAATTTTTTATGGTTCTAGAGAACAAATCGAGATTTATAGGTTTTGCTTACTGAAATTCAGGTATGGGTTTCATTGTGAGAGAAGGGTTTTGATTCTGCAGGAAGGATTTTAGCCTCGAGGGATTCGACCTTTCTGCAGGGAAGGGTTTTGGTTTTGAGAGCGTCTGGGAAGAACTAAGAGAGAGAGAGAGAGAGTAAAAACGAGAGTGATATTTAGAAATATTTAGAAATATTTAGATATTTAGAAGTATTTAGATTTTTCTAAAATAATAATAATAAACAAAAAAAAAATGATATTATAAAATTTACCAACGTTTTATTGCGTTAGAACACGTTGCTGCATTAATTTTATTTTACAAATTAGTATTATTTTTTCTTTCCCAACGTATTTTCTGGTGTGCAACGTATATTCGCGTTGCTCAGTTTTGCAACGTAAATATCCGTTGCACACCTCCGAAACTGATATGTTGCAAATTACAGGATATGGTGTAGTGACTCTCAGAAAGACAACTTTGCAAGCTCTCCCAAAAAGCTTTCATCTCTTGCAAGCTTCCTAAGCTTTCACTTTCTGATACAAGTCGAGATACTACTCTCCTCAACACCTTTCTTTGCTTCCCTCCCCAAATCAACCCTTCTCCTCCACTTTGTGACCGAAGCAAGTCTGGAACGGCCATTTCTTGGTTTAGGCCGGACTTGTACAGATTGATCTCTCGAATCTATAAAGTGCTCACGTGCAGCACATTTGTTTAGGGTTTGAACCAGTTTCTCACTCACCTACCGAATTTACCGAAATCGGCAGAAACGATTTTTACCCATAAACGAAGTACTTGTCAATTCTGCTGTACCATGCCCTTGGTGCCTGTTTTAGGCCGTATAAAGCCTTTTTCAACTTAAGGACTTTGTCTCCATGTCCTTTGGCTTCGTACCCAGGTGGCTGCTCGACGTATACCACCTCTTCAAGATGCCAGTTTAGAAAGGCAGACTTGACGTCCATTTGATGGACTTTCCATTTATTTTGAGCAGCTAGAGAAATAATTAGTCTAATAGTTTCAAGACGGGCGACAGGAGCAAATACCTCATCATAATCGATGCCCGCTCTTTGGTTGTAACCTTTTACAACCAATCTTGCCTTGTATCTTTCAACCTACCCTTTAGCGTTTTTCTTGGCTTTGTACACCCATTTCATTCCAATTGCTCTTTGTCCTTTCGGAAGTGTTACAAGCTCCCAGATGTTATTTTTCTCAATAGCCTTGATTTCTTCATCCATCGCCTTTCTCCATTTCTCGCTTTCGACGGCTTCTTCGAAATTTATTGGTTCACTTTCTGCAAAGAGACAAAAGAGAGATATATTGTCTCCGTAGATATCATTTAAACTCCTCGTCCGTAAGGGCCTTTCGCTAGAACTTTCATCTGCTGATGATGGATCATCATGATGCACTGTTGGAGGTGATGGTGGTGGTGAAGTAGCTGGAGCAACTGGTTCGGGTGGTTGTTCTTCTTCTTCTTCTTCTTCTACAATAGGGAGCAAATTGTAATCCTTTTCTTGAACGCCGAAATCCCAGAAGCCTTCTTCATCGAACTCCACATCTCTGCTTGTGACGACCTTTTTGTCGATTGGATCGTACAACTTGTATCCCTTGGATCGAGGGTCATAACCGATAAATATGTACTTAGCGCTCCTGTCATCCAACTTCGTTCTTAGCTTACTCGGCGATACTCCCGAATACTCGTAAATGTGAGACGCCCGGTTTTACTCCGCTCCATGCTTCTAAAGGAGTCATGTTCCACACGCTTTTTGTGGGACAACGGTTTATCAGGTAAACCGCACAATCAACTGCTTCTGCCCAAAACTCCCTAGGCACTCTCTTTGTCTTCAGCATACTCCGGGCCATGTTGAGAATTGTTCTGTTTCTCCTTTCGGCAACTCCATTTTGTTGAGCTATATATGGAACCGTAAGAGGCCGACGGATTTCATTGTCTTCACAGTAAGACTCGAACTCCCTCGAAGTAAATTCTCCTCCTCTGTCTGATCTCATAGCCACAATTTCAAAGCCACTATCTTTCTCTACAAGGGATTTAAATTTCTTGAAATTGGAGAAAACCTCCGATTTTTGTTTCAAGAAATAAACCCATGTTTTTCGACTAAAATCATCGACAAATATGAGGAAATAGTTATTTCCACCATACGAGGTTGGTTTTATTGGTCCACAAACATCTGTGTGAACCAACTGCAGCGGTCTTGTGGCTCTTGAGAATGTTTCCTTAGGAAAACTTTTTCTGAAATGTTTCCCAAGTAAACATCCTTCACACAACTGATCCGGGTGGTCTATTCTTGGCAAACCTATAACCATCTTTTGTTTGGACAATAAATTTAACCCTCCAAAATTGAGATGTCCATACCTAAGATGCCAGAGCCATGACGGGTCTTTCACACAAGCAGTCATACATCTTGCGACGTCATTTTGAATGTTCAGATAGAACATCCTATTTCCCGTCATTGGCACTTTGGCAATTAGTTTTCCTCTCTTATCTCTTATGAAAAGACTAAGGTTTTCCATATTCATCTTATAGCCCTTTTCTAAGAGTTGTCCCAAACTTAATATATTCATTTTTACGTTAGGGACGTAATAAACATCGGAAATAAACTCATGATTTCCATTTTTCAACTTAATTAAAATTTTGCCAAGACCACTCACCGGAGTTTTCGCTCCATTTCCGAAAGTCACGTTGCCGGAAACTGATTCATCAAGCTCCACGAACTTCTCCTTCGTGCCTCACATATGGTTGCTTGCTCCCGTATCAAGCACCCACGTACAATTTTCATCATAGTCACTTCCTTTGCATGCCACCAACAAGGTCTGGTCTTCTTGATTTTCTTTACTAGCGTAGTTTGCTCTCTCCTCGACATTATTTGAAGAAGATCGACAGTCAGAAGCATAATGACCATGCTTTTGACAATTATAGCACTCAACTTGAGATTTGTCATACCTTGGCCTATTATTGTTGTGCCATGAATTGTTTCCTCTTCCACGACCTCTTGTGAAGCTTGACCTCTGGCCCCTTTGATCATCGTTATTCTGCTTGCCTCTTCTTCTTCCGCCGTAGTAGCCGCGTCCTCTTCCTCTAGCATTACTACTAGAGCTCTCTCCTTTGTCTTTCAAAGTGAGCTTCGCTTGTAGAACTTGTTCTACTGCTCCCTCTTTGCTTCTCTTTCTCATTCTTTCTTCATGGGCTTGTAGCGATCCCATGAGCTCATCTATGGTCATGGATTCGACGTCTTTGGACTCCTCAATTGAGATGACGTATAATCAAATTTTGGAACGAGTAACCGCAATATTTTTTCGATCACACGACTATCACTCATGACCTCACCATTTCTTCTTAGTTGATTGACGACAACTAAAACTCTTGAGAAATAATCCGAGATTAATTCAGACTCTTTCATGGAGAGAGATTCGAACTCACCTCTTAGAGTTTGCAACCGTACCTTCTTTACTTTGTCCACGCTTTTGAAGGAATTTTGCAAAATTTCTCACGCCTTCTTTGCATTAGCGGCTCTTGATATCTTCTCGAATGACGACTCATCCATGCCTTGATAAATAAGGAAAAGAGCTCTTTTATCTCTCTTTCTTGATATACGTAGCATATCTTTTTCATTTTGCGGTAGCGCCGCTTGATCCTCCGGTTCGACATAACCTTTTTCTACTATCTCCCATACATCTTGCGAGCCTAATAACGCCTTCATTTGGATGCTCCAATTTTCATAGTTATCTTTGGTGAGTTTAGGGATTTGAAAGGGAAACATTTCAGTAGCCATTAGGATCTATGGCTCTGATACCAGTTTGTTGGAAATGAATTTGGGGTTAAAGATTAAATGGGTATTGAAAGATGTGTATGGCTCACTTAATAAACTCACGGAACATTCAGCTGGATATGGGGGAAACAGATAATTTTATTACTTTCTCAAAACTGGTCGTACAAAGACACTCACTTTGTTTACTGACTCACTCACTCTACTGACTCATTTGCACCTTCACCTGCACCTCACTTGGTGTTGTCACTCACTTTCACCTTTACCTCACTAGGTGTCTTCACTCAATTACACTCCAAAATGCTAGCAGGACATCCCATTTTATAGGGTAGCTTCACCGACCTAGGAAGCTCTAGAAATCCCTACACAAATATCTCCAACCACCAACTTTAACTACACTAGAATACTCTACAGTAGATTTGTACGAATGACTCCCTAGGCTACTCTAGAATGATCTACTTTTTCACTTTCTTTTTTACATTCAGAACATTTGTGGACGTAGTTGTCTATCAACTTCTATACCACCGACTTATCTAGCTTGAGATGGTGATATCTAGATTTTTCTAGATTAAAAAATCAAGTTTACATTTTTAACAGGAACGTAGTTGTAAATAAGGTTGTCAAGGACATCCCTAGTTCTTGGCCTGTTTAAGGACTTTCTTGCCTCACTGATAAAATAGTTTGCAACATGTTGAGTAACTTGAACTGCATCTTCCGAGTGGGGAATGGTCGAATACCCCCATTCAAAAGCATTTTTCTATGGGTGCCACTGGACAGCAGTGATAGGATAATCGCGTGCTTGTACAGTTGAGACGTATTCCTTGTTGTCTTCATCGACGCATGTAGTCAAGACCCTGAAGAAACTGCACAATTTAGAATTCTGCCGGAACCTCTCCGGTGATACACCCCACTTGTGTAACTGCATGACAAGACAATCTGTAGTCAACTTTTGTAGCAGCTCAGGAGAGAACCGTTGGAAAACGGTGCCTTGGATATCGATAGGTTTGCTAAATTGCAGAGTAGATGCATGATTGTGTGCGCTGAACTTTTCAAGAATGTCAGCATCTTTGCTAATAATCTTGCATAATAACTCGAAGCCTAAGCATATGGCAAATAAGGGAAAATGATCACCAGCGTCATTCCTCTCAGAACTCTCTTAAAAATCCCTTCAACAACCTCATAGTACAAACCACTTTTTTTCCAACCCCCAGTTAAAAGCACTCCATTAACTAAGTTGAGTTTTTCATACAGTATCTCTTTGGGTTCATTGTAAATGAAAGGAATCACTCGAGCACCAGCAGATTCGATAAACTTAACGTAAGAAGCAGCTATGTAGGAAGCGTTTTTATCCTTATTTAACCTTCCTGAAGCACCATCACCAGGATGTGATAATATCCCTATAACTGGTCTGTAATATAACTAGGATCAGGAGCAATGCTATTTCCTATATATTGAACATCAACTCTATATTTCTCATCTTCTCCTGGTAAATCAATAATCTTATTATGATTAGCTTTTAGTGAATTCAAATAATTTTTTAACGAAACCAGTAGAGGTACCCGTAAATAATCCATTACTACTTCTGTATAAACAACAAGAAGACGATGAAAGAAGAAGCTACTGATGATTTTATTTGGCCTGATTTTCTGAGTTACAAAGTTCTACCATAATTATCTAATGTTTAAGGTTTTTCTTATTCATTTCATGTAAGCGAGTATGTATTACTATGTAATCACTAAAGACGGTTTTATGTGATTTTACTGGGTTGATCGGCCGGGGCGGGCCGGTTTTCAGAACATTGATATGTAATCTTTGATTTGAATGAACTGAACGTTGAATCGGAACTTAAAGTACACAATTTAACTAATTATAGTTTTGTCCTACTTTAAGTGGTCCCAAATCAGTTTGGTCCATCTAAATTTAAGGGAATTTTATCTGGTCCCTAAATTTATTGTAGAAATCAATTTGATTTTCTCTCTCATCTTCTCTCACTTTCTCACATCACTCTATTTTTCTGTTTTTAATCCTTTTTATTTTTAATTTTATTTTCTCTTTAAAAACAAAGAAAATGAAAAAACATAAAAAAATTAAATATCTCTCTCAAAATATAAGTCAAATTCCTTTTTTTTTTTTCAAAAGCTCTTGACAAGATTTATAAAACTAGAACCCATGGTATATTTTAAAGCTTTAATCTTCACAGGTATTAGTAATGGTAGTCCATTCTAGCAGTTTAGTTTGTAGAGTAATAAGCTTGTATAGAAGTTCATTTTGTAAAAAGGATCGTAGAAGATGCAGTTGATGCGTTATGGTCAAAAAATTGGCTTTAACCATCCAATTATTACCAAAATATCATTATGAAATGGTAAATGACAATTTCTCCCGACTTTAGTTTAAAACTTACAGAGACATTTCGTTGAACACTTTCAATGCATATGCAAACTTTTTCTTACTGAACCTAAGAATAGAGAAGGGAAATTTTACACCTTCTACATCCCTGATCAGTTGTTATTACACATGTCGAAATACGAAACTTGTCATAAACTTGGCATCACAGATATAACATGATACTGTTGTTGATGGTGGTTTTTAAACAAAGGGTAAAATCGTAAAACCCCAAATAACCTAATGTCACCGGTGACACATTTATTAGGACATTTAATGCATGTAGTCAATAATTAATATGGGGTATTATTTCAAATTAGGGTTACAACGAACAAAACCCTAATTCCCCTCCGTGCCAATGGCAGATCATGCCAGCCACACCTAGCCCAAGCTAGTTGCGCCATGATAAACGCACTCTGCCTTGGCCCTAGCTATGCTAGGCACACCAAACGCGCCGAAGCATGCCAACCATGCTAGCCGCACCTCCGTGCCAATGGCAAATCATGCCAGCCACACCTAGCCTAAGCTAGCCGCACCTCTATGCCAATGGCAAAGCATGCCATCCATACCAAACGCGCCGAAGCATGCCAACCATGCTAGCCGCACCTCTATGCCAATGGCAAAGCATGCCAGCCATACCAAACGCGCCGAAGCATGCCAACCATGCTAGCCGCACCTCCATGCCAATGGAAAAGCATGCCAGCCATACCAAACGCGCCGAAGCATGCCAACCATGCTAGCCGCACCTCCATGCCAATGGCAAATCATGCCAGCCATACCAAACGCGCCGAAGCATGCCAACCATGCTAGCCGCACCTCCGTGCCAATGGCAAATCATGCCAGCCACACCTATCCCAAGCTAGCCGCACCTCTGTGCCAATGGCAAATCATGCCATCCACACCAAACGCGCCAAAACATGCCAACCATGCTAGCCACACCTCCGTGCCAATGGCAAATCATGCCAGCCACATTTAGCCCGAGCTAGCCGCGCCATGCCAAACGCACTCTGCCTTGGCCCTAGCTACGCTAGTCACGTCACGCCAAGCCAAGCAGCCTTACCTTGGCCCTAACCATGCCATGCCAAAATGGCGCCCACGCCAATCATGCAACCTAGGCCAAATTGGCCACGCATGCCATTGGAACATGCCAACATGCTTGCTGGTAGCTTTTTCAACCATGGCGCGACCCAAATTGGCCACGCATGCCATTGGCACATGCCAACACGCTCGCTGGTAGCTTTTCCTACCAGGGAGCGACCCAAATTGGCCACGCATGCCATTGGCACATGCCAACACGCTCGCTGGTAGCTTTTTCTACCAAGGCGCGACCCAAATTGGCCACGCATGCCATTGGCACATCCCAACACGCTCGCTGGTAGCTTTTCCTACCAAGGCGCGACCCAAATTGGCCATGCATGCCATTGGCACATGCCAACACGCTTGCTGGTAGCTTTTCCTACCAAGGCGCGACCCAAATTGGCCACGCATGCTATTGGCACATGCAATCACGCTTGCTGGTAGCTTTTCCTACCAAGGCGCGACCCAAATTGGCCACGCATGCCATTGGCCCATGCCAACATTCACGGTGGTAGGTTTTCCTACCAGGGCGCGACCCAAATTGGCCACGCATGCCATTGGCACATGCCAACACGCTCGCTGGTAGCTTTTCCTACCCAGTGGCACGACCCAAATTGGCCACGCATGCCATTGGCACATGCCAACACGCTTGCTGGTAGCTTTTCCTACCAAGACGCGACCCAAATTGGCTACGCATGCCATTGGCACATGCCAACACGCTCGCTAGTAGCTTTTCCTACCAGTGGCGCGACCCAAATTGGCCACGCATGCCATTGGCACATGCCAACACGCTGTCGGTAGCTTTTCCTACCAAGGCATGACCCAAATTGGCCACGCATGCCATTGGCACATGCCAACACGCTCGCTGGTAGCTTTTCCTACCAGGGCGCGACCCAAATTGGCCACCAATGCCATTGGCACATTCCAACACGCCGCTGGTAGCTTTTCCTACCCGTGGCGCGACCCAAATTGGCCACGCATGCCATTGGCACATGCCAACACGCTCATTGGTAGCTTTTCCTACCAAGGCATGACCCAAATTGGCCAATTGGCCACGCATGCCATTGGCACATGCCAACACGCTCACGCACGCACATGGTAGCTTTTCCTACCCGGCGCGACCCAAATTAGACACGCATGCCATTGGCACATGCCAACACGCCGCCTGGTAGCTTTTCCTCCCGGGCGCGATCAAATTGGCCACGCATGCCATTGGCACATGCCAACACGCTCGGCTGGTAGCTTTTCCTACCGGGCGCGACCCAAATTGGCCACGCATGCCATTGGCACATGCCAACACGCTCGCTGGTAGCTTTTCCTACCAGGGCGCGACCCAAATTGGCCACGCATGCCATTGGCACATGCCAACACGCTCGCTGGTAGCTTTTTCTACCGAGGCGCGCCCTAATGGCCGAGCATGCCATTGGCACTTGCCAACACGCTCGCTGATAGATTTTCTAAACACGGGCCATGATTCAATTTGGCCACGCATGCCATTGGCACATGCAAAATACGCATGCTGGTAGCCCAACTTGCAAGCCGTGCAACCTAGGCCAACTTGGCCGTACGCGCCATTGGCACATTCCAAAACCCACGCTTTGGTAGCCTAACTTGCAAATCGTGCAACCTACCGCCAAGGCATTCCGCACATGCCACACACGCCACTAGCAACTCTATGCATTGCCACTTACACTCAACGTACAACCTACCACCAAGGCATTCCACACATGCCATTGGCACATGCCACACACGCCACTAGCAGCTCTGGCATTGACACTTGCGCTCGAGGTGCAACTCGCAACAAAGGCATTCCGCACATGCCATTGGCACATGCCACATGCGCCCCTAGCAGCACCACTTGCACTCAAGATGCAACCAACACTCGAGACATCAACAAAAACTGGGGGATGCTTTCCAGGGTCTTGGTTTGGCGGTCACACTTACGCGTACACTACGCTCACATTAAGAAAGCGTAAATAGGAATAAAGCAGTCAAATAAATGAGGAAATAATGGTGAAAACGTTTTCACCCATTAACACCATGCGGTTACCACCTCCTCCCATTATTTCACCCTTTACTCTCTTCTTCATGAGGCCAGGGTACGTTTCAATCTCGACTTGTATAAATAGGTCTTACCTATTTCCACCAGACAACAAGTCTCGGTCGGAGAAAAATACAACACTCTCGGAAAAGGCAACTTTGCAAGCTCTCCAAAAGATTTCATCTCTTGCAAGCTTCCTAAGCTTTCACTTTTTGATACAAGTCGAGACACTACTCTCCTGCACTATTCTGGTCTCAACACCTTTCTTTGCTTCCCTCCCCATATCAACCCTTCTCCTCCACTTTGTGACCGAAGCAAGTCTGGAACGGCCAATTCTTGGTTTAGGACGGACTTGTACAGATTGATCTCTCGAATATATAAAGTGCTCACGTGCAGCACATTTATTTAGGGTTTAAACCAGTTTCTCACTCATCTACCGAATTTACCGAAATCGGCGGAAACGATTTTTGCCCATAAATAATTGGCGACCACAGAATGGGAGGATTGATCTATCGGCTACAATGTCGACCTGTCGATCTCGTTCTTCGACACGATGTCAAGATGGTAGGGGAAGGCGACTCAATCCGACTCAACCGCCGCACAACCCGGCGACTCAATCCGACTCAACTGCCAGACAACCCGGTTACCAGTTGTAAAAAACTACACTGGGGACTCGCTGAAGATGATACTAACAATTGGGGACTTGCTGGCAATGCTACCAGCAAAGCCGCCTTTTACATGGAGAGGGTCGTGTTCGCAAAAACCTATAAAGTGAGTAAATTTAGACTGGGCAAAATATACGATCTGTTTTAGGTTCTTAATAAAACCGTCTTACTACTGCGTCTTGTGCCTATTGCTAGCACACACTTTCATAAAAGCAATATTCCTTTCACAAAACATAATCAGAGTTATATTATCAAAACCATTCATCCCAGAAATAATCAAATATCCTCAAAAGCTTCCAGCTGTCTATCAAAACCTGTCGAACCTTGAACCGGATATCCAGTATGTTTTTCAAAAAAAAAAAAAAAAGAAGAACCTAAATGAAAGTTTAACAGAGAAACATTCAAGGAAAATCATCCAACAGAGGTCTGCTTTTCTTGGAGAAAGTCAACTTTGCGTCATCAAGAGCCGCTCTCTTCATAGTTAATATCTTGGAAAGCTTTTCGAGTTCCACCTCTTGTCGTGCAATCTCCTCTGCAAAGGCTTTCGGTTCTTTGCATCTTTCGACTTCGGATCTCAAAGAAGGCCTTCGACAAACCACGAAGCGTTAAACTCCTTTTATACGCACACGTCGCGATGGTGCTCCCGGTCGGCAATAACGTCTTCGAAACGGTGTGACCCGGTCACCTCACGCATATCCTCGATGGAAGATAAAGCCTCTTCCTCACGCTTAACCAGCGCAAATCGACTAGTGACCTTCTTGGTTGTGGCCATATGTCCGTACTTCTCCCGGATTCTCGGTGTACAACGCCTCATACTTAGCCAAGATGCGCTGAAACCGCCAACCAAGACATGACACTGATAAGGAACCAAGTACGGGGGATCAAAAATGGCGCCTGCAACTGGCCTCACGACTTGCAAAGGGTCTTCTTCCATGTCTACGGCAGCAACCATTAGAGAACCATCCACCTTTTGAACCACATCTGTGCCCGGCAATTGGCTAACTCCCATTTCCAAGTCACCTGCGGTGGTCACCAAAGGTAAGTTTTCATGTGGCTCTACCCCAGAATCGTCCTCCGAACCAGATTCCTCCTGCGAACTTAATTTAGACATTTTTTCAAAAAAAAAAAAAAGGGGAAACGGAAGAAAAAGAAAAGAAGCGCGAAACTCACCGAACCACTTCCCGAGAAAGAGCCAGTGCTGCCAGAGGAATCACTCTCACTTGTCGAACTTTCTTCTTTCTCCGACTCATCACCACTATGAGTAGGCTCGGTCTTGCCGCCGAATTCTTCAAGAAATTGCCGTCTCTCGGCAACGTGCAAGGGCAGCGAAAGCATTAACACTACCGAAGCCCTGGAAGAAACAAGACACATGTTTTCAGCAGAAATTCACGTGTTTTAAAACAAACCAACAAGGAGGCGACACGTACATGGTTATTGGAAGAACTGAAAGACACGAGAGCTGCGGAAGGATCTTTTGAAACCGCCCGAAACCCGCCAGCACGATTCTTCGTTCTCTGTTCCTTTGCCTGGGGACTTTCCGAGTTGCCAGGTGTTGATGGTGGTTTTTAAACAAGGGGTAAAATCGTAAAACCCCATGACCTAGTGTTACCCGCAACACATTAACTAGGAGCATTTAACTCAGGTGTAAATAATTAATAGGGGTATTTTTCCAAAATACCAGATTAGGGTTTTCAACACAGAACCATAATGCCAAACCAAGCCGCAGACTGCGCACCATGGGAACAATGCCAAACCAAGCCGCATACCACGCACCATGGCAACAATGCCAAACCAAGCCGCATCTTCAGCACCATGGCAACAATGCCAAACCAAGCCGCACCCAGCGCACCATGGCAACAATGCCAAACCAAGCCGCACCACGCGCACCATGGCAACAATGCCAAAACCAAGCCGCATCTTCGCGCACCATGGCAACAATGCCAAACCAAGCCGCACCACTGCGCACCATGGCAACAATGCCAAACCAAGCCGCACCCTCGCGCACCATGGCAACAATGCCAAACCAAGCCGCATACTTTTACGCACCATGGCAACAATGCCAAAACAAGCCGCACCCTCGCGCACCATGGCAACAATGCCAAACCAAGCCGCATATCGCACACCATGGCAACAATGCCAAACCAAGCCGCATCTTGCGCACCATGGCAACAATGCCAAACCAAGCCGCATACTGCGCACCATGGCAACAATGCCAAACCAAGCCGCACCCTGCGCACCATGGCAACAATGCCAAATTTCCAAGCCGCAATACCTTTGGCCTACGCCAAATATAGCGCCCTAGGCTTGCAAGATATGCAACTAGGTCAACATGGCCGCACGTGCCATTGGCACATGCCAACACGTGTCGCAAGCCATATTTCCAAGCCGCTATGCCTTTGGCCCACGCCAAATATAGCGCCCTAGGCTTGCAAGACTTCCAACTAGGTCTACATGGCCGCACGTGCCATTGACACATGCCAACACGTGTCGCAAGCCATATTTCCAAGCCGCTATGCCTTTGGCCCACGCCAAATATAGCGCCCTAGGCTTGCAAGACTTGCAACTAGGTCAACATGGCCGCACGTGCCATTGGCACATGCCAACACGTGTCGCAAGCCATATTTCCAAGCCGCTATGCCTTTGGCCCACGCCAAATATAGCGCCCTAGGCTTGCAAGACTTGCAACTAGGTCTACATGGCCGCACGTGCCATTGGCACATGCCAACACGTGTCGCAAGCCATATTTCCAAGCCGCTATGCCTTTGGCCCACGCCAAATATAGCACCCTAGGCTTGCAAGACTTGCAACTAGGTCTACATGGCCGCACGTGCCATTGGCACATGCCAACACGTGTCGCAAGCCATATTTCCAAGCCGCTATGCCTTTGGCCCACGCTAAATATAGCGCCCTAAGCTTGCAAGACTTGCAACTAGGTCAACATGGCCGCACGTGCCATTGGCACATGCCAACACGTGTCGCAAGCCATATTTCCAAGCCGCTATGCCTTTGGCCCACGCCAAATATAGCGCCCTAGGCTTGCAAGACTTGCAACTAGGTCTACATGGCCGCACGTGCCATTGGCACATGCCAACACGTGTCGCAAGCCATATTTCCAAGCCGCTATGCCTTTGGCCCACGCCAAATATAGCGCCCTAGGCTTGCAAGACTTGCAACTAGGTCTACATGGCCGCACGTGCCATTGGCACATGCCAACACGTGTCGCAAGCCATATTTCCAAGCCGCTATGCCTTTGGCCCACGCCAAATATAGCTCCCTAGGCTTGCAAGACTTGCAACTAGGTCAACATGGCCGCACGTGCCATTGGCACATGCCAACACGTGTCGCAAGCCATATTTCCAAGCCGCTATGCCTTTGGCCCACGCCAAATATAACGCCCTAGGCTTGCAAGACTTGCAACTAGGTCAACATGGCCGCACGTGCCATTGGCACATGCCAACACGTGTCGCAAGCCATATTTCCAAGCCGCTATGCCTTTGGCCCACGCCAAATATAGCGCCCTAGGCTTGCAAGACTTTCAACTAGGTCAACATGGCCGCATGTGCCATTGGCACATGCCAACACGTGTCGCAAGCCATATTTCCAAGACGCTATGCCTTTGGCCCACGCCAAATATAGCGCCCTAGGCTTGCAAGACTTGCAACTAGGTCAACATGGCCGCATGTGCCATTGGCACATGCCAACACGTGTCGCAAGCCATATTTTCAAGCCGCTATGCCTTTGGCCCACGCCAAATATAGCGCCCTAGGTTTGCAAGACTTGCAACTAGGTCAACATGGCCGCATGTGCCATTGGCACATGCCAACACGTGTCGCAAGCCATATTTCCAAGCCGCTATAACTTTGGCCCACGCCAAATATAGCGCCCTAGGCTTGCAAGACTTGCAACTAGGTCAACATGGCCGCATGTGCCATTGGCACATGCCAACACGTGTCGCAAGCCATATTTCCAAGCCGCTATGCCTTTGGCCCACGCCAAATATAGCGCCCTAGGCTCGCAAGACTTGCAACTAGGTCAACATGGCCGTACGTGCCATTGGCACATGCCAACATGCTCGCCGGGTAGCCTAACTCGCAAACCGTGCAACCTACCACCAAGGCATTCCGCACATGCCGTTGGCACATTCCAAACACACACGCTGGTAGCCTAACTTGCAAACCGTGCAACCTACCACCAAGGCATTCCGCACATGCCGTTGGCACATGCCAAACACACACGCTGGTAGCCTAACTTGCAAACCGTGCAACCTACCACCAAGGCATTCCGCACATGCCATTGGCACTTGCCAAACACACACGCTGGTAGCCTAACTTGCAAACCGTGCAACCTACCACCAAGGCATTCCGCACATGCCAAACACACACGCCGGTAGCTTAACTTGCAAACCGTGCAACCTACCACCAAGGCATTCCGCACATGCCATTGGCATATGCCAAACCCACACGCAACCTAACTTGCAAACCGTGCAACCTACCACCAAGGCATTCCGCACATGCCATTGGCACATGCCACACGCGCCACTAGCAGCGCCACTTGCACTCAAGATGCAACCAACACTCGAGACATCAACACAAACCGGGGATGCTTCTTTAGGGTTTTGGTTTGGCGGTCACAAAGATGCGGCGTACACTACGCTCACATTAAGAAAGCGTGAAAAGGAATAAAGCGGTCAAATAAAAGAGGAAATAATGGTGAAAAACGTTTTCACCCATTAAACCATGCGGTTACCACCTCCTCCCATTATTTCACCCTTTACTCTCTTCCTTCATGAGGCCAGGGTACGTTTCAATCTCGACTTGTATAAATAGGTCTTACCTATCACTACACCAAATTCTGGGATTAGAAACAGAACCAAGCCGTTACTAAAATGGGTTGTAACGGCTCTTGCATGTTGCAAAAGTGGGTGTTACATTTTTTTTGTAACGGCTTTGTGGCCGTTACAAATTTTGGTTATAACGGCCCTCGTAATACCGTGAGCCGTTCTGAATTTGCCACGTGGTAACGACTTCGGGCCGTTACTGAATATTTTTTTGTAACAACGCTGTCAGAATGACTTAGAGCCGTTACGAACTTTTTTGTAACAACAAAAAATTATCGCCGATCAACCTTGACCAGGTCAAGGCCGACCAATCGATTCATTTTCTCACGAAATAAGCCTAATTGTAAATTCAATACCACCGCATACACCTTTCGGTACATTCATAACCACACTCAACAACAATTTCTTCAATCTATGCATATCACACTCATTCAACTCATCTTAGGTTCACATAACAAAAGAACTGAAATTTCTAAGTACCAAACTTTTTTTTTTGTTGAGTATCAAATTTCTTAAGGAATACATGGAAGGTTCCAAATTTCTAAGGGAACGCATACAAACTTACTAACTGCCTACAAAACTTGAATACATGGAACTTACAAATCTTGAAGCTCCTTTGTTCTCCTCCCTTTCTGATAAAATAGATCAACTAAGCTTTATATCCTTTGCAGGCTTGCTTTGTTGAAAGTTTGGGCATAAGAAAACTCGATGTAGGCAATCCTGCAAAATACAACAGGCAGCATTATTATGACAAGTAAACTGGAAGAAATAATGCTCAAAATACGTAGCAAATAAATGCAAAGAAGCAATAAAACACAACTCAAAATGCATACAAGCAATAAAACACTACTCAAAATACGCAGCAAGTAAATCCTCCTCAGAGAATTCTTCGTCATATTCACATATAGCCTTCCAGTCTGGAACATCCGTCATGATTCTCGCTTCTTCCTCTAGTTTAAATACTTTTTTTCATTGGCTGGCGAATCTGATATAAAGTTAGGTAAGATTTAGTCCTGATTTCATATAGAGGTGTGTGATTGGACGGGTAAAGGGGATTGACAGTGTAGGTTTCACCTTTCATCCTCTTCGTTTTGAAGCATAGGGAGAATCCCTCTACAGGAAGCATATTTCTCTTCTTAGAGTGCCCTGCATATCAACATTAACATGTATGTGTCAGCACCACTTCTCAGACCATGCCAAGGTTGTCCTTAAACAGACATCTTCAGTTCCGGAGAGCTAAGACAGAAATGATTAATTGTTCAAGTCCTTAAGAAAGCAGCATATGAAACTCCCTGGCCAAGCATTTGAGATTGAATAAGTTGTCCAGCTAAACTGGCACTAACAAGGTTATTTGGATAGATCTTTCCCCTGGATAAGCAAGATGTTCATATTGATTTGTTAATTTGCAGGTCAAGAGTTTTAAGAGATTCACTCCTAGTCATTCATCTATATTCGCAAGATAGAATGTGAAATTAGGAAAGGCAAAGATACTTAACTAGTTAACTGCAAATAGGTAAGATGAAGCTTCATAAGTTGGTACTATCTTTGGTCCTGCAACAAACCAAAGCCTCCCTTACCCAACTTTTTCTCAATTATATACATTGGTGAACCTTCCATCGTAACCTACAACAACAATTCAACAAATCAACAAGAGATTTCAGTAATTTTCACCGAACAATGTAATCTACAAATTGAAATGTAATATATTACGCATAAGAATTGAAGAACAGAGAAAATTATAGACTTCAGTTTCAAAGTTTATAAGGAAGATTAAAGCATTCCTATCATGGTTAGGTACGTTCAAGTGAAGAATATGGTACTAGTTAAGGCCCAAAGAATAGTTACGTCTAATAAGATGTGAATGGATTAAAGAGTAATGTAAAAGTAAGTAACAAATATGCTCATGCACTTACAAATAGGAATTTTTACGAGAGTGCACAACACAATCACATAGGACGGATTCAAAATACTTAAAAGGTTGGTCTTTAGATTTGACAATTATGCTAGTGCAAATATGCTAATCCAATGAGGGAAATGAGCAGTTAGTTGTAACTTGTAAATAACAAATCAAAGGAAAGAAAACAATGTGGAGCACACAGTTGGCGTCCATGCTAATCTTGTGGTCAACATTTGAAAGTTTAGTGTTACACATAACAATGTAAAAGGAATTTAAAAGGAAGTAGTATATAGGAGAAGACCGGCATACATACCGAGGTCAAATCTCGCACAAGATATATATAAAATGAAAAATGCTAGTACGTTAAGGCTCTGTGTGCAAAATAATACACCCACCAAAACCAGGCCTTGCACTAGTCTATAACAGTTGCATACATACACCAAAACATGAGCCAAATACCGATATGAACTATCTAGCAGACGAGATCCCCACATTTCTATGTACAACAAAATATAACAAAAAAGCATGGTTCATAAGCAATATAAGACTACCCCAGATCCATCCCTGTGATATACATATTATGAACAACAAAATACTAACCTTGGATGCGCTTAAGCCTGCCGTAAGCTCGCCCCGCCTTCTCGATGCAAGCTCCTTTCGTACTCTGTGGAAAACAAAACTAAAGGGAGTGAGCCACAACCGAGTAGGGGTTATAACGACAAAAATGTAGTGCCCTGCGCGAAATATAAAGAAATGGACAAGAGCAGCAGCAAAAAAATACCAAATGAAAAGCATTTCGCAATTGAAATTCATAACGAAGTACATAAATGTAAATCCAGTTAAGTTACTCTACTATTCATTTGGCAAGCACCGATGTCAGGGTATTCAGATACCAGCTACCGTTCTGACTAACGGTCTTAGGGTTGCCACCCGTAGGTGGGGGGCCAATTAAGGCCTGACATTCCTATAGTAAAGTCATCTAGTTTCCTATTTAGGCTTGTTGAAAAGAAGGAAACAGTCACAATATACATTACAACGAGTATATAAATTCAGAAATAAAAATAATCCAATCCACTCATGTACAATGAATCATTCCCTAAGTCTTCCCAAGGCACATATACGAGTGATTGATAAAGCATTAACAGAATGTAAAGCTTAGCCGAAATGCATAAAAGATTTTTAATGGTAAGTCAATACATTTGTTATCTTTGAGTTGCATAAATAGGGATCGCAAAAGAAATAGACATTCGGTGCATAGGAAAATTAATGGATTAGATGCAAGGATTTCATGAGACGGTAATGGGATCAAATAGGCGAGAAAGTGGAACAAATGCAATTGGTTGAGCTATACAAAACAAATAGTCACATCGTAACTAAAAAACAGATGTGAAATCCTTAAAACTGGAAGGGAAGCACAGTTAACAAATCAAGGAAAAGTGATGGTTTAATTAAGCTCAGAATTTTCCAAAAACTAAACTAATTTTCCAAAAACTAAACTAACTTCATTTTGTTTTGTTTTGGCTACAAGTGAGCTAAAGGACTTGGTGAACAATATTAAATCATGAGATGCAAGGTAGTAATAAGATCAAAACAAGATAAAAAGGAATCTATAAAATGATTTCAACTGTTGACTAAAAATGGAAATTTCAAACACAGACCTCACTGGGTCATTTTAACAAACAAATCAAAGGGTTGGTTCAAAAGTTTTGTAGAAACCTTGAATTATGATAAAATCAAACTTGATAGTTGCGTAGCATTTCTAATATTTCATAAACCAACACTTAAAATTAACTACGAGAGAACATGCAAGGGTTAAAGTACGAGAGAACAAAGAGTTTGAAATGCATTTGTGGCTGCACTGTGCCATCAAAATCAGGGATCATTTGAAGAAGGATTTTGGACAAAATCTGTTAAATTCATGGTTATTAAAGAATGTCAAATAATAATTTACCAATTGCATAAATGATTAACATTTAGAAAGTGTTTCACATTTCCAGAAAATTACATATGGGAGTTGTTATTCCAGACATCTCACAAACTTGGACCCAACATATCCATAACCTGTAAAAAAAAAAAGGAGTGTTGTCACATAATCATGCACAAAACACACACATAAACATACACTGAAGTGCTGAAACAGCCACCCTTGTTAGCACAAACCAACCAGAACATACCCTGAGATAAATCCTCTTCTTCTTCTACAAATTTATACTCCTCCAAATAAAACCCCTAACTCTACACTATTCACAGAGTTGGGTCAAAATAAAAAACAAACAAAAAAAATCAAATCAAACTAGTATAAGTTGATTGTTTATAACAGATGATAATCAACAAATTGTTAAAAATCACCTATTAGATGATGATAATCAACAAATTGCTGCATAAATACCTATCAGATGATTAGAATTTTAAATCTCAGGAAAAAAATCGATCTAGGGTTACATATATTTCATATATCGACATTTCTGGTGTATGGGTTTCGATTTGGATGTATGGGTTAAGAAATAAAGGTTTTGACTTCAGGGTTATCACCAGAAATTTTATCCAATCGAACACATGATTAACCCAATCGAAACCATAAAATCTGAGAGGGGGGAGAATGAGAGGCGGGAGGAGAAAAAGAGAGAGAAAGGAAATGAAAAATGAGAAGATAAGTCGATGATTGAAGATTATTGAAGAGGATTGAGAGATTTCTGTGAAGATGAAGTTTCACTAGGGTTTGAAAGAGGAGACGCAGGAGCAGAAAAGTGAAGAGAGAAATGAAAAAAATGAAAAAACGATTTGTCGATTTTCTCTAAGGCAATGGGATGAATTGTTGCAAGCATGTGAATGGCATATGCATGGGAGGAAATATCCTCAAGTATTACTATCTTGGGTGGAATCATAATAGCACGCATGTGAGTGGCACAACCACATTCTAAAGGTGTTACCACACAAGTGTGACCAAGCGTGTGACTGGCACGCCTATAAAAAATTTCGTAACGGCTTAACCTCATTATTTAATTTTTAAAAAAATTAGTAACGGCTTCTGCATGTTACGAATTTTTTGTAACGGCCATTTGTAACGGGAAATTTGTAACGGCCCATAAGCCGTTACGAATGCCTGTTACGATTCCGAGAATTTGGTGTAGTTTATTTCCACCAGACAACAAGTCTCGGTCAGGAGAAAAATACTACACTCTGAGAAAGGCAACTTTGCAAGCTCTCCCAAAAGCTTCCATCTCTTGCAAGCTTCCTAAGCTTTCACTTTCTGATACAAGTCGAGATACTACTCTCCTCAACACCTTTCTTTGCTTCCCTCCCCAAATCAACCCTTCTCCTCCACTTTGTGACCGAAGCAAGTCTGGAACGGCCATTTCTTGGTTTAGGCCGGACTTGTACATTGATCTCTCGAATCTATAAAGTGCTCACGTGCAACACATTTGTTTAGGGTTTGAACCAGTTTCTCACTCACCTACCGAAATTACCGAAATCGCTGAAACGATTTTTACCCATAAACAATTGGCGACCACAAATGGGAGGATTGATCTATCGGCTACAATGTCGTAATCTCGATCTCGTTCTTCGACCCCGGATGTCAAGATGGTAGGGAAGGCGTCTCAATCCGACTCAAATGCCGACGACCGGTTACCGGTTGTAAAACTACACCGAAAACCGGGGACTCGTCGAAGATGCTACCGATGATTGGGGACTTGCGACTCAGTCCGACTCAATCGCCAGACAACCCGGTTATCGGTTGTTAAAACTACACCCGAAAAAAACTGGGGACTCGGCAAGACGCTACCAAGAATTGGGGACTAATCGGCGATGCTACCAAAGAAAGCGCTTTGCTACCAGCAAAGCCGCCTTTTACTTGGAGACAGGCGTGTTTGCAAGTGAGTAAATTTAGATTGGGCAAGATATACGATCTGTTTTTAGGTTCTTAATAAAACCACCATACTATTGCGTTTTGTGCCTATTGCTAGCACACACTTTCATAAAAGCAATATTCCTTTCCCAAAACATAATCGAGCTATATTATCAAAACCATTCATCCCGAAAATAATCCAATATCCTCAAAAGCTAACATTTATCTATCAACCCAAGAAATCCAGAAGACAAAAACCATAAACCAGGCGCTTTGTTTGCCTTTCAAAAAAAAAAACACTACCCGTACATACCTACTTTGCACAATAATAATTACCCGTCACTATTAGCAGACGTTACTACAAACACATTTGAAGAATTATTTATGATGAAGTATTTCCACAAGTTTATGAAAGGTATACCTATGGCTACGGTTTACACCAAAGACAAGAAAACAATAAAACAAATTGAAAGAGAAACGCTGGAGTACATAGTTGGAATATGCTTGCCCACTTTACCACTACCACGCTACCGCTAACACCATGACGTGATAACAAAGCTACGAGGTAAAAAGGGGATCCAACCCATTTCATAAGCATAACACCTTTTGGAATTTGAATAAGGAAATGATTTCTGTTGAGCTACGTATGGGAAGAAGCCAATGGTCCACACCATACCGAAATCCAAGCCAGCGTCCACGCCAAGACAGCGCCCATTCCAAGATGATCCAGCGCCTACCAGATGCGTTCCCCAGATGCGCTTACGATGCGCTTGCCGGACGCGCATGCCGAAACGCTTTCCGACGCGCTTGCCGGACGCGCTTACGGACACACATGCCGAGGCACACATGCCGCACGCGCATGCCAGCGGCCATTAGTGCCACACTTTGTGATAACAGTTTGCATCCTTCCAGCGCTAACATCTTGCGCCCTTCCAGCACCATCCTCGCCCTTTGAAACAGCGCCATGGCTCCAGCACTTCGTGATCAAAACCGTGTCATCTCGGCACGATACACTTACGATCACCAGATCCAGAGCCACTTCCGCTACCCCAACGGTTCTTCAAGCATGGAAGCTCAAGCCGTCACCAGAGACGCTACTCCACCATCAGGGCAAGATACTAGAAGATCCGGAAGAAGCCGACCTCCTTTTAGCACTGTTGATTTGATGAAGACAAAAGATACTTCAGTAGGACGCGCATTTATAAATGAAGAGGCTCGCGTCGCTCTTGAACGCCCAGTAGAAGGGGATAAGCAATCCAATTTCGTCACATGGGAAGATCAGGAAAGACTTCTCCAAAATCGAAAGCAAGGGAAATCAATAACTCTCCTGAGTTCACGGAGACACTTCTTCTGCACAATGGAAACTTCGACCACAAAGTCGTACAGTTTATGATGAAACAGTTATGTGAGATTCTATATTTCTCCAAGGCGTAGCGTCAAGAAATATTTTCACCCCTCAACCGCACTGCATCAGGAAAGCAGGCGTTTCCGGCCAGGGAAAGCCGTTCCCAAACCCCAACCTCTCCTAGAAAGCACGATCGATAGATGTAACTGGGGACTCCTAACCTCTGATCTCTTGAGGGATGTCGAGTTTGACATAATGTGACGCATCCTCCGACTTCAAAATGGTAGCCTTCAAGGCTCTGAGAGTTGCAAGATGTCATATCAACGTTCTCTCCAGAAGTATCTACGCATCAACATTCTCCAGCAGCGGCTTCGCTTCAACGTTCGCTTCAACCTGCAAAGGGTCGTGCCGCCACACTCCTCATATCAAGGAACATAGTCACAGCCAGCCAATCTTCGTAGTCATGGACACCTTTTAATCCATCTCGCCAAAACTCGTGATCATGGACAGTTTGCTCGCTTACGCATCCGAGACAATCCTTTTACTTCCACGGAAGACCATAGAATATCACCAACCTACTTTGTTACCACGACAATGTAGTTTCTCCCGATTACATCTCTCTACCAAGAACTGTTGCCCCTCATTCGTTGATACCAGCCAGAGCTTCACCGCAAAGAAAGAATTACTACAAAGAGGGAAACACGTAAACCATACTTGAGGACGGAAGATATACATGGGATCCCTTCACATCACAAAGCTCCGAAGACACATCTACCAAAAATCCTTACCCACAACAAGGTCCTCTACTCTTCAAGGGTGCAGCGCAAGAATATCATCACCTCTCTGTCTAGAAGACGCCTTCAACACTTTACGAGGCTGCGGAGGATCCCGAGCCTGCACTATCCAGAATATGTCATCATGTAATTTCTGAGAATCCAAGTGTCACATCCAGCAAGATACATCGGCACCGAAGTTTTCTCCCAAATGGGAAGGGTCGTACATAATCACTAAAGCGTATGACAGTGGTTACTACAAGATTATCAAAGAAGATGGGGAAAGCTAGAGACAGTCATCAACGGAAAGTGGCTTAAGACATACTACGCCTAATCACTTCCCTGCAACATGCTACATCAAAAATTCCTACTCTTCAAGTCTCGAGTTAAATCTTCAATCCTCTGAGACTCCAAGGCCAAAGCTTTCTCCTCCTCCAGCATGGTTTCTATGGCAGGAATCACACCAGCAAGAATACTAGCTCTGTCGAATTTCACAATATTGAGACGATGCCGCAACCAGCTGATATTAAACTCCAAGGATTCGCAGGTGGATGCTATGTTCTCCCACCTTTGAATGGCTAGCTCTGCAGCGGCACAGATGGACGTATTCTCTATATCAGCAATCATTGGCAAAAGACAGTTCACTACGGAAACCAAGGCGGACGAACATCACTTCATTGCGCTCCTGGTAGCGATATGGCCGCATGTCTCCCATATCCTCGTATAAAGGACCACGAATTCTTTCTGCACCAGGAAACCGCTAACATTCCGATAATTGGAGGAGAGACACCTCATACGAGTCCCAAACGACGAACCTGCATAGGGGTATTCATGACAAGAGAGCCCTAAATCAGCGTTCTCCAAGTCTACAGCAGTCAACAAGGTTGGATTTGAAGGGAGGGGAACGACTAGGTCATCCTCGTCGAAAACACTAACACATGCTCCTACAGGATATCTCTGCACAAAAGGAGAATTTTCCATTCATCAAACAAGCAGTAAAGCGTACGTCGGTCCACCAAAGAAGAAGAAAACATACCGGTATGATTTTCTTAAACCGAATAACCTTTGTTGGGATGCTCCTCCCAGAGTCAGACCTCGCGCCTTCACCTGGAGAACCTGGCTGGTTAGAAAATGGTTCGTCTCTGTGCGACATGACAAAGAGAGAAACTCAACAAGAAGAACCCTTTCTCAAACGAGGGAGATGATGCAATTACGTTGGGTATGAATACAGAACCTTAAAAAGGGAAAGGAAGCAATGAGGAACATAACGCTTCCAGATTTTAGCATGGACAATGCCCGATCGGCCGCAAGTGAAGGAAGGCAAAACAAGGAAACTTTGCTATCCGTAAAACACCTACTCCTTCCTTGTTTACACCGGTCTCGCCAGCTAGCGCAATCAGCTTCCCCACCTTGCGCCGGTCTCGCCAGCTAGCACGCTCAGTTTCCCAACTCGCCAACTTCCAAATGACCGCCCAAGTCACGCCAGCAAGCACGCACAGCTTCCCTACCTTGCGCCGGTCCCACCAGCTAGCACGCCCAGTTTTCTAATTCGCGTCAACTTCCATATGACCGCCCAAGTCGCGCCAGCAAGCACGCACAGCTTCCCTACCTTGCGCCGGTCCCACCAGCTAGCACGCCCAGTTTCCTAATTCGCGTCAACTTCCCTATGACCGCCCAAGTCACGCCTGCAAGCACGCACAGCTTCCCTACCTTGCGCCGGTCCCACCAGCTAGCACGCCCAGTTTCCTAACTCGCGTCAACTTCCCTATGACCGCCCAAGTCACGCCTGCAAGCACGCACAGCTTCCACATTGCGCCGGTCTCACCAGCTAGCACGCTCAGTTTCCCAACTCACGTCAACTTCCCAACGTCGCCCAAGTTGCACCGGCCCCACCAATTGTGCCAGCCTCCCGATTTGTGCAAAACTACCAGAGGCAAGGATTCCAAATCCTATTTATAAAAGGTCAGACAAGCCTCCTCAATTCTCTTTACGGTTTGCGGTTGATAGTTTGTCACCATCTTATGCTTACCTCGCAACAAAGCCCCCTGTTCCGAGCTAAGCGGGGGGACTTAATGTTGATGGTGGTTTTTAAATAAGGGGTAAAATCGTAAAACCCCATGACCTAGTGTTACCCGCAAAACATTAACTAGGAGCATTTAACTCGAGTGTAAATAATTAATAGGGTATTTTTCCAAAATACCAGATTTGGGTTTTCAAATACGTAACCCTAATTCCAAACCAAGCCGCAGATCGCGCACCATGGCAACAATGCCAAACCAAGCCGCATATCAAGCGCACCATGGCAACAATGCCAAACCATGCCTCACCTCGCGCACCATGGCAACAATGCCAAACCAAGCCGCACCCTCGCACCACGGCAACAATGCCAAACCAAGCCGCATACTACGCACCATGGCAACAATGCCAAACAAAGCCGCACCCTGCGCACCATGGCAACAATGCCAAACCAAGCCGCACCCTGCGTACCATGGCAACACTGCCAAACCAAGCGCATATCTTTGCGCACCATGGCAATAATGCCAAACCAAGCCGCACCCGCGCACCATGGCAACAATGCCAAACCAAGCCGCATATTGCGCACCATGGCAACAATGCCAAACCAAGCCGCATCTCGCGCACCATGGCAATAATGCCAAACCAAGCCGCATACTGCGCACCATGGCAACAATGCCAAACCAAGCCGCACCCTGCGCACCATGGCAACAATGCCAAATTTCCAAGCCGCAATACCTTTGGCCCACGCCAAATATAGCGCCCTAGGCTTGCAAGACTTGCAACTAGGTCAACATGGCCACACGTGCCATTGGAACATGCCAACACGTGTCGCAAGCCATATTTCCAAGCCTCTATGCCTTTGGCCCATGCCAAATATAGCGCCCTAGGCTTTCAAGACTTGCAACTAGGTCTACATGGCCGCACGTGCCATTGACACATGCCAACACGTGTCGCAAGCCATATTTCCAAGCCGCTATGCCTTTGGCCCACGCCAAATATAGCGCCCTAGGCTTGCAAGACTTGCAACTAGGTCAACATGGCCGCACGTGCCATTGGCACATGCCAACACGTGTCGCAAGCCATATTTCCAAGCCTCTATGCCTTTGGCCCACGCCAAATATAGCGCCCTAGGCTTGCAAGACTTGCAAATAGGTCAACATGGCCGCACGTGCCATTAGCACATGCCAACACGTGTCGCAAGCCATATTTCCAAGCCGCTATGCCTTTGGCCGACGCCAAATATAGCGCCCTAGGCTTGCAAGACTTGCAACTAGGTCTACATGGCCGCACGTGCCATTGGCACATGCCAACACGTGTCGCAAGCCATATTTCCAAGCCGCTATGCCTTTGGCCCACGCCAAATATAGCGCCCTAGGCTTGCAAGACTTGCAACTAGGTCTACATGACCGCACGTGCCATTGGCACATGCCAACACGTGTCGCAAGCCATATTTCCAAGCCGCTATGCCTTTGGCCCACGCCAAATATAGCGCCCTAGGCTCGCAAGACTTGCAACTAGGTCAACATGGTCGCACGTGCCATTGGCACATGCCAACACGTGTCGCAAGCCATATTTCCAAGCCGCTATGCCTTTGGCCCACGCAAAATATAGCGCCCTAGGCTTGCAAGACTTCCAACTAGGTCTACATGGTCGCACGTGCCATTGGCACATGCCAACACGTGTCGCAAGCCATATTTCCAAGCCGCTATGCCTTTGGCCCACGCCAAATATAGCGCCCTAGGTTTGCAAGACTTGCAACTAGGTCAACATGGCCGCATGTGCCATTGGCACATGCCAACACGTGTCGCAAGCCATATTTTCAAGCCGCTATGCCTTTGGCCCACGCCAAATATAGCGCCCTAGGCTTGCAAGACTTCCAACTAGGTCTACATGGCCGCACGTGCCATTGGCACATGCCAACACGTGTCGCAAGCCATATTTTCAAGCCGCTATGCCTTTGGCCCACGCAAAATATAGCGCCCTAGGCTTGCAAGACTTCCAACTAGGTCTACATGGTCGCACGTGCCATTGGCACATGCCAACACGTGTCGCAAGCCATATTTCCAAGCCGCTATGCCTTTGGCCCATGCCAAATATAGCGCCCTAGGCTTTCAAGACTTGCAACTAGGTCTACATGGCCGCACGTGCCATTGACACATGCCAACACGTGTCGCAAGCCATATTTCCAAGCCGCTATGCCTTTGGCCCACGCCAAATATAGCGCCCTAGGCTTGCAAGACTTGCAACTAGGTCAACATGGCCGCACGTGCCATTGGCACATGCCAACACGTGTCGCAAGCCATATTTCCAAGCCGCTATGCCTTTGGCCCACGCTAAATATAGCACCCTAGGCTTGCAAGACTTGCAACTAGGTCAACATGGCCGCACGTGCCATTGGCACATGCCAACACGTGTCGCAAGCCATATTTCCAAGCCGCTATGCCTTTGGCCCACGCCAAATATAGCGCCCTAGGCTTGCAAGACTTGCAACTAGGTCTACATGGCCGCACGTGCCATTGGCACATGCCAACACGTGTCGCAAGCCATATTTCCAAGCCGCTATGCCTTTGGCCCACGCCAAATATAGCGCAGGCTTTCTAGGCTTGCAAGACTTGCAACTAGGTCTACATGGCCGCACGTGCCATTGGCACATGCCAACACGTGTCGCATGCCATATTTCCAAGCCGCTATGCCTTTGGCCCACGCCAAATATAACGCCCTAGGCTCGCAAGACTTGCAATTAGGTCAACATGGCCGCACGTGCCATTGGCACATGCCAACACGTGTCGCAAGCCATATTTCCAAGCCGCTATGCCTTTGGCCCACGCCAAATATAGCGCCCTAGGCTTGCAAGACTTGCAACTAGGTCTACATGGCCGCACGTGCCATTGGCACATGCCAACACGTGTCGCAAGCCATATTTCCAAGCCGCTATGCCTTTGGCCCACGCCAAATATAGCGCCCTAGGTTTGCAAGACTTGCAACTAGGTCAACATGGCCGCATGTTCCATTGGCACATGCCAACACGTGTCGCAAGCCATATTTCCAAGCCGCTATACCTTTGGCCCACGCCAAATATAGCGCCCTAGGCTTGCAAGACTTGCAACTAGGTCAACATGGCCGCATGTGCCATTGGCACATGCCAACACGTGTCGCAAGCCATATTTCCAAGCCGCTATGCCTTTGGCCCACGCCAAATATAGCGCCCTAGGCTTGCAACACTTGCAACTAGGTCAACATGGCCGCACGTGCCATTGGCACATGCCAACACGTGTCGCAAGCCATATTTCCAAGCCGCTATGCCTTTGGCCCATGCCAAATATAGCGCCCTAGGCTTTCAAGACTTGCAACTAGGTCTACATGGCCGCACGTGCCATTGACATATGCCAACACGTGTCGCAAGCCATATTTCCAAGCCGCTATGCCTTTGGCCCACGCCAAATATAGCGCCCTAGGCTTGCAAGACTTGCAACTAGGTCAACATGGCCGCACGTGCCATTGGCACATGCCAACACGTGTCGCAAGCCATATTTCCAAGCCGCTATGCCTTTGGCCCACGCTAAATATAGCACCCTAGGCTTGCAAGACTTGAAACTAGGTCAACATGGCCGCACGTGCCATTGGCACATGCCAACACGTGTCGCAAGCCATATTTCCAAGCCGCTATGCCTTTGGCCCACGCCAAATATAGCGCCCTAGGCTTGCAAGACTTGCAACTAGGTCTACATGGCCGCACGTGCCATTGGCACATGCCAACACGTGTCGCAAGCCATATTTCCAAGCCGCTATGCCTTTGGCCCACGCCAAATATAGCGCCCTAGGCTTGCAAGACTTGCAACTAGGTCTACATGGCCGCACGTGCCATTGGCACATGCCAACACGTGTCGCAAGCCATATTTCCAAGCCGCTATGCCTTTGGCCCACGCCAAATATAACGCCCTAGGCTCGCAAGACTTGCAACTAGGTCAACATGGCCGCACGTGCCATTGGCACATGCCAACACGTGTCGCAAGCCATATTTCCAAGCCGCTATGCCTTTGGCCCACGCCAAATATAGCGCCCTAGGCTTGCAAGACTTGCAACTAGGTCTACATGGTCGCACGTGCCATTGGCACATGCCAACACGTGTCGCAAGCCATATTTCCAAGCCGCTATGCCTTTGGCCCACGCCAAATATAGCGCCCTAGGTTTGCAAGACTTGCAACTAGGTCAACATGGCCGCATGTGCCATTGGCACATGCCAACACGTGTCGCAAGCCATATTTCCAAGCCGCTATACCTTTGGCCCACGCCAAATATAGCGCCCTAGGCTTGCAAGACTTGCAACTAGGTCAACATGGCCGCATGTGCCATTGGCACATGCCAACACGTGTCGCAAGCCATATTTCCAAGCCGCTATGCCTTTGGCCCACGCCAAATATAGCGCCCTAGGCTTGCAAGACTTGCAACTAGGTCAACATGGCCGCACGTGCCATTGGCACATGCCAACACGTGTCGCAAGCCATATTTCCAAGCCGCTATGCCTTTGGCCCACGCCAAATATAGCGCCCTAGGCTTGCAAGACTTGCAACTAGGTCAACATGGCCGCATGTGCCATTGGCACATGCCAACACGTGTCGCAAGCCATATTTCCAAGACGCTATGCCTTTGGCCCACGCCAAATATAGCGCCTTAGGCTTGCAAGACTTGCAACTAGGTCAACATGGCCGCACGTGCCATTGGCACATGCCAACACGTGTCGCAAGCCATATTTCCAAGCCGCTATGCCTTTGGCCCACGCCAAATATAGCGCCCTAGGCTTGCAAGACTTGCAACTAGGTCAACATGGCCGTACGTGCCATTGGCACATGCCAACATGCTCGCTGGTAGCCTAACTCGCAAACCGTGCAACCTACCACCAAGGCATTCCGCACATGCCGTTGGCACATTCCAAACACACACGCTGGTAGCCTAACTTGCAAACCGTGCAACCTACCACCAAGGCATTCCGCACATGCCGTTGTCACATGCCAAACACACACGCTGGTAGCCTAACTTGCAAACCGTGCAACCTACCACCAAGGCATTCCGCACATGCCATTGGCATATGCCAAACACACACGCTGGTAGCCTAACTTGCAAACCGTGCAACCTACCACCAAGGCATTCCGCACATGCCAAACACACACGCTGGTAGCTTAACTTGCAAACCGTGCAACCTACCACCAAGGCATTCCGCACATGCCATTGGCATATGCCGAACCCACACGCTGGTAACCTAACTTGCAAACCGTGCAACCTACCACCAAGGCATTCCGCACATGCCACACGCGCCACTAGCAGCGCCACTTGCACTCAAGATGCAACCAACACTCGAGACATCAACACAAACTGGGGGATGCTTCTTTAGGATTTTGGTTTGGCGGTCACAAAGATGCGACACACTACGCTCACATTAAGAAAGCGTGAAAAGGAATAAAGCGGTCAAATAAAAGAGGAAATAATGGTGAAAAACGTTTTCACCCATTAAACCATGCGGTTACCACCTCCTCCCATTATTTCACCCTTTAATCTCTTCCTTCATGAGGCCAGGGTACGTTTTCAATCTCGACTTGTATAATAGGTCTTACCTATTTCCACCGCACAACAAGTCTCGGTCGGAGAAAAATACTACACTCTCGAGAAGGCAACTGCAAGCTCTCCCAAAAGCTTCCATCTCTTGCAAGCTTCTTAAGCTTTCACTTTTCTCGATACAAGTCGAGATACTACTCTCCTCAACACCTTTCTTTGCTTCCCTCCCCAAATCAACCCTTCTCCTCCACTTTGTGACCGAAGCAAGTCCGGAACGGCCATTTTTTGGTTTAGGCGGACTTGTACAGATTGATCTCTCGAATCTATAAAGTGCTCACGTGCAGCACATTTGTTTAGGGTTTGAACCAGTTTCTCACTCACCTACCAAAATTACCGAAATCAGCAGAAACGATTTTTACCCATAAACACCAGGCAACTTTCGCTTGGGATCTCTCAATATTGGATACTTCTTCAAAACTCACTGGGAAGGTTTACAACGAACATTCTCCACCACGTTATTTACAAAATCTTGGATCATAGTGAACTCATCGTACTGCCCAGAACTCATTATAGCCAAAAGTCGTCGGGTTACTTTTCCCGTCCCAAAGAAGGGAAGGCGGATACCCTACTCAAGGGCACCGGGCATTGAGGGCGGCATGCAATGAATCCTTAGGAACCACCAGGCGGTAAGCAAGAGGCACCCCTTGATAGAAACCCATGTGACGAGCAAGACGGCCAATATTGTAAGCAGCCTATTCTAAAGACCCCATGAAGAAAGACGGCATATAGCCGGACATGCAGCTTTGAATAAATAAGTTTTCACCAACACTCAAGTTGCCGTCAGAAGATAAAGACACGATCGGAGCAGAAGCAAAGGTGTCAATTTGAGTCACCGACCTATGGACCGGCTCCCATGGGCGAAAACTGATTTCATGCGACTTATCGAGAAAACTAACCAAGCTCATGCCAACTTTTGGACGCTTTTTCACCCATCGAAGAATTCGGGAGCCGCCCCAACTCGCGGGAATCGAAGGCAACGGTTTCAGAGCATACTTCTCAAAGTGCTCCCATAGCCAGGCTTGCAGAAAAGCAACGTGCACATATTAATCCACTTTCATGAAACCATTCGAAGCTCGCATGTTCGCAACTAGGTGATCCAGATGCACATACAGGGAACCAAGGAATAACTTGCCAATGGGAAGAACTTCACCTTTTGCTAACTTCACAGCAATTACTAGCAACTCTGGTCTTATTTCCTTCTTGTCGGAACCGTCATCAAAAATGTCTCTAGACAACCAGAGAGCCAAAAATACTGCAACATGAAGATCATTTGCTTTTGTTTAGGTTCCGGCTCGTCCGGAAACCATTGAGATATCCACCAAATTGTAAAAAGCACTTTTCATCTTCTTTCCGGCAGAATCCTTCGACTTCGCAGTGGAGTCTTTTCGAGCGTAATCTCCCAACTTAGCGACAAGGTCTTCCCGCATCTTCTCCTCACCTTCGCACAATCGGATATTAAGATTCCCTTGCTTCTGGGAAGATTGAGAAGAGAGCCACACTCTCCAAGGAGAAAGTTATTTCACCCCATCTACATATGATCGTATGGGTGTCCGAACACCATCCGGAGATGAAAGCAACCAATCCCGGATATCCTTCCTAATCTGAGATTTACTTGAATCTCCGACAAAGTATCAATAATCTGCGCTCGAGTCAAGTTGGTATTTATGTGCTCCCTACTCACCATGAACTCAACCCATCTATCAAAAGAACGCAATGGGATTTGACACATCCTGAAATCAATGTTGGAAGAAGAATATACCCCTTTATTCAGACAGAACCGTATAGTGTTCTCTGGGCGAATCGAACGTGTCTTCTTTTCATCTTCACCACCGGTTAACAAAATTGGCACGAAACCCGGGTGATTCTTCCGAGCAGGGGCGAGGGGTCTAGCAAAGAATTCGTCATCCGTGTTTGGTTTGGAACTATGAACATCCTTCGATGAGGCAAAATTTTTTTCAGGTAACATCTTGTCGGATTTCTTCATAACAACTTAGTAACGAGATATTTGCACACGGAGAAAGACAAAATTATCTCCCTGACACATAACCGCACCCAACAAAAAAAAAAAAAGAGGGTGTATTCTCTACGGGTTCAAAACTGCACACGCAGTATTTTCTTCAGGGTTCAAAATTATATACGCAGTATTTTCTACGGGCTCGAATGCGTCTATGGTATCCTTCTTCGGGTTCAAAATTATATATGAAGCATTTTTCTACGGGTTCAAAACTGCCAGCGCAGTATCTTCTTCAAGTCCGAAATTCATATATGCAATATTTTCTATGGGTTCGAAGTCATATGAAGCACATATACGAAGATTCTCTACGGGTTTGAAAATGCACACGCAAAGATCTTCTTCTGTGGTTCAAAAATTATATATGCGGTATTTTATACGGGCTCAAGTGCGTCTCGCAGATCCTTCTTCGGGTTCAAGACTATGCACGCAGATTTTCTACGGGCTCGAATGCGTCTATGGTATCCTTCTTCGGGTTCAAAATTATATATGGAGCGTTTTTCTACGGGTTGGAATCATATATACAAAGATTTCCCTTGGGTAAATATATACAATATTTTCTACAAGAAGCACGCCAAGAAATCATATGTGCAATATCATTGCAAGGATTATAAAAAATGCCTACTTTTAGGGTTTGCACCTACAGGAAAAGGGAAACAAGAGAAGTACTAGAAGACATACCTGGAAACCGGTTTTTCTTTATGACTCTGCCGCTAGTATGAAAAGATGGAAGAACAAAGATGAGAGAAAGGGATTTTATATATATATATGGGCGTGGAGATTCTGAAATAGGGAAGGAATTCCCTATACCAAAAATCGTGCATATAAGGAACGGGCCCACAAGGGCGCCCAACTTCCCAACGTTGCCCAAGTAGCACCGGTCCCACCAATTGCGCCCAACTTCCCAACGTCGCCCAAGTTGCACCGGTCCCACCAATTGCGCCCAACTTCCCAACGCCGCCCAAGTCACGCCAGCCTAGCACGCCGCCTTCCCCACCTCGCGCCTCGTCCCGCCAGCCTAGCACGCTCGCTTCCTAACTCAAGTCACGCCAGCTAGCATGATCAGCTTCCCATTTTTGCGCCGGTCCCGCCAGCTAGCACGCTCAGTTTCCCAACTCGCAACAACTTTTCAATGCCGCCCAGCTTCCTGTCTCTCACGACGCTAACTTCCCAATTGTGCCAGCCTCCCGATTTGCGCAAAACTGCCAGAGGCAAGGATTCCAAATCCAATTTATAAAAAAGGTCAGACAAGCCTCCTCAATCCTCTTTACGATTTGTTGTTGATAATTTGTCACCATCTTATGCTTACCTCGCAACAAAGCTCCTGTTTCGAGCTAAGCAGGGGACTTAATGTTGATGGTGGTTTTTAAACAAAGGGTAAAATCGTAAAACCCCAAATAACCTAATGTCACCGGTGACACATTTATTAGGACATTTAATGCATGTAGTCAATAATTAATAGGGGGTATTTTTTTCAAATTAGGGTTACAACGAACAAAACCATAATTCCCCTCCGTGCCAATGGCAAATCATGCCAGCCACACCTAGCCCAAGCTAGGTGTGCCATGCCAAACGCACTCTGCCTTGGCCCTAGCTATGCTAGTCACACCAAACGCGCCAAAGCATGCCAACCATGCTAGCCGCACCTCCGTGCCAATGGCAAATCATGACAGCCACACCTAGCCTAAGCTAGCCGCACCTCTATGCCAATGGCAAAGCATGCCAGCCATACCAAACGCGCCGAAGCATGCCAACCATGCTAGCCGCACCTCTATACCAATGGCAAAGCATGCCAACCATACCAAACGCGCCGAAGCATGCCAACCATGCTAGCCACACCTCTATGCCAATGGCAAATCATGCCAGCCATACCAAACGTGCCGAAGCATGCCAACCATGCTAGCCGCACCTCCGTGCCAATGGCAAATCATGCCACCATACCAAACGCGCCAAAGCATGCCAACCATGCTAGCCGCACCTCCGTGCCAATGGCAAATCATGCCAGCCACACCTAGCCCAAGCTAGCCCCACCTCTGTGCCAATGGCAAATCATGCCAGCCACACCAAATACGCCAAAGCATGCCAACCATGCTTAGATTGAATATAATTTTGAATACACCATGTTGAATATAATTTTGTTTCCGTACAAGCTTAAAATAGGAGGAAACCAATTTCATCCTTTCTTAGATTGAATATAATTTTGTTTTCATCCATGTTTGAGCTTGGATGAAACCAGTTTCATCTAATTCAACAGTGGATTGAATTTGGTTTCACCCATGTTTAATCTTAGATGAAACTGGTTTCATCCAGTTTTAGATTGGGTTGATTTTGGTTTCCCTCATGTTGAAACTAGGATGAAAATGATTTCATCCTGTTTTAGATTGGGTTGAGCTGGTTTCATCATGTTCAAACTGGTTTATGTATGTTTATATTGCTCATTGTTGTTATGGAGCAATATCTGTTGAGTGTTTGAGCTCATGTAATAGTAAACTGGACCTTTTATCCATTACTAGGGTTCTTGTTTGCTGGGTTGTTTGTCTGTTGAGATATATGGCTACTTACTGTCATTTTTGAACTACTGTTATCCTTATTATCTACTGCTTGTTTTTGTTTTATGGTTTTGAACTAATGTTATCCTTATTATCTTGCCGAATCCACCTGCGATCCTATCAACCTGTACCCATTTGAAAATATCTGGCCAACAGACTTCTACGCAGCTCATACTTCATTCTCTGTTGCTCCATTATATTCCGTTTCAGCTCAACCTGCATGCCTATGCGGCTATGCCTGCTATTTCATGTCCATCTCAACTGCATCTCATTCTCTACTCATACATCCACCAGCACCTCATTTGAGCCTCATTCTAACTTCCCAGCATCAACTAGTAGCACAATATCTTCAAAGACATTAAACTCATGGCATTAGTTCCCATTACAACAACTGCAACTCAAACTCACTGCACACCAACTTGCCTTACCACTCTCCAGTTGTTTCAATTCATAAACATACATCTGATAGTTGCAGGCTCAGCACAACCCAGGCCATTGCATTCAATCCTTGGCAGTTATCCATGCACGCAAATGACCGCAATATAGAGCTCCACCATTTCATTCGCAATCAAGCGAAACATCTCATTACTAAGAAGAATAAACAAACAAAGACTAACTCGAAGTTGCACATTACAGCATCTCTGCAAGCCAAACTTCTTGCACTTCCATCTCTAACCCGCGGTACCAATTCTGCTTTATGAGACTATTCTATTTTACGATAACCATTGCTTCATGATTACTATGTTCTATGAGATTACCAGTTTTATGAGATTGCCCTGTTTTATGTTACTCTGTTTTATATTGCTAAGATTACTCTGTTTTTGCTGAGATTACTCTGTTTTATGTAACTTCATATTTTCTTTTTTGCAGAGATCGAGTTCAATTAGAAGTTGGTGTTGTTGTTATTCATGAAGCAAATGGTTATCGTGGAAGTAGGTGGACTAGTGATGACATCATTTGGACTCGATTGTCAACTGAAATGGTTGTAATTATGCGTACGTAGAAGCTCTGAGTAGGTTGTGTTGTGGTAGTTGTTGTGTAAAATGATAAAGCTCTGAGTAGGATATGTTATGTAGATTTTTTTTTTTAATTACCCTGAAACAGAGTACTTTGTTTTTTTTTCTGAGATTGCAGAGTGCTCTGTTTTTTTTTCCAACCTTTGCTAACCCAACGCAGTAAAGATTTGTAGAAGATATGGACATATTTGTCTCTTCAGGTTAATAAATAAAAAACATTCTGGGTCAAATATCCATTTTGGCTAAATGAACAGTATTTTTCTATTTTTTGGCTATATAAACAGTATCTAAAGCTAAGAATCTATTTCACCTAGGAATTTTCTGTTTTGGTCTTTTTGTCCAATTTTGTGTTTTATTATTAGCTAGATGGTGTACACTAATGGGGTTATGTGGCAAACTAGACACACATACAAAATTTATATTTTATTTTGTAATACTTGTAGGAAATTAAATTATCAATCTCAAATATACGAGCCAAGCTTCGCTGATATATTCCATTAATTGACTTGGAGAATGAATTTCAAATTTGATGTCAGTAATTCGATTCTTTACAAGCAACCAAAAAGGAGATAAAAAATCCAATTTTTCATGGAGACTCAAACAACTAACTTTCAAAGATAAGAATTAGTTTTCTTGAATAATTGGTTGTCGTAATAATATAATTGACCAAAAACCTAATTCTCATGATTGAAATTAGTAATTAGAATCTCGAGGTAAAAAAGATCAAATAAATATATCTATGTTATATATAATCACATTGCCAAATTAATCACAAATTCACTCGGAATATGATTGTACCAAAGAGCTTGGTAGACTAAGGTGGAACTACTACAGGGAAAATTTGAATAAAACTTAACAAAATACTCTTTTTAATTATGGAAAAACTAGGCCAAATTTAAGAAAATGATGGTATTTCTTTTTTCAAAACATAGGGAGTATTAATTAGAAGAAGCCATCGCAAAACGCATTAGCCAAACCAAGACTAAAGTTAAGACGGTGTTGGGTGACACCTTAGTCCAAGAGTCCAAATATTTGAGGCATGATCATCAGAATGAAGGTCACTAGGCCCAAAGTTAATAACAGGGTTCGCTTATTAACAGCACTCCAAAACTAAGAAACAAAAAATGAACTGATAAATTACATTTTCTAAGCTTTTGGACATCAACAAATACGATTTTGCTAAAGGTAGACCAATTAGATCACGTGTTCATCCACCGCTAGATTAATTGGGGTGATGGGCTTTTTAAGGATGGACCAAACTGGAAAACAAAGTTTCATGGTAGACAAAGCCTCTCCACCTTTGGATCAACGAGTTGGGGTGTCATCCATACCTTAAGAAGCTGTCATTCTTCTAGCCTCTTAACGGATCAGCTTCTTAAGTCCCGTCTTCTATCTTGGATCTTGCTCATTCTTAGTATATTACTAGTTGATCCTGTTGTGTTTGTCTTTTTAGTTCTTGTCTTGCTCATGCAAACGTCCGAAGAAAATAAAAAAAAATAAATTGATCTTTTGGTGTATACCCAGATTAATTGGTGTATACCCAATTTTAAGGGGACCTAGTCGGCATTTTCATAAAAGGGTTGATTTTACTTTAATACCCTTGAACTAATTAAATCTGAAAAATAAACTCATTTTTTAATTTCATTAACCCTAAAATTAAAAAACTAAACAACTCTTAATCTTCTCTTCTTCTTCATCTGCATCTTCCATCAACCAAAGCCATATAAAACTCTTCAACTTTGATTTTTCAAAAAAATTGTTAACTCTACCGGCGAAAAGAAGACTATAAGTGATGTTTAAACTCAATCCCATCATTGTGTTGTGTGATTTGATTGTTATATTAGGTTAAAAATCCAAAATTTTGATTTCTGTGTTTTTGGTCGGCAAGGTCGTAACATGCATATCTTGCCGACTTTTCATAACAGCCATGGCGACTGTAAATTTTTTCAACAGCCGGCAGGGTATTTTTTGAAGATCTTGCCGACTAACAAATTTTTTCAACAGCCGGCAGGGTATTTTTTAAAGACCTTGCCGATTACTAAATTTTTTTTAACAGCCGGCAGGGTATTTTTTGAAGACCTTGCCGACTAATACATTTTTCTCAACAGCCGGCAGGGTATTTTTCAACAGACGACAGGGTTTGTTTTGATGACCTTGCCGACTAATAAAATTTTTTTGTCGTCTCTTGTGTTAAAAAAATAAAGTCGGCATGATCTTCATTCGTCGAACTTGCCGACTTTTCATACTTTCAGAACTGAAAGTGTTGATTTTTGATCTAATTTTGAGTATTATTTCATACAACATCTTTGCAATCCCCTCTTTAGAAGTGTTTGGATAGTGTTCTTTCATTTCCGTTCCAAAAGATTTTTTCAAAACAAATTTTTTTCATCAAAAAACTTCCCAAAGTTCAATCAAAAATTTCATTACTCAAATTCATAATTTGAAAAATTTTAATCTAAACTCAATTAATTAACCTAATCAGATTTTTAGTGTTAATTAAACAAGGGTATATTAACCATTTAGAAAATATATGGTTAAGGGGTGACCTCTTTTACTTCAAAATGACCCTATTTTATCTTATTGGGTATACCCCAATCTCGCCAGGTATTTTATTACCTATTTTCTGTCCACCGATTTTATAACTCTATTGGGTCACACCTAATCATGTAAATATGTTTTACAATTTCCAAATCTACGCAGGTTAAACTAAAAACCTAATAATGGATTAGTCAACAAGTCCCTATATTAAGATGACTTTATCCTCTTACGAACCCAAAAAAAAAAAAAAAAAAAAAAAAAAAAAGACATCATATATACCATAAATCGAATAAATACAGGACTTGGACTAAAAACTACTCACAATAAATTAGATGCTTATAAAACCTTATACACAATTAATTTGCAAAGATGAAAAACTGATAAGAAAACCATAGCTATTTGGTAAATAACTTGTATATCCTGGTAATTATTTTGTTGCATAAAAATTCTTGTGGCATAAAATGTCTTCTCCGTCTTTTTTTGTTTTTCATTTTTTTGTTTTGGTTGAGCTCCAATTTAAGTATACGGAAAATGGGTCATTTTTCCAAATATTTTTAAAACATGGTTCTAATGGAAGAGTAAAAATTAGTAAGGGTGAAATGGACACCAAAAAAGTCGCAAGAATGAAACTGATTTCATCCTGGCTTAAAACTTAAAAAAGAGTGACGATGAAACTGGATGCATCCTGATGTAAATTAAAAATAAGAATAAGTATTTGAAAATGGGTGGGATGAAACTGTTTACATCCTATCTATTTTTACATTCTCGTCCATTTAAACAGTATCAAATTTTACATGTCTTTTTCACCCAGGAATTATTGATTTTGGTCTTTTTCACCAATTTTGTGTTAAATATATAACTAAGTTCCAAATTACCTCCATGCCATTATAATTAATTTTGTTCTTTCCTAACACATAAAGTATAGATGGAGATACGGACAAAACGTACGAAATTTTCTAGCCGTATAATTATCATTTTGCCCTCATTATATAAAGTCAAGGGCAAAACTGGAAAAAACTTACCAACTTCACTGACCCTAGTTATCATACATATATATTTTGTAAATAATACTTTTAAAACTACAAAATTGTTTTTTATACCAAGACAACTGGGGTTAGTGAAGCTGTAAATTTTTTTCCAACTTCACTCATTCCTTTAAAAGCCTGGCTAGTTTGAGACCTACCTGAATTATTTGAGGTCTCCCATTTTTATCACCCAAAATCAAAGACATAAAGGTGTCTAAAAGAGATACGGACCCATTTTTTCTTCTTGTGGTAAGCCTTAAATAAATAAGATAGGCCTCAAAATAGCCATATTTGTAAAATAGATCACACTAATATCTATATGAGGGCTTAATAATTATAAGGCTTGAAAATTATCTTATTTATTTTGTCGATACTCATATGCATACATTAGGAAAAGAGGAAAACAATGATGGAGACGGAGGTGGTTTGAAATAAAATTAGTTAATAATTTATTGCAAAAATTTATTATCAACCCTCCTTATTCAAATAAAAATTATTTTTGAACCATGGTTTTAAACCACGTAAAAACCGTCCCCTCACACTAAACCCATATTTTCCTTGAAAAATGGGGCCGGTCAATCATGTGTGTGAGCAGTTTTTATATGGTCTAAAACCACGGTTCATATAGAATCACTATAATTTAAAACTATAGTGATTCTAGTAGGCCAAAAAAGAATTCACAATGCATTCCAACATAAATGACAATTTGGTTATCTCAAGTATGGATCCATCAAAAATGTGAAAAGCCTTATCTAGTTGATTCAATGATGACAAATTGACCGTGAATTCAATCCCGCGATCTGTCCTAATTGAGAGAGCGGTCTGTCCTAATTGAGAGAGTCAGGACAGACAACCGGATTAGACCCACAGTCAATCTATCATTCATGTATCTAAGTTGTACTCATGGTGATCCTGTATCTTATTGACCCTACTCAACATCCTTGAACGACTTAGAATCCCCTCTCCCAAACACTAATAAAATCATTTTTTGACCTAAATTAACCTATGGTGCGAAAAGATTGTGTTACTGGCAATTAATACTTGAAAAAGCTTGGGAACTATTTATCAGACTTAGATCCCCATTATTCTTCCACTTTCTTAACTCCAACCCTTTAACAACCTATTCATGTAAGAACCGTAACTTAACAATAATTCAAAATTTCCTTATGCTGAACATGGTTAGACTAGTGAAGATAATCAATTGGAACCAAACTGATTATAAGCACCATAAAATTTGCTCCGGTTCAAATTTTAAGTTACGTACAAGAACTTCTCTTTTGGGTCAAAGCATAAGGAACATCAAAAGTATCTCTTCGGTTCTTCTCCTCTTCTCTATTCAAACCAAGTCGGAGAGAAACGGTTAAGATCATATTTCATCGCCGAAATTAATCGTCAATTCATAAAAATTTGATTGTCGATTAAACACAACTATAAAATGGCTCGTGAAAAACAAAAAGCAATTGGTATGCGGTCCAAATCTTCTTCTAATCCGTCAATTGAAGACCAACAACCGTTAGAAGGAGTTCAAACTGAAATTGACAAAGAATTTCAATCAAGTGAAGAAGAAACCCCGGAAATGAGAATTAGAATGTATTTTATACAAACCCAACCATTTAATTTGTTGATTAATGCATTTTATTGTATTGTTAGATTAGGTTTAATTGAAAAAACCTAGGTTTTTTCGGAACACAGAGAAAGGTTCGTCTCATAGGGTGTAATTTATTAGCTGTCGAACTTTTAATTGAAGAACAGTTCGGCTAATTTAAATCATCGCCGATCTTGGAATTTCGTAGGTTCGGCAGTTTCGTCTGGCGTTCGTATAAGCCGAACTTGGTTCTGTAACCTATTTTTTTAAGGATATGTTGTGTATTCTATAGGATTATACTTATTTATGTTTTTGTACTATGTATAGGAACCAAAAGGGTAAAATGAAAAACCGCGAAGATCAACCAGATGTGGAAGATCAACCTGAAGTGGAAGAACAACAACAGCCAGAGAAGCAAGATGCCACACCTTGTAGTTGGAAAAGTTAGAACAAACGATTATTCATAAGATGGTTTATCTAAGGATATATAAGATATTACAAATCATCAATATTTTTATTAGTTTTTCTTTTATTTTTATTTAAATAAGATTTAAATACGGATCCACAGATTCATCCACATCCTACCATCCATCCATGGATCTTAGACTACATGTGACAGTTCGAATGTTGATGAAACTCTAGTACCTTATTGGCTCTGTTTCTCATCTCTAATGGATCATCGAAAATGTAAAAAGTCTTACTTATTGACTTTGGTCGAGTATCCTTGAATTATCTAAAAACTATCTATTAATATTGATCATCATCTTCCTGATGATTCTGGTAAGTTAATAGTATCCAAATGCAACTCACAGCGGATCAAGCGGTATATGAAACACTGAAATTTGGAATGCTACTAACTTATTAGAACCATCAGCAAGATGATAATCAATATTAAGGTGATGTAAGTGCTTCTGAAATTATTCCAATTACAAAACTTTTCATAATCTATCCATCAGAGCACCTACTGAATTATACCATAAAAATATTACATTAGACATATTAAGTCGATAACCAGCTGAATATGTTCTTGATTAAAAATCAGTTTACCAAGATTTGTAATTTTATGATAGAATATTGAAATAATCCATCAAAAACCCATCCTTGTAGTTGGAAAAGTTAGAACAGACTATTATTCATAAGATGGTTTATCTAGGGATATATAAGATATTACAAATCATTAATATTTTTATTAGTTTTTCTTTTATTTTTATTTAAATATGATTTTAATACGGATCAACAGATTCATCCACATCCTACCATCCATCCATGGATGTTAGACTGCATGTGACAAGTCGAATGTTGATGGAAATCTAGTACCTCAAATCACATGTACCGTATGTGGGTGGCTCTGTTTCTCATCCCTAATGGATCATCGAAAATGTAAAAAGTCTTACTTATTGACTTTGGTTAAGTATCCTTAAATTATCTATAAATATTGATCATCATCTTCCTGATGATTCTGGTAAGTTGATAGTATCCAAATATAACTCACAGCGGATCAAGCGCTATATGAAATACAGAAATTTGGAATGCTACCAACTTATTAGAACCATCAGCAAGATGATAATCAATATTAAGGTGATGTAAGTGCTTCTGACATTATTCCAATTACAAAACTTTTCATAATCTATCCATCAGAGCACCTGCTAAATTATACCGTAAAATCTTACATTAGACATATTAAGTCGATTACCAACTGAATCTGTTCTTGATTAAAAATCAGTTTACCAAGAAATGTAATTTTATGATAGAATGTTGAAATAATCCATCAAAAACCCATCCTTGTAGTTGGAAAAGTTTAAACAAACAATTATTCCTAAGATGGTTTATAAATTTAGGTCTTGAAACGAATCGATTCCGCAGAACAAACCCTAAATGCGGGTTCTACTCTATTTATAAAGTATGAATGTTATTTTCCTGAATCATGCAGAACAAACCCTAAATGCAACTCACATCGGATCATGCGCTATCATACTCATATATGAAATATTGAAATATGCAATACTATTAACTTACCAGAACCAACACCAAAAGAGTGATAAATATTAAAATGATATTAGTACATCTGATAGAATGTTTGATGATAAGAAATAAGAAAATTTTCCAATGATAAAACTTGTGATCCTCCTTCCATCGGTACACCGACTGAACAATCGCCAAATGTAACTAACATCGGTTCAAGCGTTATCATACTCATATATGAAATTTTGAAGTTTGAAATACTATCAACTTATCAGAGTGACCAAAATGGAGATAAATATTAAATTGATGTAAGTGCATCTGACAGAATGTTGGATGATAAGAAATAAAGAGATTATTTCAATTACAAAACTTATTATAATCCTTCTATCAGAGCACCGACTAGATTCTACCATAAGAGATCACATTAGATATATTAAGTCGAGTACCAATTGAATCAGTTCTTGATTGTGAATTAGTCGATAAACTTATTTAGAATCAAGAACCGATACAGTGGGTACCCGAGTTAATATCTCTAATGTAATCTCTTATAATAAAATGTTGAAATAATTCATCAAAACCCATCATTTCTAGTCGAAGAAGTTAAAAGATTGTAGTTGAAAAAACTAAAGAAAAAATACTTATTCACAAGATGGTTCAAAAAACTTAGATCCTCGTTTTTATTCCTCTTTCTTTGATGAATAATTAAGTTTATTTTATAAATTCTAAATTTACCGTCGTTGTAAAAAAATTAGAATATGTGCGCCAAAGTAAAATTGTGTGTATTGCAATCAAATTACTGTTCCATATTACTTAAAACACTTATAATTATGATGGTGATCAATAAAATGATGTAAATCCGTCCGACATTATTCTAATTACAAAACTTTGTATAATCCATCCATTAGAGCGCTGGCTAAATTATACCATAAGAAAATTACACTAGACATATTAAGTCGTTTACCAACTGAATCCGTTCTTAATTGAAGGTCAGTTTACCGAGTGATTTACAATCAAGAACAAATTCATTTGGCACTCGACTTAACTTGTCTAATGTAATCTTACGATAAAATGTTGAAATAATCAATCAAACCCCACTCTTTTAGTGGAAAAAGTTAAAATAAACGATTATTCACAAGATAGTTCATAAATCTAAGGCATCAAATATAACGGTTCACTTTTGCAATTAACCTATATTCACTATGGTTGGGTGCTGCGAGCTGTTCTGCTATTCCTAAACTATGAATGCTTCGGTCCTGATTCATGACGAACAATCGCTAAATACGACTCACAGCGGGTCAAGCGCTATCATATCCATACATGAAATATTGAAATTTGCAATATTATCAACTTATCGAAGTCACTAAAATGGTTAAAAACATGTATGTGCACCTGACGGAATGTTGGATGATAAGAAACAAGAAGATCATTCAAATTATAAAACTTGTTATAATCCTTCTATCGTAGCACCGATTGAATTCTACCATAAAAAATTACATTGGATATATTAAGTCGATTACCAACCGAATCTGTTCTTGATTGTGAATTAGTCGATAAACTGTTTTAGAATCAAAAACTGATATAGTAGGTAGCCGAGTTAATATGTCTATGTAATCACTTATAATAAAATGTTAAAATAATTCATCAAAACCCATCCTTTATAGTTAAAGAAGTTAAAAAAAAATACATATTCACAAAAAGGTTCAGAAATCTATGGTGTTAAATGAATCGGTTTCACAGATGGGCTTGGTATGTGTATTGGCACACCCATCATCAAAATGGTTATAAATATTAAGATTGTGCAGGAGCATCCAACATAATTTTGGATTATAAGAAACCAAAAGTTTATTTTAATTATTAAACTTGAAATAGTCCATCCATCGAAGCACCAACTGAATCAGTTCTGGATTGCAATTCAGTTTAATGATTTGCAATTAGGAAAAGATTCAGTAAGTACTCGACTCAATCCCTCAAAAATCATCCCTTATAATTAAAAAAGTTTGAAGAACCAATTATTCATAGGATGATTGAGAAATCTTGGTCGTGAAATGAATTGGTTTTAGGAGATGTATGAATCTATTTATTTCCAATTTATTGGGAATTGTAATGAGACTGAAAACTACGAATGTCTAATATATTAAGTTTGTTGATATTAAGAGACTGAATTTTAATGAGACTGAAAACAACGTGGTCACATGAATCCACTCCAATCAGTTGGCTAAAGCTTTGTTGATATTAAGAGACTGAATTTTAAAGGAAAAAGCTTTCATTGTTTTTTTTTTTTTTTTTTTTTTGCAGAAAGTTAAATGTAAAATTTCGGAAGGGATATGACTTTTAGCTCTTAATAGATTATACTTTCTATTGTATATGTTCTCTATAACTTCGGATCAGATAAGAAAATCAGGAACAATCAGTAACGCAAAATTAGTTACCTTAGGATTTAACAAGGGAACAAGATTGGAGACCCATCTCTCTTAAGCTTGCTTTCTGATAGATCCTACTTGCTCATTTTCTTTTCGCATCAAAGCAACTGTTCCTTGCTAACCCTTACCATCCTCAACGCCCAACTTTCAATGAGTCCAAATAATAGCTCTCCTTCTTCTGTTTTTGCAGGCCACGTTTTCTTTTCCACCTTTTCTTCATTTTAAGAAGTTCCTTGATTTTTAGCATTTTCTGAGATAAGTTGGAAAAGAAAAGTATGAGTAAAATTACATATGAACAGCATACACTACAAACAATACAAGAACGGCAATTACTTGTATTGTTGGTCTTTTAGAGCTAGCACTTAAGACAGACAGATGGAAAAGGAAGTACCTCCACAGCTCCATTTCTACATGCATATGGCGTATGTTAGATGGGCTTTTGTCGAACTATCTTTCGTAGCTATGAAGATACTATAAGCTGAAAGTGATGCAACAAGATTGGGAAAAAAACCTTCTCACAACATTTGAAGCATGAACCGTGTGGTTCATGTTGATTGACATTCTAATCGTAAGAGACTAGGATAATGCTATCAGAAATTAAACGTTTCTTGGTTTGGGTGGCAAAGAAATCACGAACTTAAGTCCTCTTAAGCAACAGCTCTACTTCTTCTAAAATTTTCAATCTCTGAGGTGTGGTTTATGAAGAAACTAACTAGCGCACTCTTATAACCCAACACGGTGCAACAAGACAAATTATTCGGTCAAAGTTTCAACATTGGAAACTCCAAATCATGTCCAACGCGTGAAGCAAAAATACAAAAGTTGGCAAAAGAAACCAAAACCAAAACGTTTTTATGTTTCTTTCTGGCCGACACATATGCAATATCAATGTCCCGATACATCCAATGATGCGACAGAGGTGCACTGCACACGATATGAAAACACCTAAATTTCTGTATATTCAAATTTCAATTCGCGCACCTCCCAAGTCTAGTGCGGATGTGAATCTGTGAAGGTCAAAGCGTGAGATGCTATCAGTACAGGTGGCGCTCTGAGTGCACAATGCAGAATTCTGCCAGAACCTCTCCGGTGATACACCCCACTTGTGCAATTGCATGACAAGAAAATCTGTAGTTAACTTCTGTGGCAGCTCAGGAGAGAACCGTTGGAAAACAGTGCCTTGGATATCGATAGGCTTGCTGAATTGCAGAGTAGATGCATGGTTATGTGCGCTGAACTTTTCAAGAATGTTAGCATCTTTGCTTATAACCTTACATAATAACTCGAAGCCTAAGCAGATGGCGAATAAAGGAAAAGGATCACCGGTGTCATTCCTCTCAAGAACTCTCTTAAAAATCCCTTCAACAACCTCATAGTACAAACCATAACCCCCAGTCTTTAACTAAGTTGAGTTTTTCATTGTAAATGAAAGGAATCACACGAGCACCAGCAGGTTCGATAAACTTAACGTAATATAAACAACAACTCTATATTTCTATATATATTCAACAACAACTCTATATTTCTCATCTTCTCCTGGTAAATCAATAATCTTATTATGAATAGCTTTTAGTGAATTCAAATAATTCTTTAACGAAACCCGTAAATAATCCATTAACTACTTCTGGATAAACAACAAGAAGACGATGAAAGAAGAAGCTACTGATGATTTTATTTGGCTTGTTTTTTCTGAGTGTAGATCGCCAGCCAAAGAGTTACAAAGAAATCGAGCATGTGCATTGCTTTTGAGTCTTGAATATAAATCAGAGTTTGAGAGAAAATTCAAAGTAAGGAATTGTTTTGATTGATAAATGGGTAAAGGTCATCCGTGGATAATATAATCATCATCGAAAGGTCGGTCCACTTTACTCCCTGAAGAAGAATTCCACCCGAAGCTGAGTATTTTTCTTATTACATTATTATAGTCTAGTATATTTTATTATCTATTTGAGTGTCTAAGAAAAAGTAAAACCTTTGTCGCAAGGTTTTTCATTCTTCGTACGTTTTGGGTGATAGTTGATTCTTGATTGAAAGGTCGGTCCACTTTACTCCTTGTCAAGCTGAAGAAGATCTCTACTGGGTGTTTTTTATTTTATTAAACTATTATTGTAATCTAGTATTTTATATTGTCCAGTTGAGTATTCAAGAAACAAAACAACTCTTGTCGCAAGGATTTTGTTCTTTGTAATTTTTGGGTAATAGTTAATTAAATAAGAAGCCTTTATATCAAAAACTCGATTGTCATGGGGAATTTTCTTAGTAGTTATAGATCGAGTTCTTAAAGCTTTGGTGGCCGGTTCGTGTATTTTCTTTTAGAAACATTTCTTATCAAAAAAGATACCATCATATTAAATATTTAGAGTTGACTCCGGAATATCATATTAAACATATCTCATAATTATCTTATGTTTAGAGTTTATAGTTTGTTGGTTTTTTTTCTTTGGAGTTTACTTATAATTATATTAATGTTCTACCATAATTATCTTATGTTTAAGGTTTTTCTTATTCATTTCATGTAAGCGAGTATGTATTGCTATGTAATCACTAAAGACGGTTTTATGTGAATTTACTGGGTTGATCGGTCGGGGCGGGCCGGTTTTCAGAACATTGATATGTAATCTTTGATTTGAATGAACTGAACATTCAACCGGAACTTAAAGTACACATTTTAACTCATTATAGTTTTGTCCTACTTTAACTGGTCCCAAATCAGTTTGGTCCATCTAAATTTAAGGGAATTTTATCTGGTCCCTTAATTTATTGTACAAATCAATTTGATTTTCTCTCTCATCTTCTCTCACTTTCTCACATCACTCTATTCTTCTGTTTTTAATCCTTTTTATTTTTAATTTTATTTTCTCTTTAAAAACAAAGAAAATGAAAAAACATAAAAAATTAAATATCTCTCTCAAAATATAAGTCAAATTCCTTTTTTTTTTTCAAAAGCTCTTGACAAGATTTATAAAACTAGAACCCATGGTATATTTTAAAGCTTTAAAGCTTTAATCTTCACGGGTATTAGTAATGGTAGTCCATTCTAGCAGTTTAGTTTGTAGAGTAATAAGCTTGTATAGAAGTTCATTTTGTAAAATAAAACCCGTATGGGAGTTTATTTTAAAGATATTTTGTAAAAAAGTCGTATGTTTTGAGCCTAATTAGGGTCTGGATCGTAGAAGATGCAGTTGATGCGTTAGGGTCGAAAACTGGCTTTAACCATCCAATTATTACCAAAATATCATTATTAAATAGTAAATGACAATTCCTCCCGACTTTAGTTTAAAACTATAGAGACATTTCGTCGAACACTTTCAATGCATATGCAAACTTTTTCTTACTGAACCTAAGAATAGAGAAGGGAAATTTTACACCTTCTACATCCCTTATCAGTTGTTATTACACATGTCGAAATACGAAACTTGTCACAAAATTGGCATCACAGATATAACATGATACTGTTGTTTATTGGTAAAAATCGTTTCTGCCGATTTCGATAAATTCGGTAGGTGAGTGAGAAACTGGTTCAAAACCTAAACAAATGTGATGCGCGTGAGCACTTTATAGATTCGAGAGATCAATGCACAAGTCCGGCCTAAACCAAGAAATGGCCGTTCCCGACTTGCTTCGGTCACAAAGTGGAGGAGAAGGGTTGATTTGGGGAGGGAAGCAAAGAAAGGTGTTGAGACCAGAATAATTCGGGAGAGTAGTGTCTCGACTTGTATCGAGAAAGTGAAAGCTTCTAAGCTTGCAAGAGATGAAAGCTTTTTGGAGAGCTTGCAAAGTTGCCTTATCTCGAGAGTGTAGTATTTTCTCTGACCGAGACTTGTCGTCTGGTGGAAATAGGTAAGACCTATTTATACAAGTCGAGATTGAAACGTACCCTGGCCTCATGAAGGAAGAGAGTAAAGGGTGAAATAATGGGAGGAGGTGGTAACCGCACGGTGTTAATGGGTGAAAACGTTTTTACCATTATTTCCTCATTTATTTGACCGCTTTATTCCTTTTCACGCTTTCTTAATATGAGCGTAGTGTACGCCGCAAGTCGTGACCGCCAAACCATAACCCGGGAAAGCATCCCCGGTTTGTGTTGATATATCGAGTGTTGGTTGCACCTTGAGTGCAAGTGGCAATGCCAGAGCTGCTAGTGGCGTGCGTGGCATGTGCCAATGGCATGTGCGTAATGCCTTGGTGGTAGGTTGTACGTTGAGTGTAAGTGGCAATGCCAGAGCTTGCTAGTGGCGTGCGTGGCATGTGCGGAATGCCTTGGTGGTAGGTTGTACGTTGAGTGTAAGTGGAAATGCCGGAGTCATGCTAGTGGCGTGTGTGGCATGTGCCAATGGCATGTGCGGAATGCCTTGGTGGTAGGTTGTACGTTGAGTGTAAGTGGAAATGCCAGAGCTGCTAGTGGCGTGCGTGGCATGTGCCAATGGCATGTGCGGAATGCCTTGGTGGTAGGATGCATGGTTTGCAAATTAGGCTACCAGCGTGGGTTTTTGGCGTGTGCCAGCAGTGGCGCGTACGGTCGAATTGGCCTAGGTTGCACGGCTTGCAAGTTAGGCTACCGGTAGCGCATTAGGGACACGGCTAGGTGAAGAAGGCTACCAGCGAGCGTGTTGGCATGTGCCAATGGCATGCGTGGCCGCTAGGGCCGTGGCCTTGGTAGGAAAAGCTACCAACGAGCATGTTGGCATGTGCCAATGGCATGCGTGGACGTTAGGGCCGTGGCGTTGGTAGGAAAAGCTGGACATGTTGGCATGTGCCAATGGCATGCGTGGCCATTAGGGCCGTGGCTTTGGTAGGAAAAGCTACCAATGAGCATGTTGGCATGTGCCAATGGCATGCGTGGCCTGCGGGGGCGTGGCCTTGGTAGGAAAAGCTACCAACGAGCATGTTGGCATGTGCCAATGGCATGCGTGGCCATTAGGGCCGTGGCCTTGGTAGGAAAAGCTACCAGCGAGCATGTTGGCATGTGCCAATGGCATGCGTGGCCGACTTGGCCTAGGTTGCATGATTTGCAAGCCTAGGGCGCTATATTTGGCATGTGCCAATGGCATAGCGGCTTGGAAATATGGCTTGTGGTGCGTGTTGGCATGTGCCAATGGCACGTACGGCCATGTTGACCTAGTTGCACGTTTTGCAAGCCTAGGGCGTTATATTTGGCATGTGCCAATGGCATAGCGGCTTGGAAATATGGCTTGTGGTACGTGTTGGCATGTGCCAATGGCACGTACGGCCATGTTGACCTAGTTGCACGTTTTGCAAGCCTAGGGCGCTATATTTGGCATGTGCCAATGGCATAGCAGCTTGGAAATATGGCTTGTGGTACGTGTTGGCATGTGCCAATGGCACGTACGGCCATGTTGACCTAGTTGCACGTTTTGCAAGCCTAGGGCGCTATATTTGGCATGTGCCAATGGCGTAGCGGCTTAGTTTGGCATGGTTGCCAATGAGTGCGATATGTAGTTTGGTTTTGGCGTGTGCCATGGTGCGCAGTGTGCGGCTTGGTTTTGGCGTCGTTGCCATGGTGCGCAGTGTGCGGCTTGGTTTAGGCGTCGTTGCCATGGTGCGCAGTGTGCGGCTTGGTTTTGGCGTCGTTGCCATGGTGCGCAATGTGCGGCTTGGTTTTGGCATTGTTGCCATGGTGCGCAGCGTACGGCTTGGTTTGGCATTGTTGCCATGGTGCGCAGTGTGCGGCTTGGTTTGGCATTGTTGCCATGGTGCGCAGTGTGCGGCTTGGTTTTGGAATTAGGGTTACGTGTCGAAAACCTAATCTGTATTTTGAAAAAATACCCCTATTAATTATTTACACCTGAGTTAAATGCTCTTAGTGAATGTGTTGCGGGTAACACTAGGTCATGGGGTTTTACGATTTTACCCTTGTTTAAAAACCACCATCAACATTAAGTCCCCTGCTTAGCTCGTAACATGGGCTTTGTTGTGAGGTAAGCATAAGATGGTGACAAACTATCAACAGCAAACCGTAAAGAGAATTGAGGAGGCTTGTATGACCTTTTATAAATAGGATTTGGAATCCTTGCCTCTGGTAGTTTTGCACAAATCGGGAGGCTGGCATAATTGGTGGGGCCGGTGCATCTTGGCGACGTTGGGAAGTTGGCGTGAGTTGGGAAACCGAGTGTGCTAGGCTGGTGGGACCGGCGCAAGGTGTGGAAGCTGTGCGTGCTTGCAGACGTGACTTGGGCGGCCATTGGGAAGTCGGTGCAATTTGTGGGGCCGGTGCAACTTGGGCGACGTTGGGAAGTTGGGCGCCCTTGTGGGCCCGTTTCTTACACGCACGATTTTGGTAAAGGGAAATCCTTCCCTATTTTAGAATCTTCACGCCTATATATATAAAGTCCCTTTCTCCCATCTTGCACTTTCATCTTTTCATCCTTTCCTACTAGCGGCAGAGTCACAAAGAAAAACCAGCTTCCAGGTATGTCTTCCAGTACTTCTCTTGTTTCCCTTTTTATGTAGGTGTAAACCCTAAGAGTAGGCGTTATATATTGCGCATATAATTTCTTTGGCGTGTCTCTTGTAGAAAATATTGTATGTATGCAACCAAGGGAAATACTGCATATATTATTCGAACCCGCAGGAAAGTGCTCCATATAAAATTTTGAACTCAAGAAGGATACCGCAAGCGCACTCGAGCCCGTATGAAATATTGTGTATAATTTTGAACCACAGAAGAAAATACCGCAGTGTGCGGTTACAACCCGTAGAGAATACTGTGTGAATCCCGAAGAAGAATACTATATATATTCTTCATATGACTTCGAACCCATAGGAAATATTGCATATATGAATTTTCGGTCCTGAAAGAAATACTGCGCGTGCAGTTTTGAACCCGTAGAAAATGCTCCAAATATAATTTTGAACCCGAAGAAGGATACTGTAGACACACTTGAACCCGTATAAAATACGGCGTATATAGTCTTGAACCCGAAGAAAATACTGCGTATATAGTCTTGAACCCGAAGAAAATACTGCGTATATAGTCTTGAACCCGAAGAAAATACTGCGTGTGGAGTTTTGAACTCGTAGAGAATACGCCCTCTTTTTTTTTTTTTGTATTTCGGGTTTTCCTCTTGTCGGGCGCGGTTATGTGTCAGGGAGATAATTTTGTGTTTTTTTTTTTTTGTGTGCAGATATCTTGTTACTAAGTTGTTATTAAGAAATCCGACAAGATGTTACCTGAACAAAATTTCGCCTCATCGAAGGATGTCCATAATTCCAAACCAAACACGGATGATGAATTCTTCGCCAAAAACTTGTCTCTGCTCGGAAAAATCACCCGGAGTTTCATGCCGATTTTGTTAACCGGTGGTGAAGATGAAAAGAAGACACGTTCGGTTCGCCAGAGAACACCATACGGTTCTGTCTTCATAAAGGGGTATATTCCTCTTCCAACATTGATTTCGTGGATGTGTCAAAGCCCATTGCGTTCTTTTGATAGATGGGTTGAGTTCATGGTGAGTGAGGAGCATATAAATACCAACCCGACTCGAGCGCGTGATTATTGATGTCTTTGTCGAGCTTCGGTAAACCTCCAGTTAGGAAGGATAGCCCCGGCTTGGTTGCTTTCATCTCCAGGTGGTGTTCGGATACCCATACAATCATATGTAGATGGGGTGAGATAACTTTCTCCTTGGAGAGTGTGGCTCTATTGCTGAATCTTCCGGTAACTGGGAATCTTAAAATCCAATTATCTGAAAGTGAGGTGAAGATGCGGGATGACCTTGCCGCTAAGTTGGGAGATTACGCTCGAAAAGACTCCACCGCGAAGTCGAAGGATTAAATCCGAAAGAGGATGAAAGGTGCTTTTATAGGCTGGTGGATGTCTCAATGGTTTCCTGACAGCCGGAACCCGAATGGCAGGTGCGATGATCTTCATGTTGCGGCATTTTTGGCTCTCACAGTTTGTCTAGAGACATTTTCGATGACGGTTACGCAAGAAGGAAATAAGACTAGAGTTGCTAGTGATTCTTGTGAAGTTGGCAAAAGGTTAAGTTCTTCCCATTGGCAAGCTATTCCTCGGTTCCATGTATGTGCATCCGGATCACCTAGTTGCGAACATGCGAGTTTCGAATGGTTTCATGAAAGTGAATTCATATGTGCACGTTGCTTTTACGCAAGTCGGCTATGGGAGCACTTTGAGAAGTATGCTCAAAACCGATGCCTTCGATTCCCGCGAGTTGGGGCGGCTCTCGAATTCTTCGATGGGTGAACAGGCGTCCAAGAGTTGGCGTGAGTTTGGTTAGTCTTCTTGATAAGTCGTATGAAATCAGTTTTCGCCCATGGGAGCCGGTCCATAGGTCGGTGACTCAAATTGACACCTTTGCTTCTGCTCCGCTCATGTCTTTGTCTTCTGATGGCGATTTGAGCGTTGGTGAAAACTTGTTTATTCAAAGCTGCTTGTCCGGTTATATGCCGTCTTTCTTCATGGGGTCTTTTCAGATAGCTGCTTACAATATTGACCGTGCGGCTCGTCACATGGGTTTCGATCAAGGGGTGCCTCTTGCTTACCCAATAGGTGATTCCTAAGGATTCATTGCATGCCGCCATCAATGCCCGGTGCCCTCGAGCCGGGTATCCGTCTCCCCTTCTTTCAAATGGGAAGAGTAACTTCGACAACCTTTGGCTATAATGAATTACAGTGCGATGAGTTTATTATGATCCAAGATTTTGTAAACAACATGGTGGAGAATGTTCGTTGTAAACCTTCCCGAAATTTTGAAGAAGTATCCAATGTTGAGAGATCTCAAGCGAAAGTCGCCCAGCAACTCGGAAAGTCCCGGTGCCAAGGAACGGAGAACGAAGAATCGTCTTTGGCGGGTTCCGGGCGATTTCAAAAGATCCTCCCATGGCTCTCGTTCTTTCGGTTCTTCCAATAACTGTGTATGTGTCGCCTCCTTGTCGGTTTGTCTCAAAATACGTGAATTTCTCACGAAAACATGTGTCTTGTTTCTTCCAGGGCTTCGGTAGTGTTAATTCTTTCGCTGCCCTTGCGCGTTGCCAGAGACAATTTCTTCGAAGAATTTCGCAGACCTAGCCTACTCATAGCGATGAGTCAGAGAAAGAAGGAAGTTCGACAAGTGAGAGTGATTCCTCTGGCAGCACTGGTTCTTTTCCGGGAAGTGGTTCGGTGAGTTTCGCTTTTCTTTTCTTTCTTCTAACATTTCTTCTTTTGAAAAAATGTCTAACTCAAGTTCGCAGGAGGAATCCGGTTCGGAGGAAGATTCTGGGGTGGAGCCGCACGAAAACTTGCCTTTGGTGACCGCCGCAGACGACTTGGAGATGGGAGTTATCCAATTGCCGAGCACAGACGTGGTTCAAACGGTGGATGATTCTCTGATGGTTGCTGCCGTAGACATGGAAGAAAACCCTTTGCGAGTTGTGAGGCCACTTGCAGGCGCCATTTTTGATCCTCCGTACTTGGTTCCTTATCCGTGTCATGTCTTTGGTTGGCGGCTTCGACGTGGCCGGCAAAGTATGAGGCGTTGTACACCGAGAATGCTGGGAGAAGTACCGGACATATGGCAACAACCAAGAAAGTCACTAGTCGATTTGCGCTGGTTAAGCGTGTGGAAGAGGCTTTATCTTCCATCGAGGATATGCATGAGGTGACCGGTCACACCGTTTCAAGACGTTATTGCCGATTTGGGAGCACCATCGCGACGTGTGCGTAGAAAAGGATTTCAACACTTCGTGGTTTGTCGAAGGCCTTCTTTGAGATCCAAAAGTTGAAAAATGCGGCAATCAAAGCCTTTCCGCCGAGGAGATTGCACGACGAGGTAGAACTCGAAAAGCTTTCCAAGATGTTGACTATGAAGAGAGCGACTCTTGAAGATGCAAAGTTGACTTTCTCAAGAAGAAATGACCTCTGTTGGATGATTTTCCTTGAATGTTTCTCCGTTAAACTTTCATTTAGGTTCTTTTTTTTTTTTTTTTTGAAAGACATATACTTGGATGTCCTGGTTCAAGTTTGACCGGTTTTGGTAGACAGTGGTAGCTTTTGAGGATATTGGATTATTTACGGATGAATGGTTTTGATAATATGACTCGATTGTGTTTTGGGAAAGGAATATTGTTTTTATGAAAGTGTGTGCTAGCAATAGGCACAATACTCGGTAGTATAATGGTTTTGCTAAGAACCTAAAAACAAATCGTATATCTTGCGCAGTCTTAATTTACTCACTTCATAGGTTTTTGCTAACATGCCCCTATCCATATAAAAAGGCGGTTTCTTTGGTAGCATCGCACGCCGACAAGTCCCCAATCAGTAGCATCTTCGGCGAGTCCCAGTTTTTCTTGTGTAGTTTTTACAATCAGTAACCAAGGGTTGTCTGGGTAGTTGCGTCGGATTGAGTCGCCTTCCCTACCATCTTGACATCCGGGTCGAAGAACGAGATCGACGATCGACATTGTAGACGATAGATCAATCCTCCCACCGTGGTCGCCAATTTTTTATGGGTAAAAATCATTTCTGCCGATTTCGGTAAATTCGGTAGGTGAGTGAGAAACTGGTTCAAACCCTAAACAAATGTGTTGCGCGTGAGCACTTTATAGATTCGAGAGATCAATCTGTACAAGTCCGGCCTAAACCAAGAAATGGTTTGTTTCGGACTTGCTTCGGTCCACAAAGTGGAGGAGAAGGGTTGATTTGGGGAGGGAAGCAAAGAAAGGTGTTGAGACCAGAATACCTGGGAGAGTAGTGTCTCGACTTGTATCGAGAAAGTGAAAGCTTGGAAGCTTGCAAGAGATGAAAGATTTTTTTGGAGAGATTGCAAAGTTGCCTTTTACGAGAGTGTAGTATTTTTCTCGACCGAGACTTGTCGTCAGGTGGAAATAGGTAAGACCTATTTATACAAGTCGAGATTGAAACGTACCCCCGGCCTCATGAAGGAAGAGAGTAAAGGGTGAAATAATGGGAGGAGGTGGTAACCGCATGGTGTTAATGGGTGAAAACGTTTTTACCATTATTTCCTCATTTATTTGACCGATTTATTCCTTTTCACGCTTTCTTAATGTGAGCGTAGTGTACCACCGTAAGTTGTGACCGCCAAACCAAAACCCTGGAAAGCATCCCCCAGTTTGTGTTGATATCTCGATTGTTGGTTGCACCTTGAGTGCAAGTGGAAATGCCAGAGCTACTAGTGGCGTGCGTGGCATGTGCCAATGGCATGTGCGGAATGCCTTGGTGGTAGGTTGTACGTTGAGTGTAAGTGGCAATGCCAGAGCTGCTAGTGGCGTGCGTGGCATGTGCCAATGGCATGTGCGGAATGCCTTGGTGGTAGGCTGTACGTTGAGTGTAAGTGGCAATGCCAGAGCTGCTAGTGGCGTGCGTGGCATGTGCCAATGGCATGTGCCAATGGCATGTGCGGAATGCCTTGGTGGTAGGTTGTACGTTGAGTGTAAGTGGCAATGCCAGAGCTGCTAGTGGCGTGCGTTGCAAGTGCCAATGGCATGTGCGGAATGCCTTGGTGGTAGGTTGCATGGTTTGCAAATTAGGCTACCAGCGTGGGTTTTTGGCGTGTGCCAGTGGCGCGTACGGTCGAATTGGCCTAGGTTGCACGGCTTGCAAGTTAGGCTACTAGCGCGCATTAGGGCCACGGCTAGGTGATGAAGGCTACCAGCGAGCGTGTTGGCATGTGCCAATGGCATGCATGGCTGCTAGGGCCGTGGCCTTGGTAGGAAAAGCTACCAGCGAGCATGTTGGCATGTGCCAATGGCATGTGTGGCCGTTAGGGCCGTGGCTTTGGTAGGAAAAGCTACCAGCGAGCATGTTGGCATGTGCCAATGGCATGCGTGGCTATTAGGGCCGTGGCTTTGGTAGGAAAAGCTACCAGCGAGCATGTTGGCATGTGCCAATGGCATGCGTGGCCGCTGGGCCGTGGCCTTGGTAGGAAAAGCTACCAACGAGCATGTTGGCATGTGCCAATGGCATGCATGGCCATTAGGGCCGTGGCCTTGGTAGGAAAAGCTACCAGCGAGCATGTTGGCATGTGCCAATGGCATGCGTGGCCGACTTGGCCTAGGTTGCATGGTTTTAAAGCCTAGGGCGCTATATTTGGCATGTGCTAATGGCATAGCGGCTTGGAAATATGGCTTGTGGTGCGTGTTGGCATGTGCCAATGGCACGTACGGCCATGTTAACCTAGTTGCACGTTTTGCAAGCCTAGGGCGCTATATTTGGCATGTGCCAATGGCATAGCGGCTTGGAAATATGGCTTGTGGTACGTGTTGGCATGTGCCAATGGCACGTACGGCCATGTTGACCTAGTTTCACGTTTTGCAAGCCTAGGGCGTTATATTTGGCATGTGCCAATGGTATAGCGGCTTGGAAATATGGCTTATGGTACGTGTTGGCATGTGCCAATGGCACGTACGGCCATGTTGACCTAGTTGCACGTTTTGCAAGCCTAGGGCGCTATATTTGGCATGTGCCAATGGCGTAGCGGCTTAGTTTGGCATGGTTGCCAATGAGTGCGATATGTAGTTTGGTTTTGGCGTCGCTACCATGGTGCGCAGTGTGCGACTTGGTTTTGGCATCGTTTCCATGGTGCGCAGTGTGCGGCTTGGTTTTGGCGTCATTGCCATGGTGCGCAGTGAGCGGCTTGGTTTGGCATTGTTGCCAGAGTGCGCAGCGTGCGCCTTGGTTTGGCATTGTTGCCATGGTGTGCAGTGTGCGGCTTGGTTTGGCATTGTTGCCATGGTGCGCAGTGTGCGGCTTGGTTTGGCATTGTTGCCATGGTGCGCAGTGTGCGGCTTGGTTTGGCATTGTTGCCATGGTGCGCAGCATGTGCGGCTTGGTTTTGGAATTAGGGTTACGTGTGTTTGGAAACCCTAATCTGGTATTTTGAAAAAAATACCCCTATTAATTATTTACACCTGAGTTAAATGCTCTTAGTTAATGTGTTGCGGGTAACACTAGGTCATGGGGTTTTACGATTTTACCCCTTGTTTAAAAACCACCATCAACAACTGTATTTGAAGTCGAATATCGGCATGACAAGGGTACTGCTGCATTTGTATTGATAGGTTAACACGAATTCAAAATTTCTTTTTGAACATTATCATATCAGTAACTAGATTTAGTGACTTGATGTAATGCTTAGAAGTAAAATAACCAAATAAAACAATTTTTGATCCATTATTTACATAGAGTTAACCGTGCAATTATTGAAATTTGGTCTACTAATGATTGATAAATAGACTAAGAATTGACTTTAATTTCTCTTCCAACAGAAAGATACAGATCTCATAATATGTTCAATTTCGGTTGGCTATAAATACATGAATTTGGAGAACCCACATTCATACTTGATAGTTAGGAATCCCAAAAATTTGAACCCATCTTTATGTAACCAACCACTTTTGTTAAAAAAACTTTGCTCGTACGAACTTCGCAAACGTTGTTATCTCAAACTTGTTTGTCAAGTTTAGGTGATCAAAACTATAAATCTTGATATCTAGTCTACTTATAGCTATGTCTCAAATTAGGATAGAATGTGTAGTTGAGATTTAGACTTCATGGTTGTTTTGGGGTAAAAAACTGATTCTGCTGTTTTTGGTAAATTTGGGTGTGTTGATGAGAAACAAATTCAAACCCTAAACAAATGCACTGCACGGGAGTACTTTTAGATTCGAGAAATCAATCTGTAAGACTCTGGCCTAAACCAAGAAATGGCCGTTCCAGATTCAATTCGGTCACAAGGTAAAGGAGAAGGGTTGATCTTAGGGAGGGAAGCGAAGAAGGTATTTGAGATCAGAAAGTTGAATTATGAAGGTGTGGTTGTTTTATGACTTGTATCAGAAAATATTTTCTGGCTACTTGTGTTGATAACACTTGTGTCCCGGAAATAGGTTGAAAACCTATTTATATAAGTCATTGAGCGCACCCTGATCTCATAGGAAGTGGAGGAAGTTAAGTAATGGAAAAGTGGAATTGTGCGGAAGGTGGTGATCATCGTGTTTCTGTCATGAGGGAAGACTGATCACACTTTCACCCACTACTCTCATTACTGTGAACCGTCCGTCTTTCCTGACACTTTCTCGTAATGGGCGCGTTGCACGCCGCACGCTGTAAACTACCAGACCAATACCCAGTGAGCATCTCCCAGTTTGTGACATGTTTGATGTCTCGAGTAAATGGGTCAAGTCGTGAGACTTGCCGCTAAAAGCATCATATAGTGCTTTTAGGTTAAATTATAAGTTATTTGTGAAATAAATATTTACATAACATCGTGATGAGTGCCAAATAGTGCATATTTATACACCTTTTTATTGGCATTTTACTCATCTTTTGCGCTTAGAAATCAGATATTATCCCAGATTCTGTATTTTCTTTGTTTTCAAGAATAAATATTTGTATTAATTAATTTTGTGTTTTTAGGTAATAAATAAAGCTCGGAGAACTTGAGGAGCCAAAAGAGCAAAGAATTGGAGACGAGCATCTATGGAGCAGATAGCCAAAGCCCGCGCGCGAATCAGTTGCAACCCAACAAGGAAGACATGGGCTAGAGCTACCCATGACCCGGATCCGAACCCGCTCATCCCGAGCCGTTAAGATCTTCACTCGCCACATCCTACGCCCGCTCCGACTTTCTCATCATATCTTGATGCGCTCGCTCAACACTAAAACACTCCAAGTCTCTCTCAGCCGTTCAGATCTCCCTCAGCTCCATCCTACGCTCGCTCGGCCCGTCCCATCAACTCTCGCTGTTCATGCCTCACAACAAAACTACCTATCCCTATACCCTAGTCGACCCACCTCATTTCTCTTCTTCCTCTTCTCTTTCTTCTCTGCAGTGAAGAACCATCTTCTCCCCCTCTCCCCGACCATACCTCTGCAGATCCACCACCTCACCACCTCCATCATCACCTCTCCGGCCAGCGCCAATAACTCTATCAGCAACACCATCTCTGCATCCGCACCACCTCTCTAGGTATAGGTTTTCTCTCACTTAGCTTCTCCAACCCTAGAAGCTAACTTAGAGAAAACTAGAACTAGGGTATTCAACCAACAACCCCAGCATGGAGCCCTGAAGCCGAATTGACAGAAGAGGAGAAGCGATTCAAAGAGTATGGGTACACTGTTTTTCATTTAATTTCTGTTTTAAAATTAGGGTTTGGTATTTTGGAAATTTTGCATGTATAAATAGGTGAAGTTGTGTGTGAAAAACTTCATGCCTGGAGTAGCCAGAGCAGTAATTTGTGTTTAATTTGTTATTTATGTTCTAAATTATTTGCTAGGGTTTCATTGAAACCCTAATTCACTGATATGATTTCAATCTTGCTTGAATGTTCTTGAGTGCTTAATGTATCAGATATGCTCAATTCTAACACCTCATTACTCTGCTCTCACAATGCATGCCTTGTATTCATTGTAGTTAGGCTAACATTGTAGTGAGAGTGTTTCTGCTCATACTTTAATTATTAGTGCTAACCCTTGACTAGTTGTGCTTAGTTAGATAACTAGTACTCTGAATTAGCACCCTTAGCTGATAAATTGAGCTATCCCCAGGTGAAACTCCTTAGGTGATAGAGCTAGTGATAAGATTGACACATTATCCCTAACTGTCACAGAAATAAGAAACTCAACTGAGTTGAACACATATTAGGAATTAGTGGTGGAAATTGATAACCCTAGCACCCTTTTATTTGCCTTGTTTGTATTTCATTTATTTCATTATCGAACTTAATCTCGGTCGCATTGACAAACTATAAGATTGTTACATTCTTTGGGAATTCGATTTAGGAAGCCTTAGAGTCATACGGCACCATAAGTCTCTGTGGTTCGACCCGTACTTTCCACGTCTCCGATAGACGCCGTGCACTTGCGGTATAACATGTAGGCTAAAATATAAACCCCTTTCCAGGCCTACCAAGTTTTTGGCGCCGCTGCCGGGGACTTGGCGTGTGCCCTGTTGATCATTGGCCTATCTTTACTGAGATTCACTCAACCTTGTACATATTCACTTTGTTTTATTCCTTTCAGTCCTATACTAGTATACCTTAGTCTGTCATTTGTATCTTTGTTTTTAATCTTTTGATAGTATAACATAGTTGTTGTCTTTTAATTGCATCTTCAGCTATGCACTAGCTCTTGCACTTGCACTCACATCTCTAGTTGTCACACTCTGTGCACTCACCACCCCACTTGGTGAGCTCAGTCCGCCTAGCTTAAGATGTTGCCACACAACCTTATATTCTTGAGCTCACTCTCTGTGATAGCTCAACTTGCGATCTTGTGCTTTAACACCTCGCATATTCCTGGGTACTAAACTTCTACGTGTTGAGCAACGGTACATCTTTGTCTTTGCTTCTTGAAGCAAGGAAAAGCGATAGAGGATCAAACACGGTTGTTATTTGGCCTAAACTCGGTTGGTATTTGAACTAGCACATTTATTTGAATGAATGTTTCTTTGAGATTTGATATCGATATGCATATTCTTTGTGAAATGTGAGCTTAGCATGAGAAATTATCTATGTTCATGTTGTCGACAAACTAGCTTTGCCCAGTGCCTTTCATGATTAGCTACCTTGCTAGGTAACCACCCACGAATTGATTGAAAACCTCATAAGCATTACCTTGAATGCATGATAAACCTATGCTAGGTAGTCCACACACCTTGAGCATCTTTGTTTGTGCCTGTGTGATACCTTGTTGTATGTTACTGTCTTTGGTTAGCTTTCCCTTGCATCGGCCCTATGCTCGACTCCGGCCCACAGCTGTTAAGCTGAGTGCAACTTTGGTTTGCCTTGGCTGTGAACTCTTGGCCTTTACAAGGCCTGTGCTATACCCCTTTGAGCTATCTGCCCTGTGCTGTGCATACCCTGAACTTAGCCTGTGAAGAATCTGAGTTGAAGTCAACTGAGATAATTGACATCAACTCAGACTGTTGACATCAACTAAGTGAGTTGATGCAACTGACCCTGTTTTGTCAGTAGTGTTCAACCTTGAATCTCTGAAGTGAATGCTTAACCTTGTGCTGTATCTTTAGACTGTGAACCATCTGCTTTGCACATGTATGCATGCTCTGAACCGAAGATATCCAATCTGTTGTAAACCTTTGTTAAACGCCATTTGTTGTGTCATTGTGTGAGCTGTGATTTGCTATTTGTTGTCATTTTCTCTTGATTGTTAGGCCATCTGTGAGACCCTGTTGAAACAACTCTGTTGCTTCTGTGCATCTTTGCACCCATTTTAGCATCTCACTTGCACCATACACTCTCTTTGTTTACCTGCCACTCTGTGCTATGCCTTTTGATCTGTGAGTTTGCTTTGCTGAGTGCATTAGCATGCTAAGCTGTGCTGTGTAAATAGAAGCATTTCTGTGTGTGCTCAGTTCTGTGAGAACTGCCAACCTAGGCTGAGCTGAGTGCAAAAAGTGCCTTGCTCTGTGCAAACCAGAGCTGCATATAGAGCTGTGTTGTGTCTCCCTTGACAACCTGTGCATAAGCCAGTGCATGAGCTTGCCAAGCTCTGCACAAAAATAAACCCTGCACCTAAACAGCTAAAGCCCCCAACCATTGAGCTTAACCTAAGCTGCAGAAGCTGAGCATATAACTTGGGCTGCACAAAAAAAAAAAAAAAAAAAAAAAAAAAAAAACTGAAACCCAGTTCCACTGGGCTGTCCCTTCACACTTAAGTTGTAGCCCACTCACTATGCCTCGACCATTGAGGCTCGGCTTGCAATCAACCTCGGGCTCAGCCGCACCAAACTCAAGCCCACATAACCAACCTTCAGCCCACATAACTGGGCCATTCAATTGCTGGGCTGCACATGTTCATCTAACTTGGGCTTTGCATAAATCTGAAACCCAGTACCACTCAACCTGGGCTGCAAACTAACTAAGCCCACACAAAACCAAATTGAAACCCACACAAACCAAATCCCAAACAAACCAAAGCCCTCTTAAACCAAACCAGCCCATTCAAACCAAACTAAGTCCACTACAACTGGGCTTTGAGTTCAATTTGAGTTGTTAAATCATGTCAGGATTTTGGTCTGCAACTGGGGATACGAACAAATCCATTAGAGAGCTTGCTTACGGGCATGCTTCACAATATGAACTCCCCACATACCATAGTGATTTTAGGGAATTTTATGCGCCTTCTCGGGGCCACGACCTCACATACCCTAATCATTATGAGCACATGCATCATCCACCACAAAATTGAGAATGAACACTTTCCTCATACCCGGTCATCACTTCTAGATCAATTAGAAGCTCAAGTTTACGCTTTAGAAAGGCAATTACATGAGCAATCTGTCAAATCTAATCCCCATAGGCACTATGCAATGTATACTTGTACCTTATGTGGTAGCTTAGACCACCTGCCGAGAATCGCTACATTTTACATGAGTTTAGGCGGTCTAGGGAAAACCATGATAATCCAATGTACGAATTGTCTAGAAGTGACTATTGGGACCATAATCAACCTGCACACATGAATCATTCACCACAGTGGGGATATGAACAGTTTTATACTCCCCCAACTCCGTGTTTGCAATCAGTAATGGAAATACTCATGGAGCAAAATGCTAGGCTTGAAATGAATGCAATGCATGACCATCCACATAGCAACATGTCTGAATTTCCCTTCTCTAGTGAACCTCATGCACAACCATACAGTGAATATCCATATGAGGAATGCATACCCACTAGTGAAGACTCTCCTTCAATAGAACAACTCACTGTGATTCTTCAAAGGAACCTGATTGAGTTACAAAATGATAGGATTGAAAATAGTGTTTTATACTCCACTAGTGAAACAGTTTTATACTCCACTAGTCTTACTCATGCAACTAACACTGAATATGAACCTAATCTAGAGGTAGATGAGTACACTAAAAATACTACCATTTTGAATGGAGAGATGAATTTTTGCTATGATGATGATGATGAATATGAAGAGCATGTGTATTTTGAAAATATAGTAGAATCTTTAGGTTCGAGACATTAAGTGTCTCTTCCGTGAACCCCATGAATGATGCTTCTTCTAATATTCATACATGTGATGATGATGTGGAACTTTGTGGAATTGTCCTTGTGAATGTGAGCATGCTTTACCACTGTTTGTGACCTAGGAATAGCTGAATTGTCTGTTGACACGGATGATTCAATGCATATGTCTAATTCCATGCCTAGGTTACAGCATGATATCTCTCCTAGTTATGTTGTACACGAGAGTGATGATGATTATGACATGGAGATTAATGAATTGTTTTATGCAGGTGAACATGATTTACCCTCTTCTGACTTTAGGAAAGTGTGTGATGGTGCAAATGATTTTATACATGAAAACAACTTAGATGTACCTAACCTCTCTCCTGAGTCACAAATTGAAACTCTTCCACCAAACCTAGGTGTAGTTTGTAACAAAATTGCAAAACCAACTTTTCTGAAAATGCCTAATTTAGGCCTAGAACTTTGTGCTTCCCAAGTCCTCTTGGACTATTTTGCATCAAAATATAACACTTTTAGGGAGCCACAGTTGGAAAGTGTATATCTGCCTGTTCTTAGCAAAACTCATTTTGAGTTAGACCTTTTGCATGATGTACCTTTAAAATTGCAAGATTTTGTGCTCAAAAACACACCCGTTCACAAGTTTAGGTTTGGGGGAAAATCATTCACATACACAGTCTTACTTGCACTCTCATTTTATATTTGTGTAAGACTGTTGATGTTTGTACATATTTCCTATTGGGTTGATCCTCAACTCTTTAGATTGTTGGTGTATGGTGAATTTTTGTATATAATCCAGTAGGACTTGTTAAATTTTTCTTTCTTGAATCGGTTGAGTCTTCTTGTACATATATTGTGCTAATCCGATATGATCTCTGCTGAGAATGTTGGATTCTAGCCTTGATTAGTGAAGCTTCAACCTTGCTTCCGCCGACATCCGTAATCTCTTCCCTTTTCTCTTATCAAAGATAGTTCTCTCGGTATGTGACTGTTTAAAATTTTTCTATATGTTGACACATTGAGGACAATGTTTGATTTAGGTTTGGGGGTGCATTTGCATATAGAGTTTTTAGTCTTTTTAATCTTTTATTTAAAAAAAAAAAAAAAAAAAAAAAAAAAAATTGAAAACTCTTTTTGTAAAAACCTCCAACTTTTAGAGATTTTAGAGTCACTAGCATGCTTCTAGCTATGTTTACATAGAGAATCTGACCGAGATAACAGAAGTTAGAAGTATCGGAGAACGCAATCGTGTTTCTTAGTTGATTAGAGCGTTAAAGTTGGATTTAACCATGCCGGAGGGCGAATTAGGTGTTGTTTAGATATTCGGTAGTAGAATTGTGATCACCCATAGTGGAGACTACCCATTTTACATCAAGTGAGGCACCAACCTTCAATTTTTTGCAACTTTCTAGAAAAGTCATTAGAGTGTGTGTCACCGCACGTCAATTCGGGTAGGAATGGTGAGCTACCCAACTTCGCACCAATTTCAGCACTACTTTTGATCTCTTGAGTGCTAGTTTTTGTCAATCATGAGGGTGACGTTTAAAGATGAAAACTCCTTCTAAATATCGATTTGCGCTTAGCATCACTCTCTCTCTCAATCAACGCACCCATAGAAACACATCATCGTCGACAAACGGAGCATCATCGAATATTGAAAGAAAAGTTGATATAGTCCAAGGTTTATGTGCAACAAAGAAAAGGAAAATAGGATGAGAATTAATGAAGTTTGTGAAATCAAGACAAATGTAAAAAATTGAGTCTTATTGCTTTATTGTTATTTTTATTCCAAGTTAAAAAAAAAAAAAAAAAAAAAAAAAAAAAAAAAAAAAAATTGTCAAGTTTTTGTAAAGTTCAGAAGTTCGTCATCTATAGTTGAAGACCGAAGATTGAAGACGTTTCTATGGTTCATATGAGAGAGTGATATTAATTGCCGATCGGGTGAGAAGGTAAGTGAGTACTCCCACCCTTGCTAATGGTTGATTTCCTTTCTTAGAGATCATCAGAAAAAGATTCTTTTTGTCCACATCTCTGTGGAGTCTCCAGAAATTATATCGGAAGGTTATCCTTCTTACCTACAACGTGTGCGGGATCTCTCTCTTTATTCTGCTCGCACACATGAGAGACTAAAAGCGATCTTTTTGAGTGCAATTATCATAAAACCCTAATGGTGAGGCGAAGTCGAGGCTTATGATCACAATCGAACCGAATTCTTTCATATGGTATGGTTACTTCTTGCTCGGTACTTAAGGATGAGAATGCGTTCTTTGGTAGTTCTAACTTGTTACTAGCATGCGAAACTCTATATACTCATAGCTCCTTGGATGCTTGAGACTCTTTTACACTCGAAGTTGCGAAGGTTTTGTGGGTACACCTCTGGTAAACCCTCACGAGACTACAACTCGTCCACTAGGGACACCTAGGGGTTTAAAGGCTTAGTGCATACGCTAAATGCATTCAAGAGACCTGCGACAGGGGTGTAGTTAGGATTTCTTAATTTCTGTTTCACTTGAGGACAAGTAAAATTCAGGTTTGGGGGTATTTGATGAGTGCCAAATAGTGCATATTTATACACCTTTTTATTGGCATTTTACTCATCTTTTGCGATTAGAAAACAGATATTATCCCAAATTACGTATTTTCTTTGTTTTCAAGAATAAATATTTGTATTAATTAATTTTGTGTTTTTAGGTAATAAATAAAGCTCGGAGAAATTGAGGAGCCAAAAGAGCAAAGAATTGGAGACGAGCATCTATGGAGCAGATAGCCAAAGCCCGCGAATCAGTTGCAACCCAACAAGGAAGACATGGGCTAGAGCTACCCATGACCCGGATCCGAACCCTCTCATCCCGAGCCGTTAAGATCTTCACTCGCCACATCCTACGCCCGCTCCGACTTCCTCATCATATCTTGATGCGCTCGCTCAACACTAAAACACTCCGAGTCTCTCTCAGTGCGTTCGTATCTCCTCGGCTCCATCCTACGCTCGCTCGGCCCCGTCCCATCAACTCTCGCTGTTCATGCCTCACAACAAAACTACCTATCCCTATACCCTAGTCGACCCACCTCATTTCTCTTCTTCCTCTTCTCTTTCTTCTCTGCAGAGAAGAACCATCTTCTCCCCTCTCCCGACCATACCTCCGCAGCCACCACCTCACCACCTCCATCATCACCTCTCCCCCGGCGCCAACAACTCTATCACCAACACCATCTCTCGCATCCGCACCACCTCTCTAGGTCTAGGTTTTCTCTCACTTAGCTTCTCCAACCCTATAAGCTAACTTAGAGAAAACTAGAACTAGGGTATTCAACCAACAACCCGACATGGAGCCACTCAAGCCAAATTGTGAGGAAGAGGAGAAGCGATTCGGAGAGTATGGGTACACTGTTTTTTCATTTAATTTCTGTTTTAAAATTAGGGTTTGGTATTTTGGAAATTTTGCATGTATAAATAGGTGAAGTTGTGTGTGAAAAACTTCATGCCTGGAGTAGCCAGAGCAGTAATTTGTGTTTAATTTTTTATTTATGTTCTAAATTATTTGCAAGGGTTTCATTGAAACCCTAATTCACTGATATGATTTCAATCTTGCTTGAATGTTCTTGAGTGCTTAATGTATCAGATATGCTCAATTCTAATACCTCATTACTCTGCTCTCACAATGCATGCCTTGTATTCATTGTAGTTAGGCTAACATTGTAGTGAGAGTGTTTCAGCTCATACTTTAATTATTATCATAACCCTTGACTAGTTGTGCTTAGTTAGACAACTAGTACTCAAATAGCACCCTTAGGTGATAAATTGAGCTATCCCGGTGAAACTCCTTAGGTGATAGAGCTAGTGATAAGATTGACACATTATCCCTAATCATCACGAAATAAGAAACTCAACCGAGTTGAACACATATTAGGAATTAGTGGTGGAAATTGATAACCCTAGCACCCTTTTATTTGCCTTTTTGTATTTCATTTATTTCACTATCGAACTTAATCTCAGTCGCATCGACAAACTATAAGATTGTTACATTGCTGGGAATTCAGTTTAGGAAGCCTTAGAGTCATACGGCACCACAAGTCTCTGTGGTTCGACCCGTACTTGCCACGTCTCCGATAGACGTCGTGCACTTGCGGTATAACATGTAGGCTAAAATATAAACCCCTTTCCAGGCCTACCACATCGCTTATAATCGATGTATATAAAGCATCGCTTTCAAACAAGCAGCTCAAAAATAATCGACGTGCAGGAAGCATCGTTGCTTTAGAGCTCGATTGAATCAGTGACGGATTGAGCATCTTAAAAGTAGCACGACCGGCCATCTTTGGGTAATCGTTTGAGGACCTTATGGTCGAGCTGTCACTTGGTCGATCGCTCCCTGTGGAGGAGGGATGACCGGTGATCACAATGCTACTTTGTTGGCTTTCAGAAAATAAATCTACACCATCCAACTAGGCTGGCGAAGTTGGATGGACGAGATGATTTGCGGCAGTTACATATTGTCGTTGATACAATTTAGGGTTTAGGGGATGCGCGCCCAACCCTGTTTTGGCTAGTCGAATCAAAATGTTGGGCGCTGATTCGAACAGGCCGATTGGCCATGTGCAAAGACGAGCCTCTGGTGAATATGCTGACATCTCTTGGGCCATCTAAAATTAGATCTAAGCCACTCGATTCGGCTGGCGAAGATGGATGGTCGTGATCGATTTGAAGTAGTAAGATGTTGCCACAAACACCAATTAGGGTTTCAAAGCAGTCGCGTCCACCTAAGTTCAATCGAATGATTTGGTGTGCCATTGACTTCCCATGAGTAAGTCGATTGGTCGGGGATAATATTAGGCCGGTGGTGAACGCATTGGCACCTCCTTGATCGTTTGGAACGCGATCTAAGTCGTCGAACTAGGCCGGCTAAGTTGGACGGATGCGATACGTTTTAAGACCGTTTTTGCCGGTCTTAGCTCGTTTGAGCTTGTTTTCATACAGCGCGAACACCCATGCTTGGGTCGGCATATGAAGCGCTTGTGAATGAGCAAAATAGGACTCGATCGACTAGGACACTAGTGGGCCCACCGGTGGTCGCTATGGTGATTGCCTAGTTATGTTAGGAGTAGTCTAAGCTTGTTAAATCGCGCGGCCAAATTGTGTGGCCGTGATTATTTTTGAGACTGATATAAACATTCCAGATTTTCCTTAAGGAATTTAAACGCGTTCAATCGCGCTAACTTTCAATTAAAAGGTGTGTAAACACACTAATCTCTCTGTCAGAGGGTGGTGTAGCCTACGCGAGTGTTTTCATGCAGATTTCAATACTGACACTTCAGGAGATTCGTGTTACTCTGCTGTGAGTGAACATCAATCGTCATGTCATGCCAACATTTAAGAGAAACTGTATAACCCATGATTTCATCATAGTGGAAGTTTTTCCATGCATTTTATGCTTAACATTGAAGAGAATCCCTCACGTAAATCTTGTTATTTTGGAAGTTGTCTTTATTTCATCGTGTATAAATTATTATGTATTTGATTGCTTGTGTAGATTTCATATTGTGCATAGTGATTTGGATTTATAAGTCTGCATCAAACAGATGACACTCATTTTCAGATGGACTTCAAAAATGGCAATTGCCTTCCAAAAATTACCAACTTGACATTTTGTTACATCATACATATATTACAATTTAGCTTTGGCAACGGTCATTGTGAGAAAATTTGGATGTTATATCCTTGGACTATTATGGATGGTCTAAGTGATACCAAATAATTTATTTAATAATTTACAGGTTGTCTCGACCGGGGATAAGACTAGCAAAAGGCAAACAAGATCTCATCTCATCTTGAATGGTGTTTCAGAAGGGAATGAGAATTACGGTAGCCCATTTTAACTATACTAGGCCTGAACCAATTCGTCTGAACCATACAGTTAGAATGATTTTTGGGCACCATGGCATAAGTACATCATAATCCCCGCAAATAGGAGTGGTGTTCAAAAACCGTTTTTATTATCAGAAAATGGGCTATATAGCCAAAAGTGCACATTTTTTTGGGCCAAATGGGCAGTTAGGATTAAGCCTGGGTCAAATGGACAGAGGAATCTTTAAAATGAGGAGTTTACGTTACTACCCTTTTGAAACCGTCAAAGGGATATCTTCTTCTCGTCTTCTCCGTCTCCTGAAACATAACCAGATCTAAAAAAAACCAGAGAAAGCTCTCGTTTTCCATCACTTCTGCACCTCATCTTTCTCGTTTTCCATCAGCTCCATTACCAAACAAACAAGTATCATCGTCTTCGTCTTTTTTCTACACCGTCTCCAATATCAAAACCAGTAACATCATTATGCACCTTTACCATCTCCATATCCTCCACAAATCACCAACACCACCATCGACATTATCGACTTTATCCAACAACACCATCATAGATACCAGCAACACCACCATCAAAATGGGTTTTCGTAATTTGATTAAATTTCTCAAATTAGGGTTTTATGTTAATTCAATTTCAGAAGATAAGAAATTGGTACTCTGCAATTTCCAAAATTAGGGTGTTACTCTGTTTTTTGTTGAGATTGCATAGTACTCTATTTTTTTCCAATTGGTAAGGATGAAGACTATGCTCAAATTGGTAAGTTTCTTGACCTTAATTTTGTTTTGATTTCAAATTCATTCATCTTAATTAGATGAAACTGGTTTTATCTTGTGCTAGACATACATGGCGAAAATGGGTTTCATCATATACTAAATTGGGTTGAATTTGGTTTTACCCATTTTAAACTACCATGTAACTGGGTTTCATCCTATACTAAATTGGGTTGAATTTGGTTTCACCCATTTTAAACTAGGATGAAACCGGTTTTCATCCTATACTAAATTGGGTTGAATTTGCTTTCACCCATTTTAAACTAGGATGAAACCGGTTTCATCTATAGGTAGGATGAATCTATGATTTTTGAATTAGGTATCACTCATTATAAAGAAGGATGAAACTGGGTTTCATCCTATACTAAATTGGGTTGAATTTGGTTTCACCCATTTTAAACTACCATGCAACTTGTTTTCATCATATACTAAATTGGGATGAAACCGGTTTCATCTATAGGTAGGATATTGAATCTATGATTTTCATTGTAAAGAATGATGAATTAGGTATCACTCATTGTAAACTGGGTTTTAATCCTATACTAAACTTGGTTTCATTCTAATGATTAGGATGAAACTGAATTTGGTTCCATCCACATTCACACTAGGATGAAACTGGTTTCATCCCGTTTTAAATTGAGTTAAATTGAAATTTGTTTCCGTACAAGCTTAAAATAGGAGGAAACAATTTCTTCCTTTCTTAGATTGAATATAATTTTGTTTTCATCCATGTTTGAGCTTGGATGAAACCAGTTTCATCTAATTCAACAGTGGATTGAATTTGGTTTCACCCATGTTTAATCTTAGATGAAACTGGTTTCATCCAGTTTTAGATTGGGTTGAGTTAGGTTTCCCCCATGTTGAAACTAGGATGAAAATGATTTCATCCTGTTTTAGATTGGGTTGAGCTGGTTTCATCATGTTCAAACTGGTTTATGTATGTTTATATTGCTCATTGTTGTTATGGAGCACTATTTGTTTGAGTGTTTGAGCTCATGTAATGGTAAACTGGACCTTTTATCCATTACTGGGGTTCTTGTTTGCTGGGTTGTTTGTCTGTTGAGATATATGGCTACTTACTGTCATTTTTGAACTACTGTTATCCTTATTATCTACTGCTTGTTTTTGTTTTATGGTTTGGAACTATTGTTATCCTTATTATCTTGCCGAATCCACCTGCGATCCTATCAACCTGTACCCATTTGAAAATCTCAGGCCAACAGACTTCTACGCAACTCATACTTCATTCTTTGTTGCTCCATTATATTTCGTTTCAGCTCAACCTGCACCTGCATGCCTATGCCTGCTATTTCATCTCCATCTCATTCTCTGCTCATACATCCACCAGCACCTCATTTGAGCCTCATTCTAACTTCCCAGCATCAACTAGTAGCACAATCTCTTCAAAGACATTGAACTCATGGCATCATTTCCCATTACAACAACTGCAACTCAAACTCACTGCACACCAACTTGCCTTACCACTCTCCAGTTGTTTCAATTCCTAAACATACATCTGATAGTTGCGAGCTCAAGACAACCCAGGCCATTGCATTCAATCCTTGGCGATTATCCATGCACTGCCGAATGAACCGTAATATAGAGCTCCACCATTTATGATGCAATCAAGCAGCAACATCTCATTACGGCAGCAACAGTGTCACAGCACCAACTGAAGCTGCACTTACAGCATCTCTGCAAGCCAAATTTCAAATCTTGCACTTCCATCTCTAACTAGCGGTACCAATTCTGCTTTATGAGACTACTCTGTTTTACGATAACCATTGCTTCATGATTAATATGTTCTATGAGATTACCAATTTTATGAGATTTCCCTGTTTTATGTTACTCTGTTTTATATTGCTAAGATTACTCTGTTTTTGCTGAGATTACTCTGTTTTATGTAACTTCATATTTTCTTTTTTGCAGAAATCGAGTTCAATTAGAAGTTGGTGTTGTTGTTATTCATGAAGCAAATGGTTATCGTGGAAGTAGGTGGACTTGTGATGACATCATTTGGACTCGATTGTCAACTGAAATGGTTGTAATTATGCGTACGTAGAATCTCTGAGTAGGTTGTGTTGTGGTAGTTGTTGTGTAAAATGATAAAGCTCTGAGTAGGATCTGTTATGTAGAATTATTTTTTTTAATTACCCTGAAACAGAGTACTCTGTTTTTTTTTCTGAGATTGCAGAGTGCTCTGTTTTTTTTCCAACCTTTGCTAACCCAACGCAGTAAATATTTGTAGAAGATAGGGACATATTTGTCTCTTCAGGTTAATAAATAAAAAACATTCTGGGTCAAATATCCATTTTGGCTAAATGAACAGTATTTTTCTATTTTTTGGCTATATAAACAGTATCTAAAGCTAAGAATCTATTTCACCTAGGAATTTTCTGTTTTGGTCTTTTTGACCAATTTTGTGTTTTATTATTAGCTAGATGGTGTACACTAATGGGGTTATGTGGCAAACTAGACACACATACAAAATTTATATTTTATTTTGTAATACTTGTAGGAAATTAAATTATCAATCTCAAATATACGAGCCAAGCTTCGCTGATATATTCCATTAATTGACTTGGAGAATGAATTTCATATTTGATGTCAGTAATTCGATTCTTTACAAGCAACCAAAAAAAAAAGGAGAGAAAAAATCCAATTTTTCATGGAGACTCAAACAACTAACTTTCAAAGATAAGAATTAGTTTTCTTGAATAATTGGTTGTCGTAATAATATAATTGACCAAAAACCTAATTCTCATGATTGAAATTAGTAATTAGAATCTCGAGGTAAAAAAGATCAAATAAATATATCTATGTTATATATAATCACGTTGCCAAATTAATCACAAATTCACTCGGAATATGTTTTACCAAAGAGCTTGGTAGACTAACCTCTCCCTTCTTCCCTGGTGGAACTACTTTACGGGGAAAATTTGAATAAAACTTAACAAAATACTCTTTTTAATTATGGAAAAAACTAGGCCAAATTTAAGAAAATGATGGTATTTCTTTTTTCAAAACATAGGGAGTATTAATTAGGGTAATTTGCATTTGAGCCATCGCAAAATGCATTAGCCAAAAAAAAGACGGTGTTGGAATTTCCCCTATTGTTTGGTCGATTGATTTTAGTCCAAGGGTCCAAATATTTGAGGCATGATCATCAATTGGGTTTGTCCATTTTATGAAGACATACTACTAGGCCCAAAGTTAATCCATTAGACAGGGGAGATCATTAAGTTTATCGAGACTTATTAAAAGAGTAAAAAGAAAAAATCAGAAAATTGAAGGACTCCAAAACTAAGAAACAAAAAAAATTGATAAATTACATTTTCTAAACTTTTAAGGACATCAACAAATTATGGAAAAACGATTTTGCTAAAGGTAGACCAATTAGATCACGTGTTCATGATCATCACCTAGGCCCAAAGTTAATAGATTAAATTGGGTGATGGGCTTTTTTCTAAGGATGGACCAACCAATTAGATCACGTGTTCGTCCATAGGAAAACAAAGTTTCATGGTAGACAAAGCCTCTCCACCTTTGGATCAACGAGTTGGGGTGTCATCCATACCTTAAGAAGCTGTCATTCTTCTAGCCTCTTAACGGATCAGTCTGAAAACTTTGTAAAAAGTCTTACTTATTGACTTTGGTCAAGTATCCTTGAATTATCTGAAAACTATCTATTAATATTGATCATCAGCTTCCTGATGATTCTGGTAAGTTGATAGTATCCAAATGTAACTCACAATTTGAACAAAGCGTTATATGAAATAATTGAAATTTGGAATGCTACCAACTTATTAGAACCATCAGCAATATGATAATCAGTATTAAGGTGATGTAAGTGCTTCTGACATAATTCCAATTACAAAACTTTTCATAATCTATCCATCAGAGCACTTGCTGAATTATACCATAAAAGATTATATTAGACATATTAAGTCGACTACCAACTGAATCTGTTCTTGATTAAAAATCAGTTTACCAAGAAATGTAGTTTTATGATAGAATGTTGAAATAATCCATCAAAAACACATCCTTGTAGTTGGAAAAGTTTAAACAAACAATTATTCCTAAGATGGTCTATAAATTTAGGTCTTGAAACGAATCGATTCCGCAGAACAAACCCTAAATGCGGGTTCTACTCTATTCCTAAAGTATGAATGTTATTTTCCTGAATCATGCAGAACAAACCCTAAATGCAACTCACAGCGGATCAAGCGCTATCATACTCATATATGAAATATTGAAATATGCAATACTATTAACTTACCAGAACCAACACCAAAAGAGTGATAAATATTAAAATGATATTAGTACATCTGATAGAATGTTTGATGATAATAAATAAGAAAATTTTCCAATGATAAAACTTGTGATCATCCTTCCATCGGTACACCGACTGAACAATCGCCAAATGTAACTAACATCGTTTCAAGCGTTATCATACTCATATATGTAATTTTGAAGTTTGAAATACTATCAACTTATCGGAGTCACCAAAATGGAGATAAATATTAAATTGATGTAAGTGCATCTGACAGAATGTTGGATGATAAGAAACAAGGAGATTATTTCAATTACAAAACTTATTATAATCCTTCTATCAGAGCACCGAATAGATTCTACCATAAGAGATCACATTAGATATATTAAGTCGAGTACCAATTGAATCGGTTCTTGATTGTGAATTAGTCGATAAACTTATTTAGAATCAAGAACCGATACAGTGGGTACCCGAGTTAATATCTCTAATGTAATCTCTTATAATAAAATGTTGAAATAATTCATCAAAACCCATCATTTCTAGTCGAAGAAGTTAAATGATTGTAGTTGAAAAAACTAAAGAAAAAATACTTATTCACAAGAAGGTTCAAAAAACTTAGATCCTCGTTTTTCTTCCTCTTTCTTTGATGAGTAATTAAGTTTATTTTATAAATTCTAAATTTACCGTTGTTGTAAAAAAATTAGAATATGTGCGCCAAAGTAAAATTGTGAGTATTGCAATCAAGTAAATGTTCCATATTACTTAAAACACTTATAATTATGATGCTGATCAATAAAATGATGTAAATCCGTCCGACATTATTCTAATTACAAAACTTTGTATAATCCATCCATTAGAGCGCTGGATGAATTATACAATAAGAAAATTACACTAGACATATTAATTCGTTTACCAAGTGAATTTGTTCTTAATTGAAGGTCAGTTTACCGAGTGATTTACAATCAAGAACAAATTCATTTGGCACTCGACTTAACTTGTCTAATGTAATCTTACGATAAAATGTTGAAATAATCAATCAAACCCCACTCTTTTAGTGTAAAAAGTTAAAAGAAAAGATTATTCACAAGATAGTTCATAAATCTAAGGCATCAAATATAACGGTTCACTTTTGCAATTAACCTATATTCACTATGGTTGGGTGCCGCGAGCTGTCCAGCATAACCTAAATGCGGGACTTCTGCTATTCCTAAACTATGAATGCTTCGGTCCTGATTCATGTCGAACAATCGCTAAATACGACTCACAGCGGGTCAAGCGCTATCATATCCATACATGAAATATTGAAATTTGCAATATTATCACCGATTGAATTCTACCATAAAAAATTACATTGGATATATGAAGTCGATTACCAACCGAATCAGTTCTTGATTGTGAATTAGTCGATAAACTGATTTAGAATCAAAAACTGATATAGCAGGTAGCCGAGTTAATATGTCTATGTAATCACTTATAATAAAATGTTAAAATAATTCATCAAAACCCATCCTTTATAGTTGAAGAAGTTAAAAAAAAATACATATTCACAAAAAGGTTCAGAAATCTATGGTGTTAAATGAATCGGTTTCACAGAGGGGCTTGGTATGTGTATTGGCACACCCATCATCAAAAGGGTTATAAATATTAAGATTGTGCAGGAGCATCCAACATAATATTAAACTTGAAATAGTCCATCCATCGAAGCACCAACTGAATCAGTTCTGGATTGCAATTCAGTTTAATGATTTGCAATTAGGAAAAGATTCAGTAGGTACTCGACTCAATCTCTCAAAAATCATCCCTTATAATTAAAAAAGTTTGAAGAACCAATTATTCATAGGATGATTGAGAAATCTTGGTCGTGAAATGAATTGGTTTTAGGAGATGTATGAATCTATTTATTTCCAATTTATTGGGAATTGTAATGAGACTGAAAACTACGGATGTCTAATATATTAAGTTTGTTGATATTAAGAGACTGAATTTTAATGAGACTGAAAACAACGTGGTGACATGAATCCACTCCAATCAGTTGGCTAAAGCTTTGTTGATATTAAGAGACTGAATTTTAAAGGAAAAAGCTTTCATCATTTTTTTTTTTTTTTTTTTTTTTTTTGCAGAAAGTTAAATGTAAAATTTCGGAAGGGATATGACTTTTAGCTCTTAATAGATTATACTTTCTATTGTATATGTTCTCTATAACTCGGATCAGATAAGAAAATCAGGAACAATCAGTAACGCAAAATTAGTTACCTTAGGATTTAACAAGGGAACAAGATTGGAGACCCATCTCTCTTAAGCTTGCTTTCTGATAGATCCTACTTGCTCATTTTCTTTTCGCATCAAAGCAACTGTTCCTTGCTAACCCTTACCATCCTCAACGCCCAACTTTCAATGAGTCCAAATAATAGCTCTCCTTCTTCTGTTTTTGCAGGCCACGTTTTCTTTTCCACCTTTTCTGTTTTTTACGCAGTTCCTTGATTTTTAGCATTTTCTGAGATAAGTTGGAAAAGAAAAGAATGAGTAAAATGTCATATGAACAGTATACACTACAAACAATACAAGAACGGCAATTACTTGGGAGGAAATAAATGAACTTGTGCATCATTTTTCTAGACGCCATTGAAACTAATTATTCCCGCAAAATTTTCTTGATTCCACCACAATGTGCATTCATTCTTCGTATCTACTATCTAACTAGATTTTATATTGCTTTCTTCTGATATATATTTTGCATACATTCTATATGTTCAGAAAACCGGGAATGTAAAAATTAGTTACCTTTAACAAGGGAACAAGATTGGAGACCCGATCTCTCTTCAGCAACAGCTCTACTTCTTCTAATATTTCTACAGATTCAAAATTTTCTAACGAGAGCACTCTTATAACCCAACACAGTGCAATAAGACAAATTATTCGGTCAAAGTTTCAACATTGGAAACTCCAAATCATGTCCAACGCATATGAACACACCTAAATTTCTGTATATTCAAATTTGAACAGTGCAATATCAATGTCCCGATACATCCAATGTTGCGACAGAAGTGGACACGATATGAACACACCTAAATTTCTGTATATTCAAATTTGAGTTTGCGCACCTCCTAAGTCTAGTGCGGATGTGAATCTGTGAAGGTCAAAGCGTGAGATGCTATCAGTACATGTGGCGCTCTGAGCGCAAAACCATATCAAGCTCCTGTTTTAGCTGTTGGATCTCCGATGGGGGAACAACGACTTAACCGATCAACAGATGTGAATTCTCAGCACGAAACCGTTTAGCGGTAACCCAAAATATTCAGTTTAGCGCTGTATCTGTGAGTCACAGTTTATCTACGAGTTTGAGGATATTTTCTTTGGATGTGAAGAGCCCTTAAGGATCATATTCAGAACCTTTACGTACATCTAGAAGTTATTCCAAACCTTTACACTTTTTTTTGTTTTCTTTTTTCCTCTTCTTTTTTTTTTCGTGAATACAATATCTTTACATTTCATTATCCATGTATAGTTAACACGGAATGCGTAGTATGTACATAACAAGACATGCATATTGTTATTACACCATAAGAGGGTAAGCTAGAACTGTTCAATTTCTGCTGTGGAAAATATATAAACTTCGTCGTACCCCCTCCCAGCCGTTCCACAATAAGTAGGAACGTAATTGTAAATAAGGTTGTCAAGGACATCCCTAGTTCTTGGCCTGTTTAAGGACTTTCTTGCCTCACTGATAAAATAGTTTGCAACATGTTGAGTAACTTGGACTGCATCTTCCGAGTGGGGAATGGTCGAATACCCCCATTCAAAAGCATTTTTCTCTGGGTGCCACTGGACAGCAGTGATAGGATAATCGCGTGCTTGTACAGTTGAGACGTATTCAATGTTGTCTTCATCGACGCAGGTAGTCAACACCCTGAAAAAACTGCACAATGCAAAATTCTGCCGAAACCTCTCCGGTGATACACCCCACTTGTGTAACTGCATGACAAGACAATCTGTAGTTAACTTCTGTAGCATCTCAGGAGAGAACCGTTGGAAAACGGTGCCTTGGATATCGATAGGCTTGCTGAATTGCAGAGTAGATGCATGGTTATGTGCGCTGAACTTTTCAAGAATGTCAGCATCTTTGCTAATAATCTTACATAATAATTCGAAGCCTAAGCATATGGCAAATAAGGGAAAAGGATCACCAGCGTCATTCCTCTCCAGAACTCTCTTAAAAATCCCTTCAACAACCTCATAGTACAAACCACTTTTTTTCCAACCCCCAGTTAAAAGCACTCCATTAACTAAGTTGAGTTTTTCATACAGTATCTCTTTGGGTTCATTGTAAATGAAAGGAATCACTCGAGCACCAGCAGATTCGATAAACTTAACGTAAGAAGCAGCTATGTAGGAAGCGTTTTTATCCTTATTTAACCTTCCTGAAGCACCATCACCAGGATGTGACAATATCCCTATAACTGGTCTGTAATATAAACTAGGATCAGGAGCGGTACTATTTCCTATATATTCAACATCAACTCTATATTTCTCATCTTCTCCTGGTAAATCAATAATCTTATTATGATTAGCTTTTAGCAAATAATTCTTTAACGAAACCAGTAGAGGTACCCGTAAATAATCCATTACTACTTCTTGATAAACAAGAAGAAGACGATGAAAGAAGAAGCTAGCTACTGATGATATTATTTGGCTTGTTTTTTCTGAGTATAGATCGCCAGCCAAAGAGTTACAATGAAATCGAGCATGTGCATTGCTTTTGAGTAAGGAATTGTTTTGACTGATAAATGGGGAAAGGTCGTCTGTGGATAATATAATTATTATCAAAGGTCGGTCCACTTTACTCCCTGAAGAAGAATTCCACCCGAAGCTGAGTATTCTTATTACATTATTATAGCCTAGTGTTGGCAATCTTGTGTAAGTACTGTAATAAAACAAACAGAGAAGAAGAGAAACGCAAACCCAATTAGACGAAATCAAAGTCGAGGCAAGGATTATATCCTCTAGCCTTAAGACAGATTCACCCCATAGACCGGGTGCTTACGGATTATCGATGTCTGTCTCCCAGGATACAACGACTTTCTTCTCGATGTAGTAGCACTCCAAACTTCGAGAAACGGCAAACCAAACTTTAAGTGATGAACTCTCTCTTTTACAAAACCTTAATGATTTTAGAATGCAGTGAATGAAAATTGGGTTTCTGATTGATTGCTATCTCTAAGTGTGTGCAGGGTATTTATAGAATTACTAGTACCTCTTTAATGAAGAATCATGATTCTTCAAGGATTTCTTCATGGGGTGTGTCTCTTAGAATTCCAACTTGAATTCCCGAAGAGTTGTTTCTCTTCACTTCTGGTTTTAGGTTTCTCACCGTTTCAAAACTTGAAACTGTCTTAACCTAATTAATATGCCAAATTAGAATTAAGCCCATAACTACTAAACCAGCCCAACACCCAAATCCACATGGTACTAGTTCAATGAATTTTCCATTCATAAATAGAAAATCGGATCAATTTTCCAACAATCCCCCACATGAATGAAGATTCATTGACTAACAATGTGAGTGAAAATGCGAACAGAACACTAAAGAGAGTTCAAACGGAAATAAATTGCATGGGGATAGGTAGCTTTCACCTTGAACCTTCCTTAGTGAATAGCTATCGGTCTTACTCTTTGGGTCGAGTGTGCCATAGGATTTGAACTGTCAGTTTTAAGTGTAAACCAAGACAATAACTATCACACAATTTATTTCCTCACCAAGTTGGTTCTCATGGTTGTGTTCATTTCGGCCCTGAACAATTCCCGGAATTCATGAAGCGCTTTTAGATGAACCCAGCCTATCAAAGGTTCTCACGGAAGCGGCCACACTTCTCACTTCATATAGGTGATTTCCTATTTAAGAGTATCCTGCCATACTCTATTTGGAATTTCCAAATCTTAGGAATCATTAAAAGCATCGCTTATCCTTAACTATGCGACAGGCAGCACTGTGTCATCATAGGAATGGGTAGAAACATATCTCTATTCATGTTCCCCAGTGCTTCGTGTGAATCGTTCTTAATTTCTGTTTTCCCGTTGAACCTAGATCTTGGGATCTCCAGTCAACTAGGTTGGGTTTCCCTTAATACGATTTGGTCGATGTAGGCTTTAAGCCCATTCCCCTCGATGATCTATAGACTTGCTCTCTAGACAAACCTTTAGTAAATGGATCCGCTAGGTTGTCCTTGGACTTCACATAATCGATCGTAATAATTCCCATTGAGAGCAGTTCTTTCACGGTCTTATGTCTCAATCTTATATGTCGAGACTTACCGTTATATATATCACTCCTTGCCCTGCCAATTGCAGATTGACTATCGCAATGAATACAAATTGCAGGCACGGGTTTTGGCCATATCGAATATCTTCTAAAAGTTTGAAGCCACTCTGCTTCTTCCCCCGCTTTATCTAAAGCAATAAACTCAATTCCATTGTGGATCTAGCTATAAGAGTTTGCTTAGAAGATTTCCAAGATACCGCTCCACCACCTATTGTAAATACATACCCACTAGTGGATTTAACATCTTTAGAATCTGATATCCAATTTGCATCGAATATCCTTCTAATACAGGTGGATATCTCGTATAATGTAATCCATAATCCCGGGTATATCTCAAGTACTTTAATACCCCGATTATAGCCTTCCAATGGTCTTTTCTGGATTACTCGTAAATCAGCAACTTATTTACCGCACAAGCTATGTCCTAGGACGAGTGCAATTCATCAAATACGTTAAGCTACCAATTATACGTGAATACTCTACTTGTGATATACTTTGATCACGATTTTCGCTAGATGAAGAGTTGGATCAATAGGTGTTTTTGAAACACCTCCATCATCCTTCTCAAATTTACTTAGTATGCTCTCAATGTAATGAGATTGAGATAATACCAAGCCAAATCGATGCCTTAGAAATCTTTATTCCTAAAATAACATCAGCAACACCTAGGTCTTTCATATCAAACTTGCTCTTTAGAAGTTTCTTTGTATCGTTAATAACTTCCATGTTATTACCCATGATAAGCATATCATCAACGTAAAGACATAAAATTACACAACCCTTTGGTGTATGCTTGAAATAGACACACTTGTCACATTCGTTTATTTTAAAACCATTTGATATCATTATACTATCAAATTTTTGGTGCCATTGCTTCTACGCTTGTTTTAACCCATAGAGTGATTTTACCAATTTTGAGACTTTCTTTTCTTGACCGGGAACTACCAAACCTTAGAGGTTGTTCCATATAGATTTCCTCATCTAATTCACCATTTAAGAAAGCCGTTTTAACATCCATTTGATGTATCTCAAGGTTATATAATGCGGCAATTGCAATTAATACTCGGATTGAGGTTATTCTCGTTACGGAGAGTATGTATCGAAATAATCTAATCCTTCCTTTTGCTTATAACCTTTTGCTACAAGTCTCACCTTGTACTTGTCTATTGAACCGTCTGGTTTCATCTTTCTTTAAAAATCCACTTGCAGCCCAAAGGCTTACGGCCCGGGGGAAGATCCACCCATTCCCAAGTGTGATTTTGCAAAAGAGATTGAACCTCACTATCTCTAGCCTCTTTCCGAAAAGGTGCTTCCCGAGTCGACATTGCCTCTTTAAAGGTTTGAGGTTCACTTTCTAGCAAGAATGTTTCAAACTCGTAGCCAAAAGATGTAGATTTTCTCATTCTTTTACTTCGTCTAGGCTCGTTAATCTGTAAGTTAGAACTATCTTGATTAGATTGATTTCTATCAATCTGATCAAAAGTTCTCTTGTTACTCAATAGTTCATTTGAGTCACTTACACTCGCACCTTTATTCCTATCTTTACATGGAAAGATATCTTCGAGAATACGACATTTTTAGATTCAATTATCGTATTTGTGTGAATATACGAAATTTCCGATCTATGTACCGAAATCTATAAGCACTACTATTTTCTGATATCCAATGAAAATTCCATCGAAGGTTTTGGACCTATTTTTACCTTCTTAGGTAGAGGAACTTCCACTTTTGCAAGACACCCCCACACCTTTAAGAATTTATAGGAAGGTTTATGGCCTTTCCATAATTCATAAGGGTACTTTCCTTTTTCTTATGAGGTAGTTTGTTTAGGATATAATTTGCGGTAAGGACAGCTTCCCCCCACAAATTATCCGGCAATCCTGAACTTAGTAATAGAGCATTCATCATTTCTTTCAATGTACGATTCTTGCGTTCCGCAATACCGTTTGATTGTGGATTATAAGGAGCAGTGGTTTGGTGGATAATTCCATGCTCCGAATGCAGAATTCCATAAACGGTGAATCATACTCGAGTGCCTCTATCACTTTTCAGAATTTTAATCTTTCTATTCAATTGATTTTCTACCTCATTTTTATAGTGCTTAAATATATCTATTGCATCGTCTTTCCCTCTCATTAGATAGACGTAGCAATATCGAGTGCAATCGTCAATAAAAGTAATGAAATACTTTTTCCCATTTCTTGTTTGCACCGATTTAAAATCACAAATATCTGTATGAACCAAATCTAGTGGTTCCGTATTTCTTTCAACGGGATGAAAGGATTACCTTGTTAATTTTGCTTCTACACAAATTTCACATTTATGATTTATATCAATGTGACACTTCGGTATTAGATCCATGTTAATTAATTTTCGAATCGAACCATAATTAACGTGGCCTAGTCTACCATGCCATATATTTGATGACTCCACCAAATAAGAAGAAGCAATTTCCCTTTTATTCCCTTTAGGAATCTCAGTGAGTGCATTTAATTTAAACAACCCATCACACAGGTATCCTTTACCAATATGCATATCACTCTTTGATATGACAACTTTTTCATACATACATACAATTTTAAAGCCATTCTTAACTAATAAGGAACACGAAATTAAGTTAATTCGCATACCCGGTGCATGTAGAACATTATTCAAAGTTAGTTCTTTTCCCGAAATCATTTTGAGGCTGATTTTTCCTTTTCCGACGACTTTTGTTGTCGCAGAGTTTCCCATAAACAGCGTTTCATCGTCCACGGTTTGATAAGACATAAACATGTTCCTATCGGTACAAATGTGGCAAGTAGCTCCGCTGTCGATCCACCATTCTCTAACATTTCCTACAAAACTGGATTCGGATACCACAGCCGTCGTATTTATGCAAGGAAGTGGTTCGGTTGATTCCATTGTTAACTGTGTAAGAACTTCCAAAATATTTTGTTAGGAAACAAGGCACACACTGAGACGAAACGGACTGAGAGTTCCGTAGGTTAAGGTAAAAAGGAAAAACGAAAATCCAGAAGGGACGAAAACAGTTTAAACTACTGTAGAAGAAACCATTCAAACGGGACCCTAAGTGGGGTTCATAAAATTCAGCCTTGAATTCGAGCAATCCAGCGAGATGGAAATTTGAACAGTAAGCCACCAAGATCAGTAGTATCAATTTTTTAGTCCTTGCTAAATTGACGAGAACCTACGTACTGTAGAAACAATTTCAACCAAAGAAATCAAAGATTTGCGACCTGCAATGTAGAACGACTACAGACACCTAATTTTATTCGTATGCGTGCAGTCAATGAAGCAAAATTCAATCAATTTGTGTTACAGTACACAAGATAATAAGCATAAAATCTGTCTTAAGATTGTTGGCAATCTTGTGTAAGTACTGTAATAAAACAAACAGAGAAGAAGAGAAACGCAAACCCAATTAGACGAAATCAAAGTCGAGGCAAGGATTATATCCTCTAGCCTTAAGACAGATTCACCCCGCACTGGTGCTTACGGATTATCGATGTCCTCTCCCCCAGGATACAACGACTTTCTTCTCGATGTAGTAGCACTCCAAACTTCGAGAAACGGCGAACCAAACTTTAAGTGATGAACTCTCTCTTTTACAAAACCTTAATGATTTTAGAATGCAAAGTGAATGAAAATTGGGTTTATGATTGATTGCTATCTCTAAGTGTGTGCGGGGTATTTATAGAATTACTAGTACCTCTTTAATGAAGAATCATGATTCTTCAAGGATTTCTTCATGGGGTGTGTCTCTTAGAATTCCAACTTGAATTCCCGAAGAGTTGTTTCTCTTCATACTGGTTTTAGGTTTCTCACCGTTTCAAAACTTGAAACCTGTCTTAACCTAATTAATATGCCAAATTAGAATTAAGCCCATAACTACTAAACCAGCCCAACACCCAAATCCACATGGTACTAGTTCAATGAATTTTCCATTCATAAATAGAAAATCGGATCAATTTTCCAACACCTAGTAATATCTATTTGAGTATCTAAGAAAAGTAAAACCCTTCTCGCAAGGTTTTCATCCTTTGTACGTTTTGGATGATAGTTTATTCTTCTTGATTGAAAGGTCGGTCCACTTTACTTCTTGTCAAGTTGAAGAAGATTTCCACTGGGTATTTTTTATTACACTATCATTGTGTAGTATTTTATACAGTATCATCTAGTTGAGTATTCAAGAAACAAATCAACTCTTGTCGCAAGGATATTGTTCATTTTAATTTTTGGGTAATAATAGTTAATTGAATAAGAATCATTTATATTAAAAGCTGTTATAGCTTAAAGCTTTGTTGGCTGGTTCGTGTATTTTTTTTTAGGAACGTTTCTTATCAAAAAAGCACACAATCAGATTAAGTATTTAGGGTTAACTCTGGAATATCATATCATCATCGGCCGTCCTATAGTTTTTAGGTGCCTTAGGCGAACGTGATATATGGGGCATTTTTATGGTTACTAATTCAAAGGGAAAGTTGGAATTTTAATTTAGTGGGAGACAAATTATGTATCTAAAGCGATAATTTGGATCCAATTATGCGGCCGAAGGCCGTTAAATTTGTTTCCAACATTTTAAGCTAGATTTTGGTTTGTAAACTTGTTATTTGGCACCAAATAAGCCCCCGGAACTTAGTTATTAATTTGGAAAATTAAAATATTAGTAACATTTATAATTGATACATAAAATTTAGTAACAATTATAGCTGTTACAATTATATTGTCGTAATATAATGTCATCTTAACACTGATAGTTGTTACAATTATATTGTTGTAATATAATGTCATCTTAACACTGATAGCCGTTACAATTTATCTATTAGTTAAAAAAAAAATGGGACCCCAAAAATTTGGAGCCTTAGGCGGCCCCTTTGCTCGCCTTGCTCCTAAGATGGCCCTGATCATCCCTCTTTTATTAACAAATTAAAGTCAGATATTTTTACAGTTTGTTAGCTTTTCTTCGTTGCAGTTTAATTACTTATAATTATATTAAGGTTCTAACATAATTATTTTATATTTGAGGTTTTTCTTATTCATTTCTTGTAAGCGAGCATGTATTCATTATTTTGATTTGAATGAACTGAAAACTGAACACTGGACCCGAAATAAAAGTACATAATTTAACTAATTATGGTTTTATACGATTTTAAGTGGTCCAAAATCAGTTTAGTCCATCTATATTTAAGGGAATTTTATCCGGTCCCTTAATTTATTGTACAAAATAATTCTATTTATCTCTTATTTTCTCTCACTTTCTCAAATCACTCTATTCTTCTGTATTTAATCTTTTTATTTTTCTTTTTCTTTTCTCTTTAAAAACAAAGAAAATGAAAAAAACATAAAAAAAAATTAAATATCTCTCTCAAATATAAGTTTTTTTTTTCTTTTCTTTTTTGGGATTAACAACCTCGTTTTCAAATTAATATATATTTTCTTCATCCATTGGTTGGTAACCGAGCAACAAGCTGAGCATCAATTCCTTTCGAAATAACAACCCCAATTCTATGAAAAATAAAATTACTAACTTTCGCATTGAAGTCATGGAATACTTTTTCAACATCTCTTTCTTTACAACATCGAAGTAAGGAACTGCCAAGGTACTCATTAGGGGGGTGTGTGGGGGGGGGGGCGGTATCTACGATGCTGAAATCGGAAGGGAGGGAGCCACAAATTTGTATGTAATTATCAAGCGCGCACTGCAAAATAGGGCCAGTACTAGTAATAAGGGTTTTCCTCAAAATGTTGCGTTGCAAGTTCTTAGTCTGAGCCCAGGATGCCACAAAGCAATAGTGGGCTGAGTTTTCCATGGTATAAAGGCCTAACCCCCCATCTCTAAGAGGGAGAGTGGCTAAGCGTTGATGTTGTAAAGACCCTCAAGCTCGTCAACGCTATTAGACTAGTCAAGAGACGTCTCAGCCGCTAATAACTCGGTTAATTTAACACAAAGGCTACGCCATTGTCATGTCGTTATGCCATGGCTACGCCATTGGCATGCCATTAGCATGTGGCTGACGCCACTTCGCTATACAATAAGATGTGGTCATAATCAATGGCCATCCTTATTCATAAGATGCGATCTCGGCCATCGAAGTTCTCCACCAAACTGGTAAGTTCGCGACAAGTTTTAGGCGATTAGCCAAAACGAGCCTAGCATCACATGTTATTTACCTGTGGCAAGCCTCTCGATTTTAACTTGAAACACGTAGCAAAGTGCTACATGTTTTCCACAAAAACACTTGAGACATCAAAATATGTCATAAACTGGGGGATGCTCATCAGGGTATTGGTCTGGCGGTTTACAACGTGCGGCGTGAAATGCGCCCATTACAAGAAAGTGTCATGAAGTGGGATAAATAGTGGTGGTGAAAATTAACGGTGTAAACAATTCATTTCCTTAATCATGGAAGCGTAATGACTGGCGGTTACACAAATTCACTTCCCTCATCATGGAAGCATAACGTTTAACAGTTACACGTTACTCTTTTCTTCCACCACTCAATCGTTTCCACTTCCTACAAGACCAGTGTACGTTTCACTATAACTTGTATAAATAGGTCTCACCTATTTCCACTAAACAAAAAGTTTTGGTCAAGAGAATAATACAACATCCAGAAATCATCTGTTGGTTTTTTATCCAGCAAGCCAGTTCAACTTTCTGATACAAGTCACAAAACGCCCACACTTCCAGAATCAACTATTCTGTTTTCAACACTTTCTTTGCTTCCCTCCCTAAGACCAACCCTTCTCCTTCACTTTGTGACCGAAGCAAGCCTGGAACGGCCATTTCTTGGTTTAGGCCAGGATTGTATAGATTGATCTCTCGAATCAAAAGTATTCCCGTGCAGTACATTGTTTAGGGTTTGGATTCGTTTCTCACCCACACACACCCAATATTACCAAAATCAGCAGAAACGGTTTTCACCCCACAAACAATTGGCGACCACAATGGAAGATTAATCTCTTGGTTGCAATATCAATTTTCAATTCCCAATTTCACTTTTTCGATCCCAAATTTCAGAAGATGGTCGGTCTTAGAGATGAGTCCATGATCCCAAATTCCGCTCAGACTCTGGAGAATGGCAGTGTTTCCTTTCCCAACACGACACCTAATGGAACAACCGATGGAGAAGTTCTAAGGTTGTACGAGTTGGCACGGGTTCAGGCAATCCACGCAAGGAACATGGACCTGATAAAGGAAGCGATCAACAGCATACTCAACTTTCTTATAATGGATCTGACATCGGATCTGAGTGATTCGCCCATCCTGGAAACTCCAAGACTGGGGACTGACGTCTCGGATGATCGCTCTCAAATTAACAGCTTCACCACTAATCAGAAACCGGTAAACCAGGAGGCAACCGCGTTGGTTGAAAGCATATGTGAACTTCTACACCTTTCAAAAGACCAGCGAGGAAAAACATTTGCTGCTATTAATCAAATAGCCCTAGACGCGTGTTTGGTTCCTTTACGCTCGGAGACTCCAAGAATATCAGAGATGTCCGTCAACAATATTACATTTACTGAAGACGGCGTGATGGCAGAAGAGTGAAATAACCGGGCTCTACACATCACTGCTCGCATCAAGGATTCAGAGTTCAAAAGGTCCCTCGTCGACACAGGGGCGTCCTCCAATGTTATTACTCTCATAACTCTCGCGATAGCCAAGGTGGGGCCAAGCAAAATTGTACGACAGTCTACCATGATAAAAAAATTTCGAAAGCAACCTAACCAGCACGTATGGATACATCAACCTGAATTTGTCGGTAGGACCAATCTAGTCGAAGGTAAAGTTCGAGGTAATCGAAAAGGAGCCAGACTACCACATGATACTGGGGAGACTGTGGCTCCCCGACAACAGGATCATTCCCTCAACATATCACCAGTGCCTAAAGACCACGTTGAATGAAGAAGTTATTTGTATTCCCGCGTCATTATCTCCTTATGCACCAATCTGTGGTATGAAGATGTTCGAACCAAGGGAAAATTCGCGAGACTCGCCAGGAAAATTCCACTTCGCTCCGCTCCTAACGTGGACATCAATCGAAGAAAAGGACAGGCTCACATCGCTGCACCAAGAGACCCAATCTCATGCTCTCCCTCCAAAAGAAAAGCACGCCAATTTCCCCTCATCAAACGGAAATACAGCCCACACTCATACCAAGCGGGAGTGGGCTTTTATTGCAAGTCGTGACGAAAAAGGGAAAACCGTATATCGACGTCGTTGTTAATAATTATCAGGGGAGACTACCACCCAGTCTCTCCGCCCAATGGAATGTAATCACAGCAGCAAGCCACAAGAGGAAGTGTCGGATGCACCACGGCAACTGCAAGATGAAACCAACTCCACCACGGATGAACTTGAAGTTATCAACATCGGAAGTGAGGAATCTCCACGGCCTGTCTCCATCAGCTCAACTCTATGTGCTGATGAACGTGAAAAAATTGTGGACCTTCTTAAGTAATATCAACATGTATTCGTGTGGACGTACGAGGAAATGCCTGGCCTGGATGAGAAACTAGTCACTCACCATCTACATGTAAAACCCGGATCCAAACCAGTCAAACAATCCCCAAGGCAATTCATACACGATGTGGAAGAAAAGATCAAGACTGAAGTTCAAAAATTACTAGCCGTTGGTTTCATCAAACCCATTCACCATCCAACCTGGTTAGCAAATGTAGTTCCAGTACAGAAGAAGAACGGTGCTGCGTTGATTTTAGGGATCTGAAAAAATGTTGCCCCAAGGACGATTTTCCTCTTCTTAACATCAATATGATGGTAGACGCCACCTATGGGCACACTCTTTCATAAGAATCAAATTCTCGTACTCCTCTAGATTCTGGAAACTTTTACTATACCATGATGCCTTTCGGTTTGAAAAATGCTGGCGCCACCTACCAACGCGCCTTGACAGCAATTTTCCATGATATGATCCATAAACAAGTTGAAGACTACGTGGATGACATAGTGGTTAAATCCAAAACCCGGGCGGCCCATACAGAAGTTCTACGACAGGTGTTTGAAAGGTGTCGTGAATACAAACTAAAGATGAATCCTTTGAAATGTTCCTTTGGCGTCTCTTCGGGCAAATTTCTAGGTTTCCAAGTGACCGCCGAGGGAATCAAAGCCATCCTCACGATGCCACCTCCACGGACTGTGAAAGAACTCAAGAGCTTCATGGGTAGGTGTTTGAGGGTGAAAACGGTTTCTGCTAATTTTGGTAATTTCGGGCGTGTGGGTGAGAAACGAATTTAAACCCTAAACAATGTACTGCAAGGGAATACTTTAGATTCGAGAAATCAATCTGTACAAGTCTGGCCTAAACCAAGAAATGGCCGTTATAAACTTGCTTCGGTCACAAAGTGAAGGAGAAGGGTTGGCTTTGGGGAGAGAAGAGAAGAAAGTTTTGAGACCAGAATAGTTGATTCTGGAAGAGTAGTTATTTTACGACTTGTATCAGAAAGTGGGAAGCTCACAGATAGAGAGCTATCAAATGTTTTCTGAGTGTTGTATGCTCCTGACCTGAACTTGTCGTTCGGTGGAAATAGGTAATGCCTATTTATACAAGTCGAAATGAAACGTACTCTGGCCTCATTAAGAAATGGAAAATGGGTGAGTAAATGGGAGGAGGTGGTAACCAGTAACGCCTAAAATTGATGTTCCATAAAAGAAAGCGTTTCACCATTACTCCCTGTATTTACTAACCGCATCATCCTTATGACACTTTCCTATAACGGGCGTAGTGTACGCCGCACGCTGTAAACCGCCAAACCAATACCCAATGAGCATCCCCCAGTTTGTGACATGCGTTGATGTCTCGAGTGTTTTCATGGAAAACATGTAGCACGTTGTTGTTGTCCGGCGAGTTGAGCTTGGGAGACTTTCCGGCTCGGTGGTGACCTTCGACGGTCGAGATTTTGCATCTTAAGAGGAAAGATAGCCGTTGATTATTGCAACCCTTCATTTGGTAGCCAGTGGCATGAAAGCATGATCAGTATGGCTTTAATATGGCTTAGTTTAGGCGCGACCAAAAGTTAGGGTTTTTGCTTTGTTTAGGCGCGACTAAACTAGGGCCAAAGGTTGCCATGCGTTGGCTGGTAACCTTGGACGGCTAAGATTTGCACCTTAGATGAAAAAGTGGTCGTTGATTGTTGCAGACCTTCGTTTTGGTAGCCGCATAGGGGAGGCCAGTATAGTGTGGCACGGCAAGGTGGTTGGCATGCCATTGGCACATGTGGTATGGTATGCCTTGGCGCGGCCAAAACTAGGGTTTTGGGCCAAAGGTTACCATGCGTTGTTTGGCGACCTTGGACGGCTAGGATTTGCATCTAGGATGGAAGGGTGGTCGTTGATCATCGCACGTCTTTATTTTGGTAGCCGCAATAGGGAAGGCCGGCATGGTATGGCGCGTCAAGGCGGTTGGCATGCCTTGGCGCGGTTTGGCGTGGCCAAAACTAGGGTTTTGGGACAAAGGTTACCATGCTTTGTTTTGCGAACTTGGACAACTAGTATTTGCATCTAGTATGGAAGGGTGGACGTTGATCGTCGCACGCCTTCATTTTGGTAGCCGCAATATGGAAGGCCGGCATGGCATGGCGCGGCAAGGCGGTTGACATGCCATTAGCACATGTGGCATGGCATGCCTTGGCGCGGTTTGGCGTGGCCAAAACTAGGGTTTTGGGCCAAAGGTTACCATGCATTGTTTGGCAACCTTGGACGTCTAGGATTTGCATCTCAAATGGAAGGGTGGTCGTTGATCATCGCACGCCTTCGTTTTGGTAGCCGCATGGGGAAGGCCGGCATGGTGTGGCGCGACAAGGTGGTTGGCATGCCATTGGCACATGCGGTATGGTATGCCTTGGCGCGGTTTGGCGTGGCCAAAACTAGGGTTTTGGGCCAAAGGTTACCATGCATTGTTTGGCGACCTTGGACGGCTAGGATTTGCATCTAGGATGGAAGGGTGGCCATTGATCGTCGCACGGTTTCGTTTTGTTAGCCGCAATAGGGAAGGTCGGCATGGCATGGTGCGGCAAGGCGGTTGGCATGCCATTGGCACATGTGGCATGGAATGCCTTGGCGCGGTTTGGCGTGGCCAAAACTTGGGTTTTGGGCCAAAGGTTACCATGCGTTGTTTGGCGACCTTGGACGGCTAGGATTTGCATCTAGGATGGAAGGGTGGTCGTTGATCGTCGCACGCCTTCGTTTTGGTAGCCGCATGGGGAAGGCCGGAGTGATGGGGCCATGGAAAAATTGTGCAGATGGCTTGGCATAGTGGGGCCAAGGCAAGGTGCGGTTGGCTTGGCATGGTGGGGCCAAGGGTTTGGCATGGACGACTTGGCATGGTGGGGCCAAGGCAAGGTGCGGTTGGCTTGGTGGGGCCAAGGGCTTGGCATGCCATCGGCGCATGGTGCGGCTAACATGGTTGGCATGCCTTGGCTTGGTAGACGCGGCTGGCATGGTTTTCTATTGGTATAGTGGTGCGGCTGGCACGGTTGGCATGCCTTGGCGCGGAGATGTGGCTGGCATGGTTTTCCATTAGCACAGTGGTGCGGCTGGGATGGTTGGCATGCCTTGGCGCGGAGATGTGGTTGGCATGGTTGGCATGCCTTGGCGCGGAGATGTGGCTTGCATGGTTTGTCATTGGCATAGTGGTGCGGCTGGCATGGTTGGCATGACTTGGCGCGGTAGCATGAGAATTAGGGTTTTCCATAGATGATATCGGTCATGTTAAGGGTTCTGTCGTGGAACATGACACGTGAAAAAAAGGTACCCTTGTAATTCTTACGTAGGCATGCTAGTGGATTCAATAAATGGTCATAGTGACGTCATGTCAGTTGTACAGTTTTAAGATTTTAACCCTAATCTAAAACCCACCATCAACAGTAGGGTAAACTACATCCGACATTTTATACCGGGTTTAGCTCAGCTTGTTGCCTCATTCACCCCCTTGCTAAAGAAAGGGGCAAGTTTTGTTTGGACGCCGCTGCAACAAGAGGCTTTTCGGAAGATTCAACAGATACTGTCATCTCCAGCTGTCATGAAATCTCATGTACAAGGAAGACCGATGTGTCTCTACACTACTTTTAGTGATACTGCTGTCGGAGCTCTTCTCGCCCAAGAAGATGATGAAGGAATTGAGCACCCTATATACTACTTCAATTGGACTTTGAGGGATGTTGAACTCAGATACCCTTAAGCGGAAAAAGAGTGCCTAGCTCTAATTCATTCCATTCAGAAGTTTAGGCATTATTTGCTTTCAAACAAAGTGGTGTTGATATCCAGGTCTGATCCTGTGAAGTTCTTGCTTTCAAAGCCGGCCCTGATAGTAAGGCCAGCCAAATGGCTCCTCCAAATGTCATAGTTTGATATAACGTGCACTTCCCCAAAATCTATCAAAGGACAAGTGGTCGCACATTTACTAGCAGCTTTCCCAGGAGAGGGTACCACAACACTGCACGAAGACCTTCATGGAGAGTTTCTGGAAATCTTTTTTGTCAAAGAAGAGGCGTGGCTACTATTTTTCGATGGCTTCGCCACCCATAGCAATAATACCGGACGAGCAGGCGTGGTTCTAGTATCCCTAACGGGTGAAGTTTTCTCGCAGTCCTTCAAGCTAGACTTTCACTGCACCAACAATTCAGCAGAATATGAAGCTTTCCTCATAGGGTTATCATTTTCCAAGCAAGCTAGAGCTACGCTTCTGGAAATAAGGGGTGATTCTAAATTGCTGGTTAACCAGATAAATGGAGTATACGCGCTGAAAGAGATGACACTGGCCCCGTATAAATCCGAAGTGCAAAAGCTGCTAAATTACTTCGCTGATGCAACCATAACGCATGTTGGCCGTAGCAGCAACAGACATGCTGATTTCCTAGCCACATTAGCATCAAATCTGCAGTTCGAAGGTATAGAAGAAACATTGAAGGTGAAAAGACGAACCATGGCATCAACATGGCTTTCGCGATCTCAAGAGACTAAGGCTAACGACTGGAGAACACCGATTGTTCAAGAACTTAACAGCTCCCTTACTCAAGGGAAGGTCAGTCTCAAAACCTTACAAAACTTCTTCATGCTTCACGGGATATTGTACCACCGGAACCCAGATGGTTCCCTGTCAAGATGCCTCAGAGATGAAGAGGCGCAGCAGTAGCTTAACCATATTCATAACGAAGTTTGCGGGAAAACGTTGGTGGTAACACTTTACCGTCGTTTGCAACGCCTTGGCTACTACTGGCCAGAAATAGAGACTCAATCTCTTTTTATCCAAGGATCTTGTTCCAATTTCCATACACCGCCACATCAACTGGAATTTTTCAATATTAACCACGTTGGGGACTGACAGAAGCCGTACATCAGTTATCTTTGCGACGGTGTACTTCCTACCAGCAAGAGAGATGCAACCAGGGTAAAGAAAAGATCCAAGAGATTCATACTCCACGAAGGAATCATGTATCGTAAAAGATTTGGGGGAGACTTATTACGATGCCTGGGCGAGACAGAAATCCCAATCATGGTGAAAGAAATGCACGAGGGTGAGCACCAAGGGAAAAGGAAGATATTTCTCTAAATACACGAACGATACTACTGGCCGACCATGGAAGACGACGCGGCTGCTTTTGTTCAGAGATGCCACAAATGTCGAATTCATGGAAATCTTATTCACGCACCCTCTACTTCGCTGCATTAGATAAGTATTCCGTGGCTGTTTTATAGCTGGGGACTCGACATCATCGGGAAGATCAACCCGTCATCATCAAAACAACATGAGTATATAATAACCGCAACGAAGTATTTCACCAAATGGGTTGAAGCCATTCCTTTACGACGGACTACTGGAGACACAATTGCAGCGTTCATCAATGAATATATCAATTGTCGTTTTGGTGTGCCTAAACACATCATCACCGACAACGACACTCCTTTCGCCAACAAGCAAGTGCAGGAGTTACTTGAAGAATATGGAATTAAACAACTTTTCTCCACCATTTACTACCCCCAAGGGAATGGGCAGGCCGAAAGCAACAACAAGACTCTGATTCGAATCCTGATGTGATTTTAAAAGTTGTTGTAAAGTGGTAGTAAAAGTTCGTTCAACTCAGACTTGATAAGACTTTGTTTAAGACTTAAAAATAAAAACAAAGAAAATATATACACAAGTTTGCCACGATATCGGGAGATACTAGGACTTCGGATTCCACCATTAATCACATTCAATTGGTTCATATAATGACTTATAATAATTCTATTGTCACGATAGTGCATCAAGAGTTCTTAGACTAAGTGCAAAAGTCATAAATCACAACTAATCAAGAAAAATCATAAATCAATTAAAACAAGTGCAAAAGTCATAAAGAATCAAATATAGTTACCAAAAAATTGTGAAATAAGGCTTCCTCTGTCATCCTAGTGTTGGGGTTTAGCTCCTCATGTCGAAAACACGCTCACAAGATTTATTCATGGCTCAAACGGTGTTTTTATTGAAGAAATATGGGAAAAAGAATGGAAGCAGCTCAATTGAAACATTTATAATTGTTACAGATTGAGTGTTACAATGGAAACAGAAAATATAAGACTGCTGGAGAACGACAGTTGTCTGTGTAGTTGATTCTGCGACAAATTTCTGCGACTGACCCAGAAGGTCCAATGTTCTTCGTGTTCTTCAGTTCTGCACCAGCAGAATACTTTTCCTGCACTCCTCCGATTCTTCTCTGCAGCTTCTCCCGTACCTCTGTAACATCCCCCAACTCTCAACCCCCCTTCTGTGGCTCCTTATCAACCTATATATAGGTAACAAGACTAAAAATACTCGAGAAGACTCTCTCTGCCTTTCACCAAAAGTTACGGAGTTATAGTTTCCTTATTTATTATTTTCCGCGGCTTCTGTGTTTAATCCAAACTCTCCCGTATGCTCCAAACTCTCTCCAAACGGTAGAATATAATCCTTTCCGTCAATACACTTCCCATGTTTCACGTAATCTCCAAGTCAATCAAAAAATGCCGAGTATACCTCACTATCCTGACTTGTCGAGAATCAAGCAAACTCTCCTATTTTTCCGAATCTTAAGACATTACCAACCCTGTTTTAACTTAACAGACCCAAACCAACTCTTTCCTGTGAAGAAATTCCGACGAAAACTCCATAAACTCTCGCCTGAAATTCTCATGAAACGGTCATGCCCCTGTTTTGAGTCATCTCGATGATTCAGCCAAATTCGATCAAAACAAAACCCATTACCAGCCCTGTTAGACCAAAAGGAAGATACCCATTTAATTTTATCCCTTTAGTCTCATTATAGATCGCCCAAATCGCAAACCCTAATCAGCTGCCTTTGAAAACCAATTTTCCCGCCTTTTTCCTGATTCGAATTCTTGAAGATGATCTCCCCTTATCCAGAACAGGGGTGAGAATAGCAGGTGAGGTGTAAATAGCAATTAGGGTACCCCTTATCAATGGAGTACCCCTTAGTAATTGAGATGCCCCTTATCCAAACTGAGAGTCCGAATAGGAAGTATCCTCCAGGTGCCTTTATCAACTTTTCGAGTTGATTTCTCCACACATGTTTATTTCTCCAAAACACCTACAAAGACATAAAATACCAAAATAAGCGCAAAATCGAGTGCTAACATTACAGAGAATTGAGACTAATATAGACAAATAAATGCGTTTATCAAATACCCCCCAACTTATTATTTGCTAGTCCCGAGCAAATCTAAAATAGAAAATAAAATCCTAACTCACTGTCGCAGGCATCCTCGATTGCATTTAGCGTATGCAATAAGCCTTTAAACCCCTAGGTGGCCCTAGTGGCCAAGTTTTAGTCTCGGGAGGGCTTACAAGAGATATACCCACAAAACCTTTACACTCCAGACCCTAGATATCTACGCAGAACCTTGGAAGGAACTAAATAATCTCCTTGGTTGGCATACTTATTGACTACAAGAGGAAGTACCCTGATGCGAAATTCCAATTGTTGTACACGAGTTTGCACTCAAGCATACTAAAATTCATATATAAGTGACAGAGCTCTACTCAGATAGTCTCACTATGGACATCAATATAACGGAGTCAAAACTAATCACATGGATAGATCAAGAAGATAGATATAGAGAAAAACATAGATGGTTTTGATGTTTACTAAGTGAACGGTGTTTCCCATATCTGTCTGAAGGCCTCCGCAAAAATGAACCTATCCTGATGGACTGAGATACTAGTCTGACTAATATAAAAACACTGGCATATACAAGGGAACCAGTGGTCGATAATCCTAACTCTAGGTCAACACAACTGGCATATACAAGGGTTCCAGTGGTCGACTTTATGGAATTTATTCCGGTTGGTCTGATGGTCTGGTCTCAATTTCTCTTTTTTTTTTTTTTTTTTTTTTTTTTTTTTTTTGGTATCTCAATCACTCTAATTCACCCTATCATTGGTAACAACTTGATTCGTGAGCCTCACCTAATCACTTACAGAAACATAGTTTTAAAAAAAACAAAACAAAATAAAAACAGAAGTGAAAAGGACTCAACGAGATATGGTGAAACTATCATGTTATTTCTAACACCGAGCTCGTGCTTTTATGAATAGACTCTTTAGATGTTTCCATCTAATCAGATTGGTTCCTCAACTCCTACAACCAAAATGCTTCCATCCACTTAGATTGGTTAGTGCCATCTTTAATAAGCATAAATTTCTAGGCTCTTGATTTTAACAATGCAACTAAAATTTTTCTCCCATACCCCCAAACTTAAATCTAACATTGTCCTCAATGTTCTAAAGATAAAATTAAAAGCAGAACAAGGAGAAATTGTTACCATTTGAAGTAAAAGAGTTAAGGAAAGATATTACCGTGTCTCATGAATATTGGGTTACCTTCCAATAAGTGCTAAGTTTAACGTCTTCATCCAGACTAACAAAGGATTAGTCACCTCATAGAATCATAAAGTAATAGCCGAAATTTCTGTGGGTCATCAAAACCAAATAGAGCTATCATAAGTAAAAGGAATCTGCAACATTCCACGAAAATTAACAAATAAAGCACACCCTTGTCTAGTTTCCTGTTTAATACAACTACATATAGCCGTGGTTCTGGTTCAGGCTCTATAACTGGGTCCAAATAAAATATATTCATGGGATGCATTTCCTCGTAGCTAAGATCCGATTCAGGTGTTAGAGTCTGAAAATACTCAAGTAAAAACTTAGAAGCACATAATAATAACCTAAATAACTGCGGATCCTTAAAGTCAATCAGGTTTGACTCACACAATTGACCACGATGAAAGTGGTGATCAATCTTAAGCAAATGTGTCATTTCTATTCTCCTAAAGTATTTAGGTTTAGTCTCAAAACTCAATAATTGACATATCTGAAACATATACGTTCCCACAATTGGCTGAAAAATATTTGGTGGGAAAACAAAATCAATCTTGGTATCATAGCCTAGGTAAACCACATCAACCAGAGGATGGGTTTCTGACAACTGAACTTCTTTATGGACATCCCTAGGTTCAAGAAAACGTGTATGAAGATAATCTTCTAAAATGGTTGAGGAACATATGTCAAGTCCCAAGTGAGGGACCTTTCTAAGAGTTAAAGCACATGGAGAATGATAATCACCCCAAACTTAGAGTTTTCAAAGGTCTCTAGAAAGACTAGTCACAACTTCCCTAATTTCAAGGTCATCAGATTCCTGAAAATGGTTGATTGATTCTTCTAAGTCGGGTTCATCCTCACTCATCTCTACAAGTTCATTTTCTTTGTCTAAGACTAATGTTTCTAAATCGATAGACTCTAAAACAATATTCTCAAAAGAAACTCGTTCCTCTAAACTATCATCAGCTTCGTAATCATAAGGAAATACTTCATCGTCTAAAACGGGGGTATCTCTAGTCAAATCCTTGTCCTTTTGAATAGGTGAATAATTATTAAAATTATCTGGATTTGAACTAGAAACATTATCATTATTAAGCTCAGTTGGAGTAATAAATTCCTGTTTACTATGCCCACATATTTCAAATTCTTCATCAACACTATCCTCATCATAATCATCATTATAATAGCATGAAAATGGTTGAACCTTATTTAAAGTAGTGTTACCAATTCTATCCTCGTCATACTGATTAAGTGAGTAACTATCCTCATTTTCAAGGGTACTATTGGAAACACTATATTGGAAATTAAGACTATCTTGATCAGTTCTTTCCTGGGCCTCTAAAAGTATTTTCTGATTCGACTCACATGACTTCCTGATTTTATCTAGGAAAGAAGGTTCACACGTTGCATTGCTTTCGTCCATAACTAAGTTATTCATCTCGGTGAACTAATTTTTATTTAATTTGTAAGATTATCGTGTCGACTTAAGTAACTTTTGTGCCGTATTAAATAAGGATTTTTTTGTGGATGTCTCGGCTAACTTTTTTCCTGGACGTGCGGACTCTAGTAGAGAGGAATTTTACTCGTATTGCTCAAAGGGATGTATTGTTTAAGTATTGCCCCCATAGGTGGGTGTATGGATAGTAATTGGGCTCACCATGGTATGGACCATAACCTTCAAAAGGCTGATGTTCCCAACCACTATTCACATTATGGTCAGAGTAGTAATGTCCATTTTGAAACTCAGTCGGATATTCGTTGTATTGGCTATTGTAATACCAGTTCGTCATTTTGCAGGGGTGTGAGTTTTCACACAAAATAAAACCCACTGACAGGGGATTAGTGGGTGGATAGAGTCTTACCTCCCGTAGTAAATGGGGCGATGAACCGTTGAAGTCGACTCAGGCCACCGACTCTGATGTCAGTGTACGAACCCGAGGGGCCGAGACAGTATCGTAACTGTCGTCCTTCCCTGCAAACAATTTATATTTAATTTTTAACCCTTCCTGAGGGTTTAAAATAATAAAGTCCAAGTCCAAAAATAAAGTCCAAAAAGTGTCCAAAAATAAAAAGAAAAATGACAAAAATACAACCCTATTTACAGTTTCTAAAAATAAAACAAAATAGCTATATACAAAATCTTCTTCTTCACTCCTTTTGAATTCCTCTTTTCTTTCCCTCTTTGGAAGATGCTTTCCTTTTATAGCACTTTTTCTTTCCTTGTAGCTTCGCTTCAAATCTGAAAGGAATCGAAAAATACCAAAGGCGTAAAAGAGAACAAAAAATAATAAAAATAAACCTAAAATAAATCTAAATACAAGTCCGCGGCGGCGGCGCCAAAAATTGATGTGATTTTAAAAGTTGTTGTAAAGTGGTAGTAAAAGTTCGTTCAACTCGGACTTGATAAGACTTTGTTTAAGACTTAAAAATAAAAACAAAGAAAATATAAACACAAGTTTGTCACGATATCGAGAGATACTAGAACTTCGGATTCTACCATTAATCACATTCAATTGGTTCATATAATGACTCATAAAAATTTTAGCTCTTTTGTTGACTCTTTTCTTTGCCAAAAGTAGATTTTATAAAGAATTAGATGTAAATCATAAGCATAGGGCATCAAGAGTTCTTAGACTAAGCATACGCTATCAGACAAAATCACAACTAATCAAGAAAAATCATAAATCCATTAAAACAAGTGCAAAAGTCATAAATAATCAAATATAGTTACCAAAAAAGTGTGAAATAAGGCTTCCTCCGTCATCCCAGTGTTGGGGATTAGCTCCTCATGTCGAAAAGACGCTCAAAAGATTTATTCATGGCTCAAACGGTGTTTTTATTGAAGAAATATGGGAAAAAGAATGGAAGCAGCTCAACTGAAACATTTATAATTGTTACAGATTGAGTGTTACAATGGAAACAGAAAATATAAGACTGCTGGAGAACGATAGTTGTCTATGTAGTTGATTCTGCGACAAATTTCTGCGACTGACCCAGAAGGTCCAATGTTCTTCGTGTTCTTCAGTTATGCACCAGCAGAATACTTTTCCTGCACTCCTCCGATTCTTCTCTGCATCTTATCCTGTACCTCTGTAACATCCCCCAACTCTCGACCCCCCTTCTGTGGCTCCTTATCAACCTATATATAGGTAACAAGACTAAAAATACTCGAGAAGACTCTCTCTGCCTTTCACCAAAAGTTACGGAGTTATAGTTTCCTTATTTATTTTTTTCCTTGGCTTCTGTGTTAAATCCAAACTCTCCCGTATGCTCCAAACTCTCTCCAAACGGTAGAGTATAATCCTATCCGTCAATACACTTCCCACGTTTCACGTAATCTCCAAGTCAATCAAAAAATGCCGAGTATATCTCACTATCCTGACTTGTCGAGAATCAAGCAAACTCTCCTATTTTTCCGAATCTTAAGACATTACCAACCCTGTTTTAACTTAACAGACCCAAACCAACTCTTTCCTGTGAAGAAATTCCGACGAAACACTAGTAAAAAAATGAGCTTAGGTGACAGTTAAAAACTGTCACCAAAATGGTTATGTGACAGTTTTCAAAAAAAAATTGCACTGTCACCAAAGCCTCTGTTACGAAAGGTCTTTATGAAACTGTTACAAAATCATGGTTATAAGGTAACAGTTTCTTCACAAATCTCTCGCTGTTGACAACTTGTGGTAACATTTTCTACATGAAACTGTTGTCAGAAACTCGATTCTTATACTAAGGTAACAGTTTCTTTCATAAAACTGTCATAGTTGACAACTTAGGTAACATTTTTTATTTAAAATTGTCATCGTAAACCCAGTTTCTTTTAATAGCAAATTACTTGTTGTAACATTTTCTACAAAGAACTGTCATGATAAACACTTTTAGTATGAGTTTTGTGAACAACCTGTCACATGACCGATACTAAGGTAGCAGGTTTTTCATGGAACTGTCATCTTAATGCCTAGTCTATGACAGTTTTTCATATAACATATATCACCTACAGTTGCTTCGTTTCCCATTAGGTAGTTCGCCAATAACAAATACATAAAAAAATAAGAGGAATATATATTGATTTAGACAAAAATGTTTCTATAGACTCTTGTACAAATGGATTTTACAAACTGCTAATAACACATTAGTAATTAGCATCAACTATCAAACATTATTAAAAAAAAACAACAACTTCCCAACACTGTAAGCTGACGACAAGACCCTACAAGATAAAAGGATCCTTCACAAGGAGACACACATAGAAAAATCAATCCCATATCAACACTTCTTGAACAAGAGAGCAACTTGGAACTTGCGGACAAGCGGAGTCAGCCTGGTTCGCATACAAGAAGAAGACTACAAAGTTGACACACATGAAAAATAAAGCAAAGGGTTGAGATAATTTGAATGAATTAAATATATCCATATTGACCGTCTCTACTTAAACGATCCAACTGCATAAACTTTTCTACAATGAACCCAAGTTAACAATCCAGGCATATATTGGCATCATACTGGAGAGAAATATAACATTTTCCTAAAAGACACGATTGGAGGCAGCGTCAATTACCATGATTGGGATCATACTGGCTATCAATCTATGCAGACATTAATACACACATCTGAGCATAATAAGCTTGCTGTTCACATTCCAAAATTATTTTCAAAGAGAAATTAGCTTTGATGCTTGCAACAACTAATTCAAGCTGAAATTTCGTACCCTGGAATTAAAGGATTATCAACTCGGTAGCCATTAAATAGCAAACTTCAGCTTCCAAATCTCTGCGGAATGGTTGCACCGATAACTAAATAATGAAGTTTATGCCATAAAAAGGACAATGCAGGATAACTTCAAAAAGAGAAACGGGAAGTGTTATAAAATGCCCTCCCGCATATCACTCGACAATCTCAATAAAAAAATACAAATGTCACTTATTCAAAATAGACAGGGATAGATAGTGCGAGCGAGAAAATATGAAACTAAAAAACATATAGAACTTCAAGCAACGAGTCAACAGAACTTCAAAAATCTTGCCAAGTAATATCTCATTGTTCCCCAAATTTTCTTAATTAGCATCTATTGCAGTAACATGAACCCATTCTTCTCGTTGATCATCAATAACAAAGTGGCACAACTGTGAGGAACCACAATCGCCCACTGTATGCAATGGCTTGGCTGTATTATCACTGCATGAATATAATTTGCATGACAAATATTTTCCAAATTACCTCATTCCAGGGGTCACAAAGAGTTGAACACCACGAATGGAACGGACGAATTCTACGTAGTTCACTATTCCTACTCGATTCTCTTTCTCCATAAACATAACACCAAAGAAGCATGAACTAGTAACAACGGTTTTACAAGGCCCAAAGTGAGAACTAATTTTCAATAAGAGAGTTGTTTCTGAATTTTTGGAGAATCAAAAATTTCAAAGTAGGCATACCCTTTGAAAGTTCCTTGCTTTGATGGGGAAAACCCATAGACGACGCATCATACCTGGACACACCATTAGAAGTTAGAACCCATAAAACTCGATCGCCCAAATAAATAGTATTGGGAAGTTTAGCAAAACAAATTTTTTACGAACGAGCTCGAAAAATTCTAACTAATGACGAGGAACTCAAGCTTCTTTTCAATCTGAATATAGAAGAGGCCCTTCACTTCCACATTTATTATGTCTAGAAGAATATTTTAGATGTAATTACTATTCTAACCAATATGTGTATCAAACTCTATTTGTAAAGACACATACGTATATTAAGAAGGTTCTTCGCCTTTAAGTGTAAAGACACATATTAAGAAGGTTCTTCGCTTTTGAGGGTTGCAAAAGTTAAACTGTATAGTGTTTACGCACACTTTGATAAACACAAAAATACTAATAGCTACATATGTTACTTCCTCGTAAGCAACCTGGACACAATAGAAAGTGACATTTATAATCCTTTAATTAATTTATATCCTAATCAGAGAATTTGTATTCTCCGACCTAAGAGAATAAAAGGAAATTCAGTGTCAGTGGACAACAAAGGAGGATAATCAACTATTGGATGATGTGAAGAAATTTGGTAAAAATAATTGGGTTAACATTCAAGGCGAGATATTTTGAAGGGTGATAAGGATCACAGCACGATTATCTCATTGATGGGGCATCATAAGGAACAAACAAAGCGAACTCACAGAGCAACGGCTTGTTACTAACCGAGCAGTTACACATGCTTTGAATACGCCCATGAATAACAGCTTATTCGCAGAATGTATAGTTGATCCACCAAATTTGGTGGCTTCTGCGCTACAAGATTAGCGGTCAGCAAATCCCTCTCCAGACACCAGAAGGAACATCTACTATCGAAAAACCTCGATCAATTACTAAAAAAACAGCTCATGTGGTCCCAAATCTGATGACACAAGCAACTGCTATTCCTGTTGGATCTCGTACGACCACTCCAAGCACCGGTTAAAAATCATCAATGCCAGAAGTGGCACCACCGTTTACCCCTAACCACTCAAGTGCTCGGCCTAATGTTCATTATATTTGCACAGGCTTGTCATCAGCATCCCCAACCACATGCTCTGCTGCGGTACCAAGTGTTTCTCTTGCCACCACCATCACCTGCGGTAAAATGTAAGGTTCCCTCTGTTAGTTTTCTTGCTTGTGCATCTATTTCATGTGGACGGTGGCTGCGGGGAAAGAAGACAAATAGAGTTATGAGTGCTGGGAGATGGGAACACGTTGGAGGAAGAAAAGGCTCAAAACTCACATAAGGAAGTAGTTAAGAACCCATCCAATGAAGAAGAGGTTAAGAACTAACGGGTACATTCATATAAGTTCACCCACTTTCGGGTTTCTTTAATCCAATTAGATTATCGAGCAACTTAATTCAACACTAATAAAACCATTAACTATAATTAATACAAAATTAAACGCTTACTTTCAGCCATTCTACATCAAAATATGGAAGCTACCCACATCCGAGGTAGCAGAATCTATACCCTATGAATAAAAAAATTGAACTTATTATGGAATTGAAAATACTTTCGGTCAATTTAAGAATATAGATAGATAAAAAGCCGAATGAAATTATCCAAATACTACCAAAACCAAGAACTAATTATGGAATTGAAGGAAGATAATATGATACCTTAGAACAAAATTAGCAGATTTGACAACAAGACCCGACCTTGAAGAACTTGAAAACTTACACTAGATCTACTAATCCCATCGGATGAATGCAATAAGCTTCTAGTGCCAATTCTGAACCAATTACTTGTCTTTGGCGCCATCACAAAGATCATACAAAACAAATAAAAATTCACAATTTTTTTTTCATAAGTTTAACGCAAAATTCAATTCCTTTTTTTCTTATTGAGATTAGAAAGAATTTATTAGGTTAACATTGAAAAAGTGGAATCAAAAATTAAGATAAAAAAACATTGTAAGAAAAAAACAACAAAATTAGGGATTTCAAGTAAAAACGAATGAAGGGGATGATAACCATATTATAACTTTGTTGATTAGTTCGCCTAATTTGGTTATAAGATAGATAATCTTAGGTCTGTAATCTTATCATACATTTTTAGGTTCTAAATTAACCGTGAATCTTATTTCTGAACAATGAGAGCGGTATTGAATATGAATAAGAAAATTTTGGGAAATAAAAATTTCGAGTTCGAAAAGGTTATCGAGAAGAGAATAAATTATAAAACCCTATATTGAAGTAAAATATGAGATACCAAATTTTCGAAAGAGAAAAAAGAACCGAGAGAGAGAGAGATGAGAACTGCCGTAAACGAATTGTTGAAGGAGATGGTATTGATAAATTGTGTGTAACAAAATCGAGAGGTGAAGGTGCCGAGAAGACCCACTAACGAAGTTATAAAACAGGACCCACGACAGTGAGACCACTACTAGTATATACTTGATCAAACGGCAAGATCGTGCGTTTGAGAATCTTTTATGGTAAATTATTAAATAGCAATTGTTTTAGATCGTAATCTGTCACTATAAGCAAGTGACGATAACTAAAAGAATCATTATCTAAAGGTTACACTTCGATAACAGTTTTCTTAAGGAACACCGACAGTAGCTAAAGAATAGTAACGATTTATAACTGTCATTGTACGTCACTTTGTAGAGTGACGGTTTTCTACAAAACTTTGTCAATGAATAGGTAATCGATAATGTTCTAAAAGTGTCACAATTGTTCAGCACTATTGGTAAGAGTTTTGGTATGAAATTGTTACCTATATCATGTAGGTAATTCTTTTGTGACGGTTAAATAGTGAACTGTCATGGTTTTAAAAATTGAACTGTCACCAAAGCCCATACTGTCGCCTGAAATTCCCGTGAAACGGTCATGCCCCTATTTTGAGTCATCTCGATGATTCAGCCAAATTCGATCAAAACAAAACCCATTACCGGACCTGTTAGACCAAAAGGAAGATACCCATTTAATTTTAGCCCTTTAGTCTCATTATAGATCGCCCAAATCGCAAACCCTAATCATCTGCCTTTGAAAACCAATTTTCCCGCCTTTTTCCTGATTTGAATTCTTGAAGATGATCTCCCCTTATCCAGACCAGGGGTGAGAATAGCAGGTGAGGTGTAAATAGAAATTAGGGTACCCCTTATCAATGGAGTACCCCTTAGTAATTGAGATGCCCCTTATCCAAACTGAGAGTCCGAATAGTAAGTATCCTAGGTTCCTTATCAACTTTTCGAGCCGATTTCTCCACACATGTTTATTTTTCCAAAAACACCTACAAAGACATAAAATACCAAAATAAGCGCAAAATCGAGTACTAACATTACAGAGAATTGAGACTAATATAGACACATAAATGCGTCTATCAAATACCCCCAAACTTATTATTTGCTAGTCCCGAGCAAATCTAAAATAGAAAATAAAATCCTAACTCATTGTCGCAGGCATCCTCGATTGTATTTAGCGTATGCAAATCTAAACTTATTATTTTGCATCGTCTTTTAGTCCTACTCTTCAAGTCCTGGATTGCCTTTTCCACCTTTTGGGATTCCACGATCAAAGCCTTCTCCTCTTCCAAAATGGCTTTTGAGGCAGGAACAACATTGGCAAGGATACCGACTCTATCAACCTTCACGATGTCAAGACGATGCCGCAGCCAACTTACGTTAAACTCCGAGGATTCACAGGTAGACACCATGTTTTCCTACTTTTCAATAGTTGATTATGTGACATCGCGGATGGATGTGCCTTCCATTTCAACAATCATGGGTAGGAGACAGTTCACTGTGGTAACCAAAGCAGAAAAGCAATGCTTCTCCACGTCCCTGGTAGCAATATGGCCATATCTTCTCCATACCTTTCGCACTAAGAATTTACCAATGCTTCGATAGCTAGAAGATAAACACTTCATGCGGACTTCGAATGACAAACCTGCATTGGATATTCATGGAAAGAAATACCCAAATTAGCATTTTCCAGATCTGCAGCAGTTCGTGTGCTCGGATTCGAAGAAAGGGGGGGTGGTCAGATCATCATCATCGACAACGGTCACACATGTTCCAGATGGATATCTTTGCACAAAAGGAAGTCTTGTCTCACTCGCTGATGGTAACAAACAAATTTTTATTGGTCAATAAAAACGTACCGATATGATTTTCTTAACTCGGATGATCCGGACGGGGGAGTTGTCGCCAGAATCAGGACGCCTGCGTTTGACTGAAGAATCTAGCTGGCTCGAAGATGATTCACTTCTGCTCGACATGATGAAGGAAATATGGATTCAACAGAGAAAGTATATTTCTTGAACTAGGATAACCTAATTGCACCAGCATATATACTGCCAAAAACCCTAAAAAGAAATGGATGCCGAGCAAACACAATGGGTTTACACGGAGGCCAAAAATCGACCTCGACCAGATGAAGTCCCTCGTCGAAACCCTAATATGGAACGCGAGAAAACGGTCAGATAGCCGAAGGAACGCATTCTTCACCGCTCAAAGAAGCTCAATCTCCGCGTGGTCCATCAGATAAGACGCACGATCTCCGCCACTCCACAACAATCTCCGCCATTCAAAGCAGCTCCACCTTCACCCTTCCAAGCTAGCCTCGCCATCGGCCCTTCCAAGCTAGTCACGCCATCCACCTTTCCGTAGCCAGTCAAAGCAGCACCACCTTGGCCGTTCAAAGCAGAGTCATCTCCACCAGCCAAGGAAGCGCCATCTTGGACGTTCAGGTTAGCGCCATATCCATATATTCCGTAATCTAGCCGGCTAGCAACATTTACCGTTCCGCGTACCAAGTTATAGTGCCACCTCTGATTAGTAGCCAAAGTCGCAGTGCTGAGGCCAGCACCCCATGGCCAAACCAAATTTATGCGAAGCCGCCGATGCAAGGATCGCAGATTCTTCGTGCCTCCAGAAAAAGGTTAGCCAAATCTTCTTGACAATCTCTTCATGACTTGTTGTTTCGATTTTATCCTCGTTTGTCACAATCTCATGCTTACCCCGCAACAATGCCACTGTTCTGAGCTAAGCAGGGGACTTAATGTTGATGGTGGTTTTTAGATTAGGGTTAAAATCGTAAAACCTTGCATCTGATGTGACGTCACTCTGCAAGGAAACAGAGCCACGTGTGCTAAGATCTCCACGGGCTTACTTATTGAGCCGCTCAATACACTTACATGAAATTTATCCAGACTGGTGAATGTAGCAACCATCCCAGATGTTCTGTGAATTCCGGCGCCTCACGTATATTTACTTAATATAAGTTCCTCTAAATGCCTTCTATGCTCAGCTCTCCGGCTGAACCCTTAATGTTGATATGGCATGACGATTTGTGTTCACTCGCAGCAGAGTAGCACGAATCTACAAGTATCAAGGATAAGGTCTTTGCATAAGGTATTCGAATCAGAAAAGCATAGCTGCTCTCTGGCAATGAACTTAAAAGAACTTTGTGCCAACACATAGAACTCAATCAATCGTCCTTACTAACTTACAGAAGTTAGGGTTTCGCGCCTCGCGCAATGTACCAGACCTTTCTTGTCAAAATTAAGCCTAAGTAATTAATCCGCCATGGATTAGCAGGTGAAGAACCTTTCCCAGAATAAGAAAACAGAGAGCCGCAGCAGCAAAGAGAGGCATGGCTATGCCTAAGGCCAGCTAGCGCCATTAGCCACGCCCCGACCCTATTTCTCTCGACCAATCAGGTCGCTTTAAACTCGCCACACGCACCCAAGTTGTGGCTAGGCCCATGCTTGTCGGCCCTACTTCTAATCAACCAATCAGAATGCGCCAAAGTTGTCACACTCTCACCAGAAGTGTGGTCGCGCCTTGTGTTTGTCCGGCCCCCTTTTTTGGCCAATCAAGTTTCTCTAAACTTTCCATCATACGTTAAAAGCCAAACACCCTGTCGCGCCACCTGCTAAACTGACAAGCCAAACGCGTCCTACCACAATAACATATTGGTCGGTATGCCAACATGTCACTCTAGCGCGGTATCATGCCAACGTGCCACTCTACCGCGGCAACTTCGCAACATGTCAACTTCACAACATGCTACCTCGCAAACATGCCACTTCGTGGCAACCTGCCATAAATAGCCACCCACGACAATTCCTACTCCTATGGACTTTTCCACATTATGGCCTTGCCATAGTTCCTTTGGTATATCCATGGCGCCGTTTGCACAAAAGTAGCGTCATGCCGCAGCCGCATGCCACATGCACTAATTAAGGTTTCGACATGCCAAACCCTAATTCGGTCATGTTGCCACGCCACATGTGGGTCCGACTCCACGGCGCCAAAACTAAGCTTTGGCCACGCCAAGCCCTAATTCTTCCTCGGCGAATTCTTCCACAACACCTTGGCCATGCCAAGCCCTAATTCTTCCACGGCACCTTGGCCACGCCAAGCCCTAATTCTTCCACGACGAATTCATCTACGACGCCAAACCCTAACTTTGGCCACGGAGCCAATTTTTAGCTTTGGACATACCGCGACATCACCGACATACCCTTATGCCACGGCTATGCCATTGGCATGCCGCTACGCCACTGGCATGCCATGGCTACGCCACTAGCATGTTATTAGCATGTGGCTGATGCCACTTCGGTATACAACAAGATGTGGTCATAATTAATGGCCATCCTTATTCATAACATGCGATCTCAGCCATCGAAGTTCGCCACCAAAATGGTAAGCTCGCGACAAGTTTTAGGAGACTAGCCAAAACGAGCCGAGCATCACATGCTATTTACCTGTGGAAAGCCTCTCGATTTTAACTTGCCACACGTAGCAAAGTGCTATATGTTTTCCACGAAAACACTCGACGCATCAAAATATATCATAAACTAGGGGATGTTCATTAGGGTATTGGTCTGGAAGTTTACAGTGTGCGGCGTGCAATGCGCCCGTTACAAGAAAGTGTCATGAAGTGGGATAATTAGATTCGTTTCTCACCCACACACACCCAAAATCAGTAGAAACAGTTTTCACCCACAAACAACAAGGTACGATGAAAATTTTAGTTACTTATGCCTAATTTTATATCTATATCGTATTATTCACTTGTGGAATTTTTAGTTTTACATGTTCCTTTTTGGGAGGGGAAGAGCGTTTAGTTAGAAGCACTTGTGATGTAAGTGCTTTTGACATTATTCTAATTACAAAACTTTTCATAATCTATCCATCAGAGCACCTGCTGAATTATACCATAAAAGATTACATTAGACATATTAAATCGATTACTAACTGAATCTGTTCTTGATTAAAAATCAGTTTACCAAGAAATGTAATTTTATGATAGAATGTTGAAACAATCCATCAAAAACCTATCCTTGAAGTTAGAAAAGTTGGAACAAATGATTATTCATAAGATTGTTTATCTAAGGATATATAAGATATTATAAATCATTAATATTTTTATTAGTTTTTCTTTTATTTTTATTTAAATATGATTTTAAAACGGATCCACGGATTCATCCACATCCTACCATCCATCCATGGATGTTAGACTGTATGTAACAAGTTGAATGTTGATGGAAATCTAGTACCTCCAATCATATGTACCATATGTGGGTGGCTCTATTGCTCAACCCTAATGGATCATCGAAAATGAAAAAAGTCTTACTTATTGACTTTGGTCAAGTATCCTTGAATTATCTATTAATATTCATCATTATCTTCCTGATGATTTTGGTAAGTTGATAGTATCCAAATGTAACTCACAGAGAATCAAGTGCTATATGAAATACTGAAATTTTGAATGCTACTAACTTATTAGAACCATCAGCAAGATGATAATCAGTATTAAGGTGATGTAAGTGCTTCTGACATTATTCCAATTACAAAACTTTTCATAATCTATCCATCAGAGCACCTGCTGAATTCATTAGACATATTAAGTCGATTACCAACTGAATCTGTTCCTGATTAAAAATCAGTTTACCAAAATTTGTAATTTTATGATAGAATGTTGAAATAATCTATCAAAAACCCATCCTTGAAGTTGGAAAAGTTAGAACAAATGATTAGTCATAAGATTGTTTATCTAAGGATATATAAGATATTACAAATCATTAATATTTTTATTAGTTTTTATTTTATTTTATTTAAATATGATTTTAATACGGATCCACATATTCATCCACATCCTACCATCCATCCATGGATGTTAGACTGCATCTGACAAGTCGAATGTTGATGGAAATCTAGTACCTCTAGTCAGATGTACCGTATGTGGGTGGCTTTGTTGCTCATCCCTAATGGATCATCGAAAATGTAAAAAATCTTACTTATTGACTTTGGTTAAGTATCCTTGAATTATCTATAAATATTGATCATCATCTTCCTGATGATTCTGGTAAGTTGATAGTATCCAAATGTAACTCACAACGGATCAAGCGCTATATGAAATACTGAAATTTGGAATGCTACCAACTTATTAGAACCATCAGCAAGATGATAATCAATATTAAGGTGAGGTAAGTGCTTCTAACATTATTCCAATTACAAAACTTTTCATAATCTATCCATCAGAGCACCTGCTAAATTATACCATAAAAGTTTAAATTAGACATATTAAGTTGATTACCAACTGAATCAGTTCTTGATTAAAAATCATTTTACCAAGAAATGTAATTTTATGAAAGAATGTTGAAGTAATCCATCAAAAACCCATCCTTGTAGTTGGAAAAGTTAGAACAAATGATTATTCATGAGATTGTTTATCTAAGGATATATAAGATATTACAAATCATTAATATTTTTATTAGTTTTTGTTTTATTTTTATTTAAATATGATTTTAATACGGATCCACAAATTCATCCACATCCTACCATCCATCCATGGATGTTAGACTGCATGTGACAAGTCGAATGTTGATCGAAATCTAGTACCTCCAATCAGATGTACCGTATGTGGGTGGCTCTGTTGCTCATCCCTAATGGATCATCGAAAATGTAAAAAGTCTTACTTATTGACTTTGGTCAAGTATCCTTGAATTATCTAAAAACTATCTATTAATATTGATCATCATCTTCCTGATGATTCTGGTAAGTTGATAGTATCCAAATGTAACTCACAGCTGTACAAGCGCTATATGAAATACTGAAATTTGGAATGCTACCAACTTATTAGAACCATCAGCAATATGATAATCAATATTAAGGTGATGTAAGTGCTTCTGACATTATTCCAATTACAAAAAATTTCGTAATCTATCCATCAGAGCACCTGCTGAATTATACCATAAAAGATTACATTAGACATATTAAGTCGACTACCAACTAAATCCGTTCTTGATTAAAAATTTGTTTACCAAGAAATGTAGTTTTATGATAGAATGTTGAAATAATCCATCAAATTAAAACCCATCCTTGTAGTTGAAATAATCCGCGAGCTATCCTACATTACCTAAATGCCGGTTCTACTCTATTCATAAAGTATGAATATTATTGTCCTGAATCATGTAGAACAAACCCTAAGTAAAACTCACAGTGGATCAAGCAATATCATACTCATATATGAAATATTGAAATATGCAATACTATTAACTTACCAGAACCAACACCAAAAGAGTGATAAATATTAAAATGATATTAGTACATCTGATAGAATGTTTGATGATAAGAAATAAGAAAATTTTCCAATTATAAAAGTTGTGATCATCTTTTCATCGGTACACTGACTGAACAATCGCCAAATGTAACTCACATCAATTCAAGCGCTATCATACTCATACATGAAATTTTAAAATTTGAAATACTATCAACTTATCGGAGTCACCAAAATAGAGATAAATATTAAATTGATGTAAGTGCATCTAATGGAATGTTGAATGATAAGAAACAAGGAAATTATTTCAATTACAAAACTTATTATAATCCTTCTATCGAAGCACCGACTAGATTCTACCATAAGAGATCACATTAGATATATTAAGTCGAGTACCAATTGAATCAGTTCTTAATTGTGAATTAGTCAATAAACTTATTTAGAATCAAAAGCCGATACAGTGGGTACTCGAGTTAATATCTCTAATTTAATCTCTTATAATAAAATGTTAAAATAATTCATCAAAACCCATCATTTCTAGTCGAAGAAGTTAAAAGATTGTAGTTGAAAAAACTAAAGAAAAAATACTTATTCACAAGAATTAAGGTTCAAAAAACTTAGATCCTCGTTTTTCTTCCTCTTTCTTTGATGAATAATTAAGCTTATTTTATAAATTCTAAATTTACCATCGTTGTAAAAAAATTAGAATCTGTGCGCCAAAGTAAAATTGTGAGTATTGCAATTAAATTAATGTTCCATATTACTTAAAACACTTATAATTATAATGGTGATCAATAAAAAGATGTAAATCCGTCCGACATTATAAGTGTTTTAAGTAATATGGAATATTAATTTGATTGCAAAATTAATATGGAACATTAACTTTGTATAATCCATCCATTAGAGCGCTGGCTGAATTATACCATAAGAAAATTACATTAGACATAATAATTCGTTTACCAAGTGAATTTGTTCTTAATTGAAGGTCAGTTTATCAAGTGATTTACATTGAAGAACAAATTCATTTGGCACTTGACTTAACTTGTCTAATGTAATCTTACGATAAAATGTTGAAATAATCAATCAAACCCCACTCTTTTAGTGGAAAAAGTTAAAAGAAAAGATTATTCACAAGATAGTTCATAAATCTAAGGCATCAAATGTAACGGTTCACCTTTGCAATTAACCTATATTCACTATGGTTGGGTGCCGCGAGCTGTCAAGCATAACCTATATGCGGGACTTCTGCTATTCCTAAACTATGAATGCTTCGGTCCTGATTCATGACGAACAATCGCTAAATACGACTCACATCGGGTCAAGCGCTATCATATCCATACATGAAATATTGAAATTTGCAATATTATCAACTTATCGAAGTCACTAAAATGGTTAAAAAGATGTAAGTGCACCGGAAGGAATGTTGGATGATAAGAAACAAGAAGATCATTCAAATTATAAAACTTGTTATAATCCTTCTATCGGAGAACCGATTGAATTCTACCATAAAAGATTACATTGGATATATTAAGTCGATTACCGATTGAATCAGTTCTTGATTGTGAATTAGTCGATAAACTGATTTAGAATCAAAAACTGATACAGTAGGTAGCCGAGTTAATATGTCTATGTAATCACTTATAATAAAATGTTAAAATAATTCATCAAAACCCATCCTTTATAGTCGAAGAAGTTAAAAAAATATATATATATATTCACAAAAAGGTTCAGAAATCTATGGTGTTAAATGAATCGTTTTCATAGAGGGGCTTGGTATGTGTATTGGCACACCCATCATCAAAAGGGTTATAAATATTAAGATTGTGCAGGTGCATCCAACATAATTTTGGATTATAAGAAACCAAAAGTTTATTTTAGTTATTAAACTTGAAATAGTCCATCCATCAAAGCACCAACTGAATCAGTTCTGGATTGCAATTCAGTTTAATGATTTGCAATTAGGAAAAGATTCAGTAAGTACTCGACTCAAACCCTCAAAAATCATCCCTTATAATTAAAAAAGTTTGAAGAACCAATTAGTCATAGGATGATTGAGAAATCTTGGGCGTGAAATGAATTGGTTTTAGGAGATGTATGAATCTATTTATTTCCAATTTATTGGGAATTGTAATGAGACTGAAAACTGCGGATGTCTAATATTTTAAGTTTGTTGATAGTAAGAGACTGAATTGTAATGAGACTGAAAACAACGTGGTCACGTGAATCCACTCCAATCAGTTGGCTAAATGAAGTAGAAAGGAAAAAGCCTTCATTGTTATTTATTTTTATTTTTTGCAGAAAGTTAAATTTAAAATTTCAGAAGGGATATGACTTTTAGCTCTTAATAGATTATACTTTCTATTAAATAAAAAAGTTTTCTCTATTCGTATTTGGTTACTTAGAAGACTGTAGCAGCCAGCAAATAATCATAATTGACATCAACTTGTACTACTTATATATACGATCATATTTCTTATGCTCCGGTCCGGATGCTTTATATGTTCGCTATAACTTCGGATTAGATAAGAAAATCAGGAACGCAAAATTAGTTACCTTTGGATTTAACAAGGGAACATGATTGGAGACCCATCTCTCTAAAGCTAGCTTCTGATAGATCCTACTTGCTCATTTTCTTTTTGGATTTAACAAGGGAACAATGAGTCCAAATAACAGCTCTACTTCTTCAGTTGTTGCAGGCCACGTTTTCTTTTCCACCCTTCTTTTTACGAAGTTCCTTGATTTTTAGCATTTTCTGAGACAAGTTGGAAAAGAAATGAACGAGTAAATTGACATATGAATAGTATAAATACACTACAAACATATCACTCAATACAAGAATGGCAATTAACTGGGAGGAAATAAAAGCACTTGTGCATCATTTTTCTAAACGCCTTGGAAACTAATTATTCAAGAAGCATCCCGCAAAATTTTCCTGATTCCCCCACAATGTGTGTATTCATTCTTCGTATCTACTATCTAACTATATTTTGTATACATTCTATATAAAATCTGAAAACCAGGAATTGCAAAATTAGGTACCTTAGGATTTAAGGAGGGATCAAGATTGGAGACACATCTCTCTGAAGCTTGCTTTCTTCTGATAAATCTAACTTGCTTCCCGCACCAAAGCAGATGTTCCTTGCTTATCCTAAACATCCTCAACGCCCTAGATATCGATGAGTACAAGCAACAGCTCTACTTGTTTTGATGTTGGAAAACACATAATTTCTGCAGATTCAAAATTCAATCAACTTGTACATACTATCTACCTATATTTGCATACATTCTATATGTTCAGAAAACCGGGAATATAAAAATTAGTTACCTTTAACAAGGGAACAAGATTGGAGACCCGTCTCTCTTAAGCAACAGCTCTACTTCTTCTAATATTTCTACAGATTCAAAATTTAGTTACCTTCGGATTCAACGAGGGAACAAGATTGGAGACCCGTCTCTCTTTCTATAGATTCAAAATTTTCAATCTCTGAGGTGTGGTTTATGAAGTAACTAACGAGAGCAATCTTATAACCCAACACAGTGCAACAAGACAAATTATTCGGTCAAAGTTTCAACATTGGAAACTCCAAATCCTGTCCAACGCGTGAAGCAAAAATACAAAAGTTGGTAAAAGAAAACAAAACCAAAACGTTTTTCTGTTACGACACATACAATATCAATGTCCAGATACATCCAATGTTGCGACAGAGGTGCACACGATATGAAAACACCTAAATTTCTGTATATTAAAATTTGAATTTGCGCACCACCTAAGTACAGGTGGCGCTATGAGTGCAAAACCATATCAAGCTCCTGTTTTAGCTGTTGGATCTCCAATGGGGGAACAACGACTTAACCAATCAACAGATGTGAATTCTCAGCACGAAACGGTTTAGCGGTAACCCAAAATTTTCAGTTCAGCGCTGTATCTGTGAGTCACAGTTTATCTACGAGTTTGAGGAAGGAACCTGTGAAGTGTAAACTCACCCCTTTGAGGATATTTTCTTTGGATGTGAAGAGCCCTTAAGGATCATATTCAGAACCTTTACGTACATCTAGAAGTTATTCCAAACCTTTACACTTTTTTTGTTTTCTTTTTTCCTCTTCTTTTTTTATTAAGTCAATACAATATCTTTACATTTCATCATCCATGTTATAGTTAACACAGAATGCGTAGTATCCCCTCCCAGCCTTTGTTGTTACTACGTAAGAGGTAAGTTAGAACTTTTCGATTCCAGTTGAGAGAATACATAAACTTCGTCGTATCCCCTCCCAGCCTTTCCACAATAAGTAGGAACGTAGTTGTAAGTAAGGTTGTCAAGGACATCCCTAGTTCTTGGCCTGTTTAAGGACTTTCTTGCCTCACTGATAAAATAGTTTGCTACATGTTGAGTAACTTGAACTGCATCTTCCGAGTGGGGAATGGTCGAATACCCCCATTCAAAAGCATTTTTCTCTGGGTGCCACTGTACAGCAATGATAGGATAATCGCGTGCTTGTACAGTTGAGACGTATTCCTTGTTGTCTTCATCGACGCATGTAGTCAAAACCCTGAAAAAACTGCACAATGCAGAATTCTGGCGAAACCTCTCCGGTGATACTCCCCACTTGTGTAACTGCATGACAAGACAATCTGTAGTCAACTTCTGTAGCAGCTCAGGAGAGAACCGTTGGAAAACGGTTCCTTGGATATCGATAGGTTTGCTGAATTGCAGAGTAGATGCATGATTGTGTGCGCTGAACTTTTCAAGAATGTCAGCATCTTTGCTTATAACCTTACATAATAACTCGAAGCCTAAGCATATGGCAAATAAAGGAAAATGATCACCAGTGTCATTCCTCTCAAGAACTCTCTTAAAAATCCCTTCAACAACCTCATAGTACAAACCACTTTTTTTCCAACCCCCAGTTAAAAGCACTCCATTAACTAAGTTGAGTTTTTCATACAGAATCTCTTTGGGTTCATTGTAAATGAAAGGAATCACTCGAGCACCAGCAGATTCGATAAACTTAACGTAAGAAGCAGCTATGTAGGAAGCGTTTTTATCCTTATTTAACCTTCCTGAAGCACCATCACCTGGATGTGATAATATCCCTATAACTGGTCTGTAATATAAACTAGGATCAGAAGCGATACTATTTCCTATATATTCAACATCAACTCTATATTTCTCATCTTCTCCTGGTAAATCAATAATCTTATTATGATTAGCTTTTAGTGAATTCAAATAATTCTTTAACGAAACCAGTAGAGGTACCCGTAAATAATCCATTACTACTTCTGGATAAACAACAAGAAGACGATGAAAGAAGAAGCTACTGATGATATTGTTTGGCTTGTTTTTTCTGAGTGTAGATCGCCAGCCAAAGAGTTACAAAGAAATCGAGCATGTGCATTGCTTTTGAGTCTTGAATATAAATCAGAGTTTGAGAGAAAAATCAAAGTAAGGAATTGTTTTGATTGATAAATGGGAAAAGGTCGTCTGTGGATAATATAATTATTATCAAAGGTCGGTCCACTTTACTCCCTGAAGAAGAATTCCACCCGAAGCTGAGTATTTGAGTATCTAAGAAAAAGTAAAACCTTTCTCGCAAGGTTTTTCATTCTGCGTAGGTTTTGGGTGATAGTTGATTCTTGATTGAAAGGTCGGTCCACTTTACTCCTTGTCAAGCTGAAGAAGATTTCCACTGGGTGTTTTTTATTACGAAATTATTGTAATCTAGTAGTATTTTATATTGTCCAATTGAGTATTCAAGAAACAAAACAACTCTTGTCCCAAGGATTTTGTTCTTTGTAATTTTTGGGTAATAGTTATTTCAATAAGAGGCCTTTATACCAAACTCGATTGTTATGGAGAACTTTTTTTTTTTTTTTTTTAATTTATAAAGAACTCTCATTTGGGCATAGTGGATAATTTCCGGGCATACAGACTTATTAGGGTTAGTTACAACCTTAATTCGAATAAGGGTAGATTAGTCTTCCATAATCTTTTAGGACACCCCTTATAATGTAGGGTGGATATTTGTATCACAAAGTAGTCCCTCATCTTTTTTGAGTAGTCCCCAAAAAATCGTTCATCATCATCAGGATGAAGGTCACCAGCCCAAATCTAAGAAACAAAAAATTGATAAATTACATTTTCTAAACTTTTAAACATTAACAAAGTAGGAACCTTATTGACATACCCCAAAGTTAATTCTAGAGTAGTTACCTCCAACAAATGTTTTTACAACTAGGTAGGTGGATAGTGATGAATGAATAGAATCATAGATGCTTCCTTACTGAAATGGTAATACATTAAAAGGTGAGATTTACACTTTGAAACCCAGATATACTTCCTAATTTAATTATCACAAAATTGGTTAAAAAGACCAAAATCAATAATTCCTGGGTGAAAAAGACATTTAGATTTTGATACTGTTTAAATGGACAAAAATAGAAAAATAGTCAGGATGTAACCAGTTTCATCCTACCATTTTCAAATTCTTTTTCTTATTTTTAATTTACATCAGGATGCATTCAGTTTCATCCTCGCTAGTTTTTAAGTTTAAGCCAGGATGAATCCAGTTTCATCCTTGCTATCTTTTTTTGTGTCCATTTCACCCATAATAATTTTTACTCGTCCATTTGAACCATGTTTTAATTTTTTTTGGACAAATGACCCATTTTCCATTTAATTATTTAATGAAAATAAATAAGAATTGAAGTAGCCCAGGAAAATTATAAGGGGGCTATTCTTGGTGCGGCTGCTAGTGCAGTAAATACAATTGACCCTCTGATTGCTCAAGTTAAAAGCTTTCTGCTGCATTTGAAGTAGCCCAAAAAATAAACGAATACAATATAATTCCCGAGGGAGATTCCCAACAGGTGGTGTATATTCTTCTTCAGAAAATTAACGTTACTTCCTGGAGGATCCAGAATTACATCGATGAAATATGCAAGGAGGCTAGAAAAATGAACTTGATTGGGTTCAATTTTGTTCCGGAGAGAGCCAATTCCTTGGCTCATGCTCTCGCAGCTAATGCTAAGCGTCATGATGTCCAAACTTGGTGGACAGCTTCTTAAGTCCCGTCTTCTATCTTGGATCTTGCTCATTCTTATTACTAGCTGATCCTGTTGTGTTTGTCTTTTTAGTTCTTGTCTTGCTCATGCAAACGTCCGAAGAAAAAAAATAAAAAAAAAATAGATCTTTTGGTGTATACCCAGATTAATTGGGGTATACCCAATTTCAAGGGGACCTAGTCAGCATTTTCATAAAAGGGTGATTTTACTTTAATACCCTTAAACTAATTAAATCTTAAAAATAAACTCATTTCTTAATTTCATTAACCCTAAAATTAAAAACTTAACAACTCTTAATCTTCTCTTCTTCTTCATCTGCATCTTCCATCAACCAAAGCCATATAAAACTCTTCAACTTTGATTTTCCAAAAAAATTGTTGACTCTATCGGCGAAAAGAAGACTATAAGTGATGTTTAAACTCAAACCCATCATTGTGTTGTGTGATTTGATTGTTATATTAGGTTAAAAATCGAAAATTGTGATTTCTGAGTTTTTGGTCAGCATGGTCGTAACATGCATATCTTGCCGACTTTTCATAACAGCCATGGAGACTGTAAATTTTTTCAATAGCCAACAGGGTATTTTTTGAAGATCTTTCCGACTAACAAATTTTTTCAACAGCCGGCAGGGTATTTTTTGAAGACCTTGCCGACTACTAAACTTTTTTAACAGCCGGCAAGGGATTTTTTGAAGACCTTGCCGACTAATACATTTTTCTCAACAGCCGACAGGGTATTTTTCAACAGACGGCAGGGTTTGTTTTGATGACCTTGCCGACTAATAAATTTTTTTTGTCGTCTCCTGTGTGTTAAAAAAATAAAGTCGGCATGATCTTCATTCGTCGAACTTGCCGACTTTTCATACTTTCAGAACTGAAAGTGTTGATTTTTTATCTAATTTTGAGTATTATTTCATACAACAGCTTTGCAATCCCCTCTTTAGAAGTGTTTGGGTAGTGTGCTTTATTTCTGTTCCAAAAGATTTTTTCAAAACAAATTTTTTTCATCAAAAAACTTCCCAAAGTTCAATCAAAAATTTCATTACTCAAATTCATAATTTGAAAATTTTTAATCTAAACTCAATTAAATAACCTAATCAGATTTTTAGTGTTAATTAAACAAGGGTATATTAGCCATTTAGAAAATATATGGTTAAGGGGTGACCTCTTTTACTTCAACATGACCCTATTTTGTTTTATTGGGTATACCCCAATCTCCCAAGGTATTTTATTACCTATTTTCTGTCCAACGATTTTATAACTCTATCGGGTCACACCTAATCATGTAAATATGTTTTACAATTTCCAAATCTACGCAGGTTAAACGAAAAACCTAATAATGGATTAGTCAACAAGTCCCTATATTAAGATGATTTTATCCTCTTACGAACCCCAAAAAATAAAAAATAAAATACATTATCATATATACCATAAATCGAATAAATACAGGACTTGGACTAAAAACTACTCACAATAAATTAGATACTTATAAAACCTTATACACAATTAATTTGGAAAGATGAAAAACTGATAAGAAAACCATAGCTATTTGGTAAATAACTTGTATATCCTGGTAATTATTTTGTTGCATAAAAATTCTGGTGGCATAAAATATCTTCTCAGTCTTTTTTTCTTTTCTTTTTTTTGTTTTGGTTGAGCTCCAATTTAAATATACCGAAAATGGGTCATTTTCCCAAATATTTTTAAAACATGGTTTTAAAGGAAGAATAAAAATTAGTATGGGTGAAATGGACACCAAAAAAGTAGCAAGAATGAAACTGGATTCATCCTCGCTTAAAACTTAAAAAAGAGTGACGATGAAACTGGATACATCCTGATGTAAATTAAAAATAAGTATAAGTATTTGAAAATAGGTGGGATGAAACTGTTTACATCCTAGCTATTTTTACATTCTCGTCCATTTAAACAGTATCAAATTTTACATGTCTTTTTCACCCAGGAATTATTGATTTTGGTCTTTTTAACCAATTTTTTGTTAAATATATAACTAAGTCCCAAATTACCTCCATGCCATTATAATTAATTTTGCTCTTTCCTAACACATAAAGTATAGATGGAGATAAGGACAAAACTTACGAAATTTTCTAGTCGTGTAATTATCATTTTGCCCTCATTATATAAAGTCAAGGGCAAAACTGGAAAAAACTTACCAACTTCACTGACCCTAGTTGTCATACATATATATTTTGTAAATATACTTCTAGAACTACAAAACTGTTTTTTATACCAAGACAACTGGGGTTAGTGAAGCTGTAAATTTTTTTCCAGCTTCACTCATTCCTTTATAAGCCTGGCTAGTTTGAGACCTACCTGAATTATTTGAGGCCTCCCATTTTTATCACCCAATATCAAAGACATAAAGGTGTCTAAAAGAGATACGAACCCATTTTTTCTTCCAGTGGTAAGCCTCAAATAAATGAGGTAGGCCTCAAAATAGCCAGGATGGTAAAATAGATTACACTAATATCTATACGAGGGCTTAATAATTATAAGTCTTGAAAATTATCTTATTTATTTTGTGATACTCATATGCATACATTAGGAAAAGAGGAAAACAATGATGGAGATGGAGGTGGTTTGAAATAAAATTAGTTAATAATTTATTGCAAAAATTTATTATCAACCCTCCTTATTCAAATAAAAATTATTTTTGAACCATGGTTTTGAACCACGTAAAAACCGCCCCCTCACACTAAACCCATGTTTTCCTTGAAAAATGGGGCCCGTCACTCATGTGTGTGAGCAGTTTTTATATGGTCTAAAATCACGGTTCATATAGAATCACTATAATTTAAAACTATAGGGATTCTAGTAGGCCAAAAGGAAAAAGCATTCACAATGCAGTCCAACATAAATGACAATTTGGTTATCTAAAGTATGGAAACATCAAAAATGTGAAAAGCCTTATCTAGTCGATTCAATGATGACAAATTGACCGTCGGTTCAATCCCGCGGTCTGTCCTAATTGAGAGAGTCAGGACAGACAGCCGGATTAGACCCGCAGTCAATCTATCATTCATGTATCTAAGTTGTACTCAGCATGATCCTGTATCTTATTGTCCCTACTCAACATCCTTGAACGACTTAGAATCCCCTCTCCCAAACACTAATAAAATCATTTTGCGACTCCTAAATTAACCTATGGTGCGAAAAGATTGTGTTACTGGCTATTAATACTTGAAAAAGCTTGGGAATTATTTATCAGACCTAGATCCCCATTATTCTTCCACTTTCTTAACTCCAACACTTTAACAACCTATTCATGTAAGAACCGTAACTTAACAATAATTCAAAATTTCCTTATGCTGAACAAGGTTAAACTAGTGAAGATAATCAATTGGAACCAAACTGATTATAAGCACCAGAAAATTTGCTCCGGTTCAAATTTTAAGTTACATACAAGAACTTCTCTTTTGGGGTCAAAGCATAAGGAACATCAAAAGAATCTCTTCGGTTCTTCTCCTCTTTTCTATTCAAACCAAGTCGGAGAGAAACGGTTAAAATCATATTTCATCGCCGAAATTAATCGTCGATTCATAAAAATTTGATTGTCGACTAAACACAACTATAAAATGGCTCGTGGAAAACAAAAAGCAATTGGTATGCGGTCCAAATCTTCTTCTAATCCGTCAATTGAAGACCAACAACCGTTAGAAGTAGTTCAAACTGAAATTGACAAAGAATTTCAATCAAGTGAAGAAGAAACCCCGGAAATGAGGATTAGAATATCTTTTATACAAACCCAACCATTTAATTTGTTGATTAATGCATTTTATTGTATTATTAGATTAGGTTTAATTGAAAAAACCTAGTTTTTTTCGGAACACAGAGAAAGGTTCGGCTCATATGGTCTAATTTATTAGCTGCCGAACTTTTAACTGAAGAACAGTTAGGCTAATTTAAATCATCGCCGATCTTGGAATTTCGTAGGTTCAGCAGTTTCGTCTGGCGTTCGTATAAGCCGAACTTGGTTCTGTAACCTATTTTTTTAAGGATATGTTGTGTATTCTGTAGTATTATACTTATTTATATTTTTGTACTATGTATAGGAACCAAAAGGGTAAAATAAAAAACCGGGAAGATCAACCAGATGTGAAAGATCAACCTGAAGTGGAAGAACAACAACAGCCAGAGAAGCAAGATGCTACACCTTGTAGTTGGAAAATTTAGAACAAACGATTATTCATAAGATGGTTTATCTAAGGATATATAAGATATTACAAATCATCAATATTTTTATTAGTTTTTCTTTTATTTTTATTTAAATATGATTTAAATACGGATCCACAGATTCATCCACATCCTACCATCCATCCATGGATCTTAGACTGCATGTGACAGTTCGAATGTTGATGAAACTCTAGTACCTTTAATCAGATGTACTGTATGTGGATGGCTCTGTTTCTCATCCCTAATGGATCATCGAAAATGTAAAAAGTCTTACTTATTGACTTTGGTCAAGTATCCTTGAATTATCTAAATATCTATTAATATTGATCATCATCTTCCTGATGATTCCGGTAAGTTAAATAGTATCCAAATGTAACTCACAGCGGATCAAGCGCTATATGAAACACTGAAATTTGGAATGCTACTAACTTATTAGAACCATCAGCAAGATGATAATCAGTATTAAGGTGATGTAAGTGCTTCTGACATTATTCCAATTACAAAACTTTTCATAATCTATCCATCAGAGCACCTGCTGAATTATACCATAAAAATATTACATTAGACATATTAAGTCGATAACCAACTGAATCTGTTCTTGATTAAAAATCAGTTTACCAAGATTTGTAATTTTATGATAGAATGTTGAAATAATCCATCAAAAACCCATCCTTGTAGTTGGAAAAGTTAGAACAGACTATTATTCATAAGATGGTTTATCTAAGGATATATAAGATATTACAAATCATTATTATTTTTATTAGTTTTTCTTTTATTTTTATTTAAATATGATTTTAATTCGGATCCACATATTCATCCACATCCTACCATCCATCCATGGATGTTAGACTGCATGTGACAAGTCGAATGTTGATGGAAATCTAGTACCTCAAATCAGATGTACCGTATGTGGGTGGCTCTGTTGCTCATCCCTAATGGATCATCGAAAATGTAAAAAGTCTTACTTATTGACTTTGGTTAAGTATCCTTGAATTATCTATAAATATTGATCATCATCTTCCTGATGATTCTGGTAAGTTGATAGTATCCAAATATAACACACAGCGGATCAAGCGCTATATGAAATACAGAAATTTGGAATGCTACCAACTTATTAGAACCATCAGCAAGATGATATTCAATATTAAGGTGATGTAAGTGCTTTTGACATTATTCCAATTACAAAACTTTTAATAATCTATCCATCAGAGCACCTGCTGAATTATACCATAAAGGTTTACATTAGACATATTAAGTCGATTACCAACTGAATCTGTTCTTGATTAAAAATCAGTTTACCAAGAAATGTAATTTTATGATAGAATGTTGAAATAATCCATCAAAAACTGATCCTTGTAGTTGGAAAAGTTAGAATAAATGATTATTCATAAGATTGTTTATCTAAGGTTATATAAGATATTACAAATCATTAATATTTTTATTAGTTTTTGTTTTATTTTTATTTAAATATGATTTTAATACGGATCCACAGATTCATCCACATCCTACCATCCATCCATGGATGTTAGACTGCATGTGACAGGTCGAATGTTGATGGAAATATAGTACCTCCAAGCAGATGTATCGTATTTGGGTGGCTGTGTTGCTCATCCCTAATGGATCATCGAAAATGTAAAAAGGCTTACTTATTGACTTCGGTCAAGTATCCTTGAATTATCTAAAAATTATCTATTAATATTGATCATCATCTTCCTGATGATTCTGGTAAGTTGATAGTATCCAAATGTAACTCACAGCTAAACAAGCGTTATATGAAATACTGAAATTTGGAATGCTACCAACTTATTAGAACCATCAACAATATGATAATCAGTATTAAGGTGATGTAAGTGCTTCTGACATAATTCCAACTACAAAACTTTTCGTAATCTATCCATCAGAGCACTTGATGAATTATACCATAAAAGATTACATTAGACATATTAAGTCGATTACCAACTGAATCTGTTCTTGATTAAAAATCAGTTTACCAAGAAATGTAGTTTTATGATAGAATGTTGAAATAATCCATCAAAAACCCATCCTTGTAGTTGGAAAAGTTTAAACAAACAATTATTCCTAAGATGGTTTATAAATTTAGGTCTTGAATCGAATCGATCCACAGAATGTTGGATGATAAGAAACAAGGAGATTATTTCAATTACAAAACTTATTATAATCCTTCTATCAGAGCACCGACTAGATTCTACCATAAGAGATCACATTAGATATATTAAGTCGAGTACCAATTGAATCAGTTCTTGATTGTGAATTAGTCGATAAACTTATTTAGAATCAAGAACCGATACAGTGGGTACCCGAGTTAATATCTTTAATGTAATCTCTTATAATAAAATGTTGAAATAATTCAACAAAACCCATCATTTCTAGTCGAAGAAGTTAAAAGATTGTAGTTGAAAAAACTAAAGAAAAATACTTGTTCACAAGAAGGTTAAGTTTATTTTATAAATTCTAAATTTACCATGTGAATTTGTTCTTAATTGAAGGTCAGTTTACCGAGTGATTTACAATCAAGAACAAATTCATTTGGCACTCGACTTAACTTGTCTAATGTAATCTTACGATAAAATGTTGAAATAATCAATCAAACTTAGTGGAAAAAGTTAAAAGAAAAGATTATTCACAAGATAGTTCAGAAATCTAAGGCATCAAATATAACGGTTCACTTTTGCAGTTAACCTATATTCACTATGGTTGGGTGCCGTGAGTTGTCCAGCATAACCTAAATGCGGGACTTCTGCTATTCCTAAACTTTGAATCTTCGGTCCTGATTCATGACGAACAATCACTAAATACGACTCACAGCGGGTCAAGCGCTATCATATCCATACATGAAATATTGAAATTTGCATTGGATATATTGAATTCTACCATAAAAAATTACATTGGATATATTAAGTCGATTACCAACCGAATCAGTTCTTGATATTGAATTAGTCGATAAACTGATTTAGAATCAAAAACTGATATAGTAGGTAGCCGAGTTAAAATGTCTATGTAATCACTTATAATAAAATGTTAAAATAATTCATCAAAACCCATCCTTTATAGTTGAAGAAGTTAAAAAAATACATATTCACAAAAAAGTTCAGAAATCTATGGTGTTAAATGAATCGGTTTCACAGAGGGGCTTGGTATGTGTATTGGCACACCCATCATCAAAAGGGTTATAAATATTAAGATTGTGCAGGAGCATCCAACATAATTTTGAATTATAAGAAACCAAAAGTTTAATTTAATTATTAAACTTGAAATAGTCCATCCATCGAAGCACCAACTGAATCAGTTCTGGATTGCAATTCAGTTTAATGATTTGCAATTAGGAAAAGATTCAGTAAGTACTCGACTCAATCCCTCAAAAATCACCCCTTATAATTAAAAAAGTTTGAAGAACCAATTATTCATAGGATGATTGAGAAATCTTGGTCGTGAAATGAATTGGTTTTAGGAGATGTATGAATCTATTTATTTCCAATTTATTGGGAATTGTAATGAGACTGAAAACTACGGATGTCTAATATATTAAGTTTGTTGATATTAAGAGACTGAATTTTAATGAGACTGAAAACAACGTGGTCACATGAATCCACTCCAATCAGTTGGCTAAAGCTTTGTTGATATTAAGAGACTGAATTTTAAAGGAAAAAGCTTTCATTTTTTTTTTTTTTTTTTTTTTTTTTTTTTTTGCAGAAAGTTAAATGTAAAATTTCGGAAGGGATATGACTTTTAGCTCTTAATAGATTATACTTTCTATTGTATATGTTCTCTATAACTTCGGATCAGATAAGAAAATCAGGAACAATCAGTAACGCAAAATTAGTTACCTTAGGATTTAACAAGGGAACAAGATTGGAGACCCATCTCTCTTAAGCTTGCTTTCTGATAGATCCTACTTGCTCATTTTCTTTTCGCATCAAAGCAACTGTTCCTTTCCTAACCCTTACCATCCTCAACGCCCAACTTTCAATGAGTCCAAATAATAGCTCTCCTTCTTCTGTTTTTGCAGGCCACGTTTTCTTTTCCACCTTTTCTGTTTTTTACGCAGTTCCTTGATTTTTAGCATTTTCTGAGATAAGTTGGAAAAGAAAAGAATGAGTAAAATGTCATATGAACAGTATACACTACAAACAATACAAGAACGGCAATTACTTGGGAGGAAATAAATGAACTTGTGCATCATTTTTCTAGACGCCATTGAAACTAATTATTCAAGAAGCATCCCGCAAAATTTTCCTGATTCCACCACAATGTGCATTCATTCTTCGTATCTACTATCTAACTATATTTTGTATACATTCTATATACTATATGTTCAGAACTTCTGATCAGATAACAAAATCTTGATTTAAGATTGCTTTCTTCTGATAGATATCTAATTTGCTTCCCACCAAAGCAGATGTTCCTTGCTTATCCTAAGCATCCTCAACGCCCTAGATATCGATGAGTACAAGCAACAGCTCTACTTGTTCTGATGTTGGAAAACATATAATTTCTGCAGATTCAAAATTCAATCAACTTTGGTATCTACTGCAGAAAATAACCTAAACTTTCAATATCAGAGACGAAAATTTCCTGCAGTAGTATTACCTTTCTATTTTAGATACGGCAAAACGGAAAATGTGGTTGGTTAAAAAGATTAACGATGAAGTGAGAGTTTGTTGCATACACTGCATGGGCATATAATTGAACGGACGCCTTTCATGGTTTTCTTAAGAAATGGTGGATCATTTACATCTCCGGCTATTGACTTTGCATCAAATAAAACAATTAATACGACATACGTAAGCATCGACATTGAATAGATTCATCAGTTGTATATTGACACAATACAAATTTCAGCAATGTCACCTCAACATAAGTGCCAAATGCTTCAATAGCTGCTCTTTTATCCTTCACGATTGCTTTCACTCGAGCTCGAGCCACAATCAACGATAGTATTACCATCTATTTACATAAGCCAGCAGACTATAATAAGCCAAACGTAATAAGCACATAGTACATTCTATATATGCTGTGGTTCAGAAAACCGGGAATGTAAAAATTAGTTACCTTTAACAAGGGAACAAGATTGGAGACCCGATCTCTCTTAAGAAACAACTCTACTTCTTCTAATATTTCTACAGATTCAAAATTTTCAATGTCTGAGGTGTGGTTTATGAAGTAACTAACGAGAGCAATCTTATAACCCAACACAGTGCAACAAGACAAATTATTCGGTCAAAGTTTCAACATTGGAAACTCCAAATCATGTCCAACGCGTGAAGCAAAAATACAAAAGTTGGTAATAGAAAACAAAACCAAAACGTTTTTCTGTTTCTTGTTTGCCGACACATATGCAATATCAATGTCCCGATACATCCAATGTTGCGACAGAGGTGCACACGATATGAAAACACCTAAATTTCTGTATATTCAAATTTGAATTTGCGCACCTCCTAAGTCTATTGTGGATGTGAATCTGTGAAGGTCAAAGCGTGAGATGCTATCAGTACACGTGAGTGCAAAACCAATCAACAGATTTAGTGTTTCTCATGGGGAACAACGAAACAATCAACAGATTTTAGCAGCGGTTTAACCCAAAATTTTCAGTTTAGCGCTGTATCTGTGAGTCACAGTTTATATACGAGTTTGAGGAAGGAACCAGTGAAGTGTAAACTCACCCCTTTGAGGATATTTTCTTTGGATGTGAAGAGCCCTTAGAAGTTATTCCAAACCTTTACACTTTTTTTGTTTTCTTTTTTCCTCTTCTTTTTTTATTTCATCAATACAGTATCTTTACATTTCATTATCCATGTATAGTTAACACGGAATGCTTAGTATGTACATAAGACATGCATATTGTTGTTACTACGTAAGAGGTAAGTTAGAACTTTTCGATTCCAGTTGAGAGAATATATAAACTTCGTCGTACCCCCTTCCAGCCTTTCCAGAATAAGTAGGAACGTAATTGTAAATAAGGTTGTCGAGGACATCTGTAGTTCTTGGCCTGTTTAAGGACTTTCTTGCCTCACTGATAAAATAGTTTGCAACATGTTGAGTAACTTGAACTGCATCTTCCGAGTGGGGAATGGTCGAATACCCCCATTCAAAAGCATTTTTCTCTGGGTGCCACTGTACAGCAATGATAGGATAATTGCGTGCTTGTACAGTTGAGACGTATTCCTTGTTGTCTTCATCGACGCATGTAGTCAAGACCCTGAAAAAACTGCACAATTTAGAATTCTGCCGGAACCTCTCCGGTGATACACCCCACTTGTGTAACTGCATGACAAGACAATCTGTAGTCAACTTCTGTAGCAGCTCAGGAGAGAATCGTTGGAAAACAGTGCCTTGGATATCGATAGGCTTGCTGAATTGCAGGGTAGATGCATGGTTATGTGCGCTGAACTTTTCAAGAATGTTAGCATCTTTGCTTATAACCTTACATAATAACTCGAAGCCTAAGCAGATGGCAAATAAAGGAAAAGGATCACCAGTGTCATTCCTCTCAAGAACTCTCTTAAAAATACCTTCAACAACCTCATAGTACAAACCACTTTTTTTCCAACCCCCAGTTAAAAGCACTCCATTAACTAAGTTGAGTTTTTCATCCAGTATCTCTTTGGGTTCATTGTAAATGAAAGGAATCACTCGAGCACCAGCAGATTCGATAAACTTAACGTAAGAAGCAGCTATGTAGGAAGCGTTTTTATCCTTATTTAACCTTCCTGAAGCACCATCACCAGGATGTGATAATATCCCTATAACTGGTCTGTAATATAAACTGGGATCTGGAGCGATACTGTTTCCTATATATTGAACATCAACTCTATATTTCTCATCTTCTCCTGGTAAATCAATAATCTTCTTATTATGATTAGCTTTTAGTAAGCAATAATCTTCTTATTAGGAATTGGTTTTGAGCAAGTAAGCTATGATGATTTTATTTTGCATTGGTTTTGAGTCTTGAATATAAATCAGAGTTTGAGAGAAAAATTAAAGTAAGGAATTGTTTTGATTGATAAATGGGGAAAGGTCATCTGTGGATAATATAATCATTATCGAAAGGTCGGTCCACTTTACTTCCTGAAGAAGAATTCCACCCGAAGCTGAGTGTTTCTTATATTACATTATTATGGTCTAGTATATTTTACTATTACGGTAAGAAAAAGTAAAACCTTTGTCGCAAGGTTTTTCATTCTTTGTACGTTTTGGGTGATAGTTGATTCTTCATTGAAGGGTCGGTCCACTTTACTTCTTATCAAGCTGAAGATTTCCACTGAGTATTTTTTTATTACACTATTATTGTAATCTAGTTTTTTATATTAGGTTTTCCCTATTTCCCACACTCAATTTTCCTATTTCCCATCCATCTTAATTCTTATCCCTAATTATCCTAAGTACCACCCCTGTAAAATTTCTCAAATCTTAAATACCATCTCTTGACTAATTCTTATCCCTAATTATCCATAGGAGACAGAAATACTAGGTATTTTCACAACAAAGCGAAACAGAGATTTATGAGAAATAGAATTGAAATTCTTTTGAATGAAAAAAAAATGAATGGTTAGATAATCGCAAGGATATATCTGAATGCATAACTCGTCACTTTCAAAACAAAGCTTCTACTATTAAACCTAATATTGATCAAAGCATGATTGACCTAATTCCAAGTTGCATAACTCAGTTAGATAATGAAATGCTTTGTTGTACTCCTTCTGAATTTGAAATCAAGAACATTTTGTTTTCCATGGAACCAGATAAAAACCCAGACCCGGATGGTTTCCCTCCTAACTTTTTTCAACAAAACTTGGAAACCATCGGGCCTGACTTAATCAATATGGTTCAAACCTTTTTCACAACTGGAAACATATCGAAAGAAATGAATGTCTCATTCATCTCTCTAATTCCAAAAACTTTAAACCCTACTACTCCAGCCGAGTTCAGACCAATAGCCCTCGCCAACATATCATATAAAATTATATCAAAACTTATGGCATGTAGAATGAAAGGACTTTTGGGAAAAATCATTTCACCATATCAATCTGCCTTCATTCCTGGAAGGCAGATTTCTGAAAATATCACGCTGGCGCATGAAATTATTCATAAGATGAAAAATTCTAAATCGAAAAAAGGTTTTATGGGACTGAAAATAGATATGTCCAAAGATTTCGATAGAGTCGAATGGGACTTCCTGTTACAAATAATGAACAAATTAGGTTTTAATAGCAAATGGTGTAATCTTGTGCATCAATGTATTTCGACAACTACTCTTTCTGTTTTATCGAATGGGACTCCCACTAAATTTTTCAAACCTACCATGCAGAGGTTTAAGACAGGGAGATCCAATCTCCCCTTATTTGTTCTTATTTTTCATGGAAGCGGTTTCAATAACAATTATGCATGCAGAAAACACAGGTTTGATACAAGGTATAAAAATAGTTCATCAAGCTCCTTCTATAAGTCACTTGTTGTTTGCAGACGATTGTCTGCTGTTTTGTAAGATAAATGAAAAAACATGCTATAACTTAGTTAATTTGTTCAAGAACTTTGGTTTAGCTTCTGGGCAACTTATTAATTTAAGTAAATCAAGAGTTTTTTTATCCCAAAAACAGAAACAAGCATAAGACACAAAGTTAAAGATATTCTAGGAGTCACTGCTATACCTCTAAAAGATAAGTACCTAGGATGTCCTTTGTTTACAAACAGATCAAAAATTGAATGTTTTGAACCTTTGGTAGAGAAAATAAAATCCAGGTTTGTTAGTTGGAATGGATTTGATTTAAATAATGCTGGAAAAACTGTGATGATTAAGAATGTGACTACCTCTTTGTATGTCTATCAAATGAATTGCTTTAAGATACCAGTTAAAATTTGTAAAGATCTAACAAAACTGCAGAGAGACTATTGTGGGGGAAGGATGAAAATGGTTTAAATGAGAAAGGTAAGAAAGGTGTTTTCTTAAAAAATTGGACTTCTATTTGTAAATCTCTTGATGAAGGGAGGCTGGGAATAAAAGATCTTCAGAAATTTAATTTAGCTATGATTGTTAAGATGTGATGGAGACTGAAAGAGAATCCCGACTCTCTTTGTGCCTCCGTCCTCAAAGCAAAATACTACCCAAATAGTGATGTTCTGCACATAAATAGTATCCCTAATAAGAAGGATAGTTGGATTTGGAAAGGACTGTTATCTGGTATCAATCAGATAAAATAGTTTTGTTTTTTGGGAAGTAGGAAATGGAACTGATATCGACATATGGGATGATTACTGGATCCCAAACACGAAACCACCACTCAGAAAACCAGAAATGCATACACAGGGTTTAAGTAAAGTAAGTGACTTGTTGACTTTACATAAAACTTGGGATTTAGGAAAACTAGAAAACTTTTGATGCTCAAACCATTGAAAAATTAGAAAAATAAGAATGCATGCTGATGATAAGAATGCATGCTGATGATTTAGGAAAACAAGAAAACTGCTTGGGATTTAGGACATACCCCACTGGACTCGAAACAAAGAAGGTACATTTTCCGTGAAATCTCTGTACAACCATATAAACTCAAATGGTACTACAAACCAGAATTGGGACAAGATATGGAGGATTGATACATCACCATCTGTAAAGAACTTTGTTTGGAAAGCAGCCCACGCTATACTTCCCAATAGTATGAGGGTGGCAGCTATCATTCCAGGCATAAACACCAAATGCAACTTATGTAATGATGGTCATGAAACACCCACTCACCTGTTTCTATAATGTAATTTTGCTCAACAAGTTTGGATGCATTTTAACTTTGATATGCAATATGTTACTAATGATAATACTTTTCATGATTGGCTAACCGACTGTTTTGAAAATCCAGATAGAGGAGGTTATGATATTGATTGGCAGGTTTTATGTAGCATTATCATCTGGCATATATGGAAAGCCATGTGTAATATTACCTTTCAAAAGAAGAGCCAAAACAGTGATGTTACAGTAAATAAAATAATTAGTTTCATTAGTGGTTACAAACAGTCAACCAAGCAGGTTATAACATAATGCAATCTCTGTACTACAACCCTAAAAAATATGATTCCCTTAAAATCAACAAACATCAGTTGGATGAGCCAACAGGGACTATGAATCTTAAAATCAATATTGCTTTAACTATGATCACTACACCAAATTCTGGGATTAGAAACAGAATTGAGTCGTTACTAAAACGGGTTGTAACGGCTCTTGCATGTTGCAAAAGTGGGTGTTACATTTTTTCTGTAACGGCAATGGGGTCGTTACGAATTTTGGTTGTAACGGCTCTCGTAACAGGTGTGAGCCGTTACTAATTTGCCACGGGGTAACAACTCAAGGCCGTTACGAAATTTTTATGTAACAATGTTATCGTAACGTGCTCGAGCCGTTACGAACATTTTTGTAACAACAAAAAAACTACTACCAGTCAACTTTGACCAGGTCAAAATTGATCAATATTGACCAGGTCAAGGCTGATCGGCAGGTCATTTTCGGCTGGAAATAAGCTGGAATTCTAAATTCAATACATGTATACACCTTTCAATACATTCATCACCACACTCAACAACAATTTCTTCAATCTATGCATATCACATTCATTCAATTCATCTCAGGTTCATATAACAAAAGAACTGAAATTCATGTAACTACCATACTTTTTTTTTGTTAAGTAACAAATTTCTAAAGGAATACATGTAAGGTTCCAAATTTCTAAGGGAACACATACAAACTTACAAACTTACAAACAAGTTAATAAAATGACAATCACAAATTATACATGTCCAGTAAGTTCTTCGAGTATAGTAAGCCCCACACCTCCAATTCTCTGCACATTTGCACTTAGCTCATCCAGTTCATAATCTTGTTGCCTAGAAAAGTCAGTTGGCAAAAAAGCGATCGATAAGAATCAAGTATGCATCTTTGTATTTCCTGGACCACAGGGGAATAAAAGAGAGGAAGATTACTTCATAAGGAGCATCTGTCTATCTGACTCGAATGATATGAAATCATCATTATCATGTGCTGCATATGAGATGGATTTGCCTGGTAAGGATCATTAGGGACCCTCATTAGCTCATGGCGGGTACCGTTTGCACTTATAGCTTTTCCAGCTTCAACAACTTTCTTCATGACACCCACCTAAAGGGAGCACATCAAAAATAACCTATATTTTAAATGTAGAAATAGTTTAAATGACAAAAACACAAAAACTTAATATCAGGCAATGCACTGAAAGTAGTGAATCATCACAATTCAAACAATTGGAAAATTCTTCTTCACAATTACTAAGAAAACCAAAATTAAAAGGGTACTAAAGCTGCTTTTCCTTCTACTTATCATCTTCATTTGAGCAACTTCCTCTATACAAAAACAACAACACAAGGTGCATGGAACCGGAAACGAAATGCCTAGTGAAAATAATGGATTTGAGAAGACCTCAACTCGTAAAGAATTAATGAATTATATACAGAGTACTTAAGCCAATTTCTCTAAATCATCCTAAATTGATACTTTGACTCATAATAACTGTGTGAATGAAGTTGTACTTAATAAAAGCACAAACCTGTAATCTTCTCATCGCATTATTTGATTAAATTGGTGAATCAGGCATCACGGCAGCTTTCGCAGTTTGGTACTCCTCTAGCTTAATACATGTGGTGTTGCAGACAGAAACATAACGTTAACATGATATCAAAATATATTTCAAGAATAAAATATGTATACCTAGAAAGAAAAAACAGGAAAGTGACAGTTACATGACAGCAAGACAACCACCTAGTGAAACTCATGTAATTCAGTATATATATATATCAATCAGGAAATAACACTGTGAATTACATCTTTTTTTTTCACTTACTTTTTTGTCTTTTTTTATGCATCTTAGGACTGATGATTCACATTGATAACACAACTATGGAGGCACAGTTTTACAAAATAAATCTAGTTCACAATACACCAAGTGGCTTAACGACCATAGAGCTAAATGAGCAGGACTACTAACACTCGGTGAAGCAAAACATGTAACACATGAGTGGTTCCAAGTAGTGGATATAAGTAAACAAAGAAAATTTGAAAAAAGAAGTTGTTTACCCTTTTCACATGTACGCTTTAGCCATTGTTGGATCCAACACTACCGCTCTGTTTGAGTCAGCAATAGCTTCTGCTCAAACCATTAGATGGTAGTTTAGCAAAGTAAAATCAATTACAAACTAAAATTTAATTCCTCTTGATTTTAGATACTCAAAAAATTCCCAGAAGCAACAAAATGATCATCAAGTATCCATCCATACAATCGTTGAGCCATATGGCTTCACTCCTACATAACCATCTACCGTCAATTTACCAATTCCAATTGTATCTCCCACGCAATTAAGAATAAGTTCATCTAGTTGTAATTCGGAGGTACTTAATTATAATTTTATAACAAACATTGCAATCACTCAGTTATATTCGCCATTCTTTAGTCAACCATACATCATTATCAAACCTTGAGAAATTCCCACTTATATCTATTATATGGAATACGAATACAATGTCAAACTCATAGGAAAATCATCTCATCCAACACACATCTACAGAATCAATTACCAAACCCGGAATCTCAATTAGGAAATTCATAAAACACTCAAACTACAACAGTTCTAAAATCTCTAAACCTCAAAATTAACCCAATAACCCAAACCCCAATACCACATACAACATGTATCTACCACCAAGAATCACCAAAACCCCCCAAGGAAAGCAACTAAAAAAAAAAAAAAAATCAAAGTCTAGTCAATATGGATAAGGAAAGAGTTGAAGAATCATACCAGTAAAATTCTCAAGTTTGATATTAGTTTGAGCAAGATCAGCGAAGAGAAATGGGTTTGAAGGATCCAACGTAATAGCTTGAGTATAAAGATAAATAACTAATTCAAACTTATCATCAACGAAAGCTTCTTTTGTACTTCTTTCAAGATCGTGAGGCGCCATTACCAATTGTTAACCATTTACATCTCTAGTAACAGTAAATCATCACAATTTAAACAATTGAAAATTCTTCTTCAAAATTACTAAGAAAACCAAAATTAAAAGGGTATTAAAGTTGGTTTTCCTTCTACTCATCATCTTCATCTTCTTACTACAAAATCAAACAACCAAAAACAGAAAAAATGTCAGTAAATTCAATGACGTCAAACAAATAATGAAATAATACTCTTAAAAGTTTCAATGAACAAACCTCTCCACCACTCTCATCTTCTTCATCATCTTAATCATTCACTTCTAATTTTGATTTGTTGGATTAATCTTCATCTTCTTCAGAATCTACTCAACCCCCTACAGCTCATGATGCAACAACTGCTACTACAGAACCTCCACCAACTGAAAAGACCAACCACCTCCTCAAAACCCAACTTCACCGTAGAATACCATGCCTCAGATGCCACCACCACCACCTGCAACACCAAAACATAGAACAAATCAGCAAAACTTAATTAAGAAATTGAGAAATTGATATTAAGAAATTAAAATTGAGAATCCAATTACAAACCTGACAATTGAAAAACCAAAATTAGAAGAACTAAATTTAGTGAGGAGTCATCGAAAATTAGCAGAGGAGCCTCTGATTTCAGCTCCTTGGTTGTCCCTCAGAGCTCGTACAGTATGTGATAAAGTACGGCGACTAGAATTTTTACCAGACTGAGAAGCTGACACCACATCAGTTCCTCCTTCACGCTTCTTCCTGGCTTGCTTAGCCATAAGTTGCCCACTTTGATAACATATCATCCCCTCCAACAGCAACTCGGGCAGCAACGTTTGCGGTTGTAGTCCGCATTTTGTCATCTTCTTCTTTGTTCGACTGCAAATGTAAACATGGAGTTTAATAGTTGTTCTTCTCACCGAAGGAATACAATCACTCAATTTATCAGGTGAGAACTGCAGGCATATATCATAACTGATACCTTGAGTGACTTTGAACGGCCTTCATCCTTGTCCTTGTTACCATCAGCCCCGGTGACTCCCTCAGCCTGCAATCAACATATTATGAAACCATGTTAGGTGTTTTCCTAATTAATTTACAAAGATGCATGAAGCAAAGAGCACTAACTGTCAAAAGGATATAGATGGCAATGATACATCTAATACGAATAGTTGAATAGGAATTACAAGGAAAACCCTAGAAGACTGCTAGATACAGTGGAAAAATCACTCGTTAGCTTCCCTAGGTGCCACATGTACAAAAGAGGCGGTATCAATGGTTTCTAGCACTCATTATAGATATGTAAGTGAGTAATTACAAGACAAACAAAGAATATTTAGTTTCATACTAGGTGTAACAATGAATTACCAAAAAAATATAATGGTAACAGCCAACGTTAATAAAATATAATAGACAACATTTATCAACACAAAATTTCATAGTGTGCAGGAAATAGTCCTGGATATGTTAAGAGTATTAAAAAAAAAAACAATACTCGTTTAACAAAATGCTATGGTGCTCTTCCTTCCAACCATGTTTTTCCTATTCATAGAACCACTTTCACATTTAACCAGTCTGGTATTTCGATAAACAAACAGTCTGTTAGTACATAAAGCTTTAGGAAACAAAAAGTAGCTCAGGGGGCACAATTTAATAGGGAATAGCAGAAATATTATATCAAGGCTGAAGCTATTAGTTTAGCTATAAAAAAATCCCATGAAGTTAACTTTCTAGCAACAACAGTTAATGTCCGAGGAACTTCATTACCTTAAAACTTCTGCATCCATGTATGATAACAGTAATAAACCAAATGAACACGAAAGAAATATGGATTTGAAACCATTATATAACGTAAAAGGACATATTGACCACGCATTATATTATAAAGCAAAATAGATTTATCAAAGCTAAATATGTTCAACATGAAACCAAAACAACTTTATTTGAACTTTCAATACTTTAAACTGACTCAAACTAAAAGATCAGGCCACTCACTTCGTTTCTTTTTCTGAGATTTTCTGCTTCTTCGCCTTGTTTTTTATCCAACTCCTCCTTGGCCTTCTGGTTCATCAATTGAATTTAGCGTCTAACATCTGAGGTAATGATAGTTATATGTCTCGGCTTTTCAACATCAACTCTCTACAAAGTTTCATCCAAGATTTAGATAAGTAGATGATCTACAGCCCCACAAACATATCACCATAAAAAATAAACATTTACATACCTGTTTTGACATCCTCACTAAATTACTTATCAATACATGTATTCTCTCCTCCACACACTGCAATTTAATTGCATAAGAAAACATCTAAAACCGCTAAATGAGACAGGCAAGATAAAACTAGTATCTCACCAATAATAGGCATCTCTCCACATCATTGCTTATATTCATACCACATTTTGACACTATCGTCAAGAACAAAAGGAAAAATATTCAACTAAGAAATCATTTATACATTTAGCACTATACCCAGAACTGGCAATCAATTACAGGAGAGAAAAATAAAAGGAGCTACTAACTGGTGTAGCACTATCCAATGTCTACTAGCAGATGGATTTTCCATTCTTGAAAAGTTCTGTAATGTTCTACACAGAGAAATATGAGAAAGATTTCAACCACGAACAGTCATAACCAAGACGGGATAATAAACCTCGAATAGCTTTCAAGTTGCAGGGATGAAATGTGACTGTAAATTGTAAAGACAGACACATGTATGTGTTAACCATTTCAGCTTTGCATAAAGAGTCGTTTTTCCTACTCATTTTATGCTTGGTTTTCTTGTGGGTTCTACTTTTGATGTTGCGGGAAGAAAGTACCTTATGAATACACAAGTCAGAATTAGTTAGACACGATTGTAAAGAGGAAAATTACTAGGTGAAAATGACAGAGTTCTGATTTTTGTACCTGATGTTCTTCAGTAGTCCAAAATTTCAGAAGATCCTTCTGCTCCCTGTCCAGTAGCACTTTTGTTTTATCTGCAAGATATTTTTAATTTGTGTCATGGGGTGTATAGTGATGTCTTTTCCACTTAGCTTTCTTGTTCCTAAATATACCACAGGCAATAGTCAGGTAGATTTTATCATGTTCTTCTGCTTCTTCTTGTACTTGTACTTCCACTAGCACAATTCTTCTCGTTTATCTCCTCCCTCTACCCTGTATCTGAATCTTCTGAATCTCATTCTCCTCATCCTTCTAAAAAATTTCATGTTTCAAACAAAGTTCCCAAATCTCAAAACCCTAAAATAAATACAAAAATCCTAAATTCAATATTTAGATTAAACAAAAATTAAACAACATATATGCGACTATGCAATGAAAAATGGAACTGGGTTTAAAGAACTTATCGTTTTGAATCACCATGATTTTTATTTAAGCTCCTTTGATGGGGAAAGAAATTCAACATCTCTGAAATTTGTGTTCTTCCTTCAATAATATCTAATCATCTCCAAAAACGCTTAAAAACCACTTGATCTATCACTATTTCACTCGAAATTACTAACTTTAATACTTTCAAAACCCATTAAAAAACCTAGATCTAGAACTCAAAGTTTACTGAACCTTGTTTCATGAAGGAAGGTATGAAATCTAATCGATGGTTTATTGATTGTGAAAGAGATTTAGTTGTTTTTGACGTTGCTGTTGATGGTGGTGGTAGTACAGAGGCAATTTTTTTTTTGACGTTGTTGTTCTCCAGGGAACAGAAGAAGAAGAAGAAGAATGAATGAAGAAAGAAAGAAAGAGAGATAATGGAATTTTGCTTGAGTGAAAATTCGATCTGCTTTCATTAGGGTATACCCATATCACGCATGTGAATCGCACACGCATGGGAGGAAATATCCTCCAGTGTTTTTCAGTTTGGGTAGAAACACAATGGAATGCATGTAAATAGCACACGTACAGGCTTCAGGTGTTACGACCCAGGTGTGACGAAGCGTGTGGCTGGCACACCTATAAAAAAATTAGTAATGGCTGGCCCCTGTTACAAAATTTTCTAAAATTCGTAACGGCCTCTACCTGTTACAAATATTTTCGTAACGGCCATTTGTAACAGGATTTCGTAACGACCAGTAAGCCGTTACGAATTTCTGTTACTAATCCGGGAATTTGGTGTAGTGGATATTTTCCACAGCTAAGGATGGAATTGGTCTAACTTTGTTTGATCATACATGGAGTATTAGAGAAGCTAGAGGTTTGCATGTTGACTGTACTACCAGAGACGAGCTAGACACTACACCATTTTAAGGGATTCGCAACCCAGTTTTGCAACGGCAGTAGGTCGGTTACGAAATTTTTGTTGCTAATCCCCATTGCTATTTTTTCGCAACAGATGGTTGTCGTTGCGAATTTTGCAACCTCACACACAAGGTTACGAATTGCAACCGCGCTCGGTTCAAGCGTGTGAACCACGTGCGTGGTCGGGAACACTAGAGCTTATAAACATGCCCCAGTCAAACTTTGGTCAAGACTTCCTTTTTTTTTCCACCCTTCATCCTAAGCTAACCTATATCCTGCCTTATCGTTTTTTCCCTTCTCAATTTTTTGTCTGCCACAGACTCTTTCATCTCCGCTGCTTTCTATCTCCTCTCCATCTCTGACCTCTTTCATCTCCTCCCCATCTATGCATGAAGAACTTCATCTCTTTCAGCTCTAAAACCACAGAAATTAACATCCAGTTTATAGATGAACTTGTAAACTTGATTTGGTTAGAGTTTCTCGGAGATTGAAGAAAGATGAAAGCAGTGGAAGTTAGGTTTAGGGTTTCTGTAGATGGAGATTAGGAATTCTTTTTGGTGATGTATAAGAAGGATTAGGATGGGTTTAGTTGATTGAGGAAAGGTTTATGGTTAATTAGATGTTCTGAAGCTGTGCTGAAGATGAATTGAAGAAATTAGGGTTTGAGTTTCTTATTTGGGAATCAATTGATGAAACTGATCGACCAGTCAAGGAGATATTTTTTATTGTAAGATGGGTTGAAGCTGTTGAAGAAGAAATTAAAAGAACTGATAATGATTATGAGTTTCTTTGTATCTCTGGGAAGAAGTTCAAGTTGGGAATTTGAGTTCGTACTTGAGGTAATCTTTCATTACTTAATTGAGGTATATTATATCTATTTAAGTGTTGAGGTATTTCATATAACTCTCTATTCACTATTTTTTTTATCAATTTTTCCTAAAATTTCAATTAGGGTTTCCAATTGTCTGTAATTTCGAGATTTTTGAATCGATTTGTTGAACTCACAATACGAGTATTAACCGGTTGAGGGTGTTATGAGTAAGTGGATCAATCAATAATCTTTTGTTGGGTTGTTTTGGTATGATTTTATTGATTTTATTGAATGTGATTGCAATTATAATTGTGATATTCGTAGGAAGGAGATGAAGTGGACGTTGAAAGTAACAAAGAAGATGCCACTGTTGAGGGTGTGGTTGTATTCAGGTGTAAAGGATTCAGGTGTAGTAAGGATTCAGGTGGGGGTGGGTGGGAAGAAGTGAAAGTAAAATCTTCCTTGCTACACATAGATTTTTGAGTCACCGAACACATCTTAGTATCAGACTATCAGTTAATAAATCTTTAATTTTCGGACAGACGAGCTCAAAGCTATCCTCCCTTTGTCTATCTGAATCTGACACACTGACTTTACTGCATATTCTTTTTTACCTACATAGTATAATTATTGCAATTGTCTAAGGTACTTGCTTCTGAGTGTTTACAACTTTTTGATATGGCATATTTTTAGCTCTTAATCATTGTTAAAATTTCATTCAAATTGTTGCAGTATATTAGGTCTTTGAGTACATCTAGTTCTAAAATTTAATAAACGTCTAATGCAAATAAAAGGAAAATACGCTATGGGAAATTAGGAAGTGTTTATGGTGCCGAGAGCAAAAAGATTAATGATGGAAGTGGTAATTTTGTATTGAAGAGGTTTTATTTTCATCTTCACTTATTAAGTACTGATTTAATTCTACTTGGTTAAGACGAGATCTCCAAGCTTGCATATTTTCTTGTACTTGGTTAAGACAAGATCTCCAAGCTTGCATGTAATTTGTTTTAATTTGTGAATTGCATGTGAAAGTTCTAGAGAGGCTACTTCATCATCTCCTAAGATGGATGTGATTGAGGAAAAAGGAATTTTATCCCTGGTCAAGCTAACAAGAAGTGGGTTGCTTATTTTTACATTTCCTAGAAGCTGCTCTCATGACACTGTCGATATTGTGTTGAAAATATTTGAGTCTTTAGGTACTGGGAATCAGAAGGCACTAATGTAAGTACCTTTTGTCTCTACCTTAGGTGAATTTTTAAATGTCTACTAGTTTGAGCCTCCAATCCTTGTACTTTCTACTCATTCTACTATATTAGGCTATTAGCATAGGATATGTGACAGAATTCGCGTGGTGACTACATTATTACATCAATCTCTGTCCATTCTAGTACTTCAAGTGTCCACATTATCCATTTTAGTTTCTAAATAATCCCTACTCAGATGTTTATTTGACTTAAAGGTATCTTGTTAGTCCCTGGTGGTTATCATAGATTTATGATAACACATGATTAGGTATCTTTTATATTGAGTATTGTCTGGTTGTTCAGTAGCACATGTTGTATCCAAAAAAGTAAATCATTTTTTTTTGTTTTATGCAGCACATCATTTGTTCGCTTCTCAGTTCAGCAATTTTTTAGTGCTATGCTTCCAAAATGCACCCCAAAATCCACTACCTGATTTTAGTTGATGCTTTTTTATTGCAGTTGGTGTCATCGTATTTTTCTCATCCAAGCAACCAGCTGTTTACTGAAAAAAAAAAAGGATTTGTGGATTGTTGTCCAAGAATTTGTGGGACGTGAACAGAATAAATTTGAAAAACCTTTGAAGGTAAAGTCAATATAACTGTTGAGTTACAAATTACACATATTAAATGAAAAATCGGGGAATAATGATAATATGGCGTCTCACCTTTTACTTTCATTTGTGGGTTACTGCTTATCTCTTATGGGAATGATGTTTTATTCCATCAAGTATTCTTGTCTTCATTACATTTTCCTGCAAATTTGGAAAATATATTATAGATTGGAGTAACTCTGTGCGTTAAGTATTTACATCATGGTGAGATGATAGAATTAATGTAGTCTTGATTTAGTTAAAGTAAGTATGTTCGTTTTTGTCTTATTTTCACACAATTATACATTGTTTTTATTGAATTTTTGATGGGATTTTGTAGAAATGATGTATTGAAAGATCAGTACAGTTTGTTGATTAAGCTTGTTGATCAGAAAAAAACGATAGCTTCTGTCGGAATTTTAATGGAAGGACGTTTTCATCCACTGAGGTTAGAGTGTGTTCTCATTAAATTTCACATTAAAATGGATGTGCAGCTAAGAATATGAAAATTTATACTTTGACAAGAAATTTTCAAGAATTCAGAACTGAAATTCCAGTATTTAACTGAAACTGATGCATTTCTGTTTGATTCTAATATTCTTGACTTTTACAGGTTGGAATTTGTCATATACTCTATATAGTATCTGTGGAATACACTGAATTGACTGAGATTGTCAATACACCTCCACCTGATTTACAGAATTTCCAACTTGTCCGGTTTGTCTTGGTCAGTTATGGACTTATCATTTGGGTTTTCTCTAAGGTTTATCTTCTCCTGCTTTTGGATTATGTTAAGTTATTTTGTTTGAATTTGATTGTTCAGAGAGACTAGACCAAAACATGGGAAAAGCTTCCCAAAACATATATGGAAGAATTTTAGATGAAGTTTTTCGTTTATTTACCTCACATGTCTTATTTATTTGGTTTATTTACATTGCAGAGACGTTCAAAAACTTTTGTGTTCGATTTGTACAGTTAAATGGCATTCTTTTCACTCGAACAAGGTATTCATTTGCAAGAGTAGAAACTCATTAATTCATTGCTTATTTTTTGTACTTATACATTTTTACCATCTGATTATGTCCAGCCTGGAAACATTTGAGGAACTCTTCTCTATGGTTGGCAGTGATCTCCATGTTCTTCTTTCATCAGGGCTAAAAAGTGAGCTGAATTTTTGGTCAGATGATGATGGCAATGAAATTTCATTGTTAGACTTGTTGTGGTTTTCATATTTACAGTTCATAATGTGAAGAGGAAGAGTGAAGGACAGTCATATGTTGAGATTTAAAGCGTTTGATTCTTATGCAGAATGCATTTACTACTTCCTTTGATTACTTCAGAGATGAAAACAGTTGACTAATCCTTGTACGAGCTATCTTTTACCTAGTATTCTGGTTTATGTTGAATGGCTAGCATGTAACCTGGATATTGTTGTTGGTAGTGGTCTGGAGGAGCAGCAGGCTTCAGCCAGGGACATTCCATGTGGTCAGGAAATTTCTTTGTGTGAGATACCTTGGAACAGATATTTGATGTAGGGTTATTCTGCCTCCTGCTTTTTAATTCTAACCTTTTTCCTTAGGTATATACTTGGTGTACTATAATTATGCTAAATTTTCAGATTATTAACATGTAGAAGCATAAAATAGTATCTTTCGATAACAACATTGTACCTCATTATTTCAAAAAGAAAAAAAAAATCTATTTATAATGGTTAGTACACTTGAGTATTCATGTTTCATGCTTTGCACCTTAAATGATCAGTTAAGTTATCTTTGAAGGTTTTAATCCATTTACCTTAGTAATTTGGACGGTGTACTGGAGCTATTGCTGTTTGATACTTTACATTATTGATAAGTTCTAAAGGCGAGTCTCATTCTTTTGTTTTGTATGTTTACAGGAAGAATCTTTCTTCAAGCACTCGTTTTGACATCAGGTGTAGTTTGTTCGTTGACTGGATACACTTTCTGGGATCTAAGTAGGACAGTCTAGGACCCATATTGTTTACCTGTCTCATGGTACCTATCCTAACTATCTGGATCATACAGGTCAGTTTTGTTATTTTATTACTTCGCATACATGAAGCTGCCTTATATTTGCTTATCGTAAAGTCTTTGACAAAAGACTCTGATTGGAAGAATTTGTGATGCTTTGTTGTGAGATCATAAATTAAGGTTGGAGAACAAAGCAGCAGCCATTAGGTCCTTTAGCAGCTGCAAGATTTGTAAGTTTATGTAGTATCTCCTTATAGTGATTTAAGTTAGAAGAACTTAGGAATTTCGTAACTTTCCATGAACTGAACTTGGGAACCAAGTATGTTTCTAATGTGTACACTAGTTTGTTGTGATACTTTAGAATACATTTGTATCAAATGCTCATACTTTTTGTTAACATCAATTGAAGAATTCATTTTTCATAATATGATACAGTTTTGTATGTTGAATGAATGAATGACATAGTTTGTATATCTGTGGAAATGATGAATATGGGGAACTGGGTAACTGCAGGGGGGAAATGGATTTTGACCAGGTCAATGAAGACTTGACCTTTTTTTTAAGTTGCAAAATATTAGCAACGTCTGTCATCTGTTGCTAAATTAGAACCAGAACCAATAACATTTTAGCTCCGGGTAGGGGTACTCCTGTAATTAGAAACAGCTTAGCAACGACAGACCTTGGTTGCGAATAAACAAAGTAGCAACGGCACGGGACGTTGTGAATCCTCGTTGCTGACCAAGAGTCGCAACGGAGCTTATGTCGTTGCGACCCCAATCAGCAACAGCCAGGCTCCGTTGCTAATCCCTTAAAATGGTGTAGTGAGAAAAAGCTGGAGTTGATGAGGCTTTCCAATGTGCAAGAGAATTCAGTGGACACATCATCGCTTTTAGGAGCGACTCTCAACCAACTCTTATGCTGCTAATAGGAAAATATGTACAAGCTAGGAAGCAAAGATACAAAATTAATGCAGACTTTGGCAACAACACTAAGTTTAACATAAATTTTATTGTGAAGGACTTTACTTTAATCATGAGATCTCAAATAATTTAGGCAGCAAAATTAGCTGTTTTTTGTAACAAATTTGCTATACAACATAATTGGTTAGATAGTAGCATGTGGGCTATATTAACTTTCTTAAACATTCAAACATGGAATGAGGATGTAACGTTTATCGTAATTCTCCTTACGGAAATTACGGTTCTTTTCTATCAATACAATGAGGGTAACCTCTTTTTCGAACAAAAAAAAAAAATCAAGACTAAGGTTAAGACGGTGTTGGTTCAGACCTTAGTCCAAGAGTCCAAATATTTGATGCATGATCATCAAGATGAAGGTCACCAGGCCCAAAGTTAATGACAGGGAGCTCATTAGGTTTCGCTTATTAAGAGCACTCCAAAACTAAAAAACAAAAAATTGATAAATTACATTTTCTAAACTTTTGGATATCAACAAATACGATCTTAATTGGAGGTGGACTAATTAGATCACGTGTACCTCCACAGCTAGATTAATTGGAGTGGTGGGCTTTTTAAGGCCCGGATGGACCAAACGGGAAAACAAAGTTTCACGGTAGACAAAGCCTCTCCACCTTTGGATTAACGAGTTGGGGTCTCATCCATACCTTAAAAGTCCCGATCCTATTATCAAGTGGTGAACGGGCATGGAGGCCAATTGGTCCATCTTTAATAGTCCGCCTTTAACAAGATCAGAAGTTCATGTAGTGCAGTAGAGGTGAACCGATTTGATGGTCAACAATGATCGGGAATCGGTTTAGTTTTTTCTCAAAGATATTTGGACATGATTGAGACCGACCCTGTCAAAATCCGTTTTCGGATCATAAATCGGTCCTTGTTTAGTTTTTTCTCGTGAATTAGCCCATAGTATAAACGAAGTAGGAACCTTATTGACATTCCCCAAAGTTAATTCTAGAGTAGTTGCCTTCGACAAATACTTTTACAACTAGGTAGGTAGATAGTGATGAATGAATAGATGCTTCCCTACAACTGACCCTCTGGTTGCATTTGAAGTAGCCCAGAAGATTAACGGATACAATATAATTGTGGAGGGAGATTCCCAACAGGTGGTGTATATTCTTTTTAAGAAAATCAACGTTACTCCTCGGAGGATTCAGCATTACATCGATGAAATATGCACGGAGGCCAGAAAATTAACTCGGTTGGGTTCAATTTTGTTCCAAAGAGAGTCAATTCCTTGGCTCATGCTCTTGCAGCTAATGCTAGGCGTCATGATGTCCAGACTTGGTGGACAGCTTCTTAAGTCCCGTGTGTCTTACTAACAAGTATTGCTCATGCAGGCGTCCAAACAAGTAAAAAGAAAAAAAAAAAATGATCTTTTGGTGGTATATTTTATTACCCATCTTTTTGTTTTACCAATTAATTAAAATGTAACTAAATTTTAAACTGAAATTATAGATATTACTGTCCAACGATTTTATCACTTTATTGGGCCACACCTAATCATGTAAATATTTTTTACAATTTACAAATCTACGCAGGTTAAACGAAAAAACCTAATAATGGATTAGTCAACAAGTCCCTATATTAGGTTGATTTTATCCTCTTACGAACAAAAAAAAAAAAAATATTATCATATATACCATAACTCTAATAAATACGGGACTTGGAGTAAAAACTACTCACAATAAAGTAGATGCATTTTATAAAACCTGCCTAAGGTCTATGCCACTTAATTGGGGCCTATAGCTGCATGACAAAATAGAGTCATTAAGAAGTAAAAAGGGTAACCCCTTATCCAACTATTTTACATAATGGCTAATTTACCCCTAATTAATTAGTATTAATTGGATGATTAATTGATGTTTAGTGAAAATAAGTTAGAAATCAACTAATCTTGATTCATCATCAAAACATGAAAAAAAAAAATATATATATATATATATTGAAAAAAATCAAACCAAAATCGGTATACGTTCATGCTCCCATTAACCGATTTTGGGTTGATTTTTTCAATTCACAAAAAAAAAAAACAGAATCGGTTTTTACACATGTAAACAAAAAACCGATTGTTGGAAAAAAAATCTCATACTCGATCTGAAAATGAGTATGATTTCATACTCGATCTGAAAATGAGTATGATTTCATACTCGATTTCAGTTCGCATATAAATTTCATACTCATTTTGAGATCGAGTATGATATCATACTCGTTTTGAAATTGTGTAAAATCATACTGATACTCATTTTTAATTCGGGTATAACCAGAATCGATTTACATGATGCACACGTAAAAACCGATTATTGACATTACACAACAGGAATCGGTTTATAAAAGTGCTCATGTAATCCGATTCTAGCAAAAAAAAAAAAGATACAGAAAAATTGGAAATTTTTTCTTACAACAATCGGTTTACTCGACACACATATAAAATCCGATTATGGGCTAAGCAGTTATGAATTCAAATGGTACACAATCGGTTTTTGTGGACGCACATATAATCTGATTCCAACAAAAAATAGTTACAGAAAAATGGTTATCCCTACCGTAACTGAATCGGGCTATGTGGACATTAACATTGACCGATTCTGGTTCAAATTTCTCGAACCAGAAAACATATCAAGGACAATCGGTCTTTGTGGGCATGAACATAAACCGTTTCTATTTGCAATCGGATCACATATACATTAACGTTAACCGATTCTGGTAAACCCGGAAAAATTTGATTTCAAAATTTTCAATTTTTGAGCGACTGCAGTTACTAAAACCTAGTTTAGAGGATTGGGTTGAGAAGAAAAGAAGAAAAATTAGTTGAAGTGGAGATGGAAATGAATTTGATTTTGATTTTGATTTTAGTTTTTAATTTTAAGATTTTGATTTTGATTTTAATTTTTAATTTTATGATTTTAGTTTTTAGTTTTATTATTAGGATTTAATGGGGACATATTTGTAATATTAGTATTTAATGAAGGGTAAGTTGGTAATTTCATCTCTTAATAATCTTTTTTGTCCTATAGTATAGGCCCCAATTTAGCCAGGTTATAAAACCCTACACACAATTAATTTGCAAAGATGAAAAATTGATAAGAAAAATCATAACTATTTGGTAAATAACTTGTACATCCTGGTAATTATTTTGTTGGGATACAGAGAAAAAAACGGCATAAAAATTCTTGTGGCATAAAATATCTACTCCGTTTGTTTTTTTTTCTTTTTTCTTTTTGGCTGAGTTCCAATTTAAATATATAACTAAGTTCCAAATTACCTCCATGCCATTATAATTAATTTTGTTCTTTCCTAACACATACTGTATTCTGTATAGATGCAAATACGTACAAAACATACAAGAGTTTCTAGCTGTATCAGGAGTTATCATTTTGCCCTCATCATATAAAGTCAAAGGCGAAACTGGAAAAAACTTTCTAACTTCACTGACCCTAGTTGTCATACATTTTTCTTGGCTGGGTTCCAATTTAAATATATAACTAAGTTCCAAATTACCTCCATGACATTATAATTATTTGTTCTTTCCTAACACATATAGTATAGAGGCAGATAAGGACAAAACATACGAATTTTAGCCGTATAAATTATCATTTTGCCCTCATTATATAAAGTTAGGGGTAAAACTGAAAAAAAAATTACCAACTTCACTCACCCTAGTTGTCATACATATATACTTTGTAAATAATACTTCTTGAACTACAAAACTGTTTTTTATACCAAGACAACCGGGGTTAGTGAAGCTGTAAATTTTTTTCCAGCTGCACTCATTCCTTTATAAGCCTGGCTAGTTTAAGACCTACCTGAATTATTTGAGGCCTCCCATTTTTATCACCCAAGATCAAAGAGATAAAGGTGTCTAAAAGAGATACGGGTTTTTAATTTACTTCAAAAGGACCCATTTTTTCTTCTAATTAATGGTAAGCCCCAAATAAATGAGGTAGGCCTCAAAATAACCAGGTTTGTAAAATAGATTACACTAATATCTATATAAGGGCTTAATAATTATAAGGCTTGAAAATTATCTTATTTATTTTGTCGATACTTATATGCATACATTAGGAAAAGAGGAAATCAATGATGGAGACGGAGGTGGTTTAAAATAAAATTAGTTAATAATTTATTACAAAAATTTATTATCAACCCTCCTTATTCAAATAAAAATTATTTTTGAACCATGATTTTAAACCACGTAAAAACCGCCCCCTCACACTAGACCCATGTTTTCCTTGAAAAATGGGGCACATCACTCATGTGTGTGAGCAGTTTTTATGTGGTCTAAAACCACGGCTCATATAGAATCATTATAATTTAAAACTATAGTGATTCTAGTAGGCCAAAAGGAAAAAGAATTCACAATGCAGTCCAACATAAATGACAATTGGGTTATCTCAAGTATGGATCCATCAAAAATGTTAAAAGCCTTATCTAGTCGATTCAATGATGACAAATTGACCGTGGGTTCAATCCCGCGGTCTGTCCTAACTGAGAGAGTCACGACAAACTGCCGGATTAGACCCGCGGTCAATCTATCATTCCTGTATCTAAGTTGTACTCAGCATGTTCCTGTATCTTATTGACCCTACTCAACATCCTTGAAAAACTTAAGAGTAACACTAATAAAATCATTTTGTGACTCCTAAATTAACCTATGGTGCGAAAAGATTGTGTTACTGGCGATTAATACTAGAAAAAGCTTGGGAATTATTTATGAGACTTGGATCCCCATTATTCTTCCACTTTCTTAACTCCAACCCTTTAACAACCTATTCATGTAAGAACCGTAACTTAACAATAATTCAAAATTTCCTTATGCTGAACAAGGTTAGACTAGTGAAGATAATCAATTGGAACCAAACTGATTATAAGCACCAGAAAATTTGCTACCTCAAGTTAACTAAGATCAACCATGACATTATGTGATCTTAATTACTACTAAATGATGAAACGAGATCCAAAAAAACAAACAATTAATGCTTAATCTTCTACTTAATATAATCTTTGTTCTTTTATCCATCTCTAATCTCCCAATATAGTTTTACTTCCAACTAAATCCTCAAACAGACGTCTTGCGCCTAGTTTTCTGAAAACTCAGTCAAAGAAGTGTTTGACAGACCTCATTTAGATCGACTATCACCTCCTAATCTTCACGGCAGCATGACATTCACCCCAAAAGATTAATACATATTTATATATTAAGCTTTTTGGACGAATGCCACGTACCGGTAGGGCTCAAAACTAGGAGATGATAGTTATCTATGAAAATGAAGTACAACTTATCATATCCTTCTTAATCGACGACAGTGAATGTGTTCAAAAAGAATTAAAGGAACAACCTTTCAAGGGGTGATGTTTTCTTCATCATGTAGATTGTCCTCGGATAATTAAAATTATTTTAATTCTAAATTTCAATGAGGAAGATCTACATGACAAGTAAAACACCCTCGCTGATAAGCAAACATGCTTTGCATCTTTCAAAGACACTAACTTACACAGACTGTTGAGCTAAGAAGTAAAAATTTTGACCCTAATCAAACTACCATACATACTGCAAAAGGATTTCTTTAGAACTTAACAAGCAAAAAATAGACCACAAAAAGTAGTGAATTCTAAGATCCAGACCTTTATAATATAAAATTAGTCGAGGCAAATACCATGTGGCCCAAAATCAAACCACATTACAAACATTTGCTTCTCCGAGGGATATAAGAACACCATCCCACAAAATTTTCCTGATTCCTACAATATGTTTTCATTCTTTGTTATCTACTGTAGCAAGCAGCAAATAACTAAAAATGACATTAACTTGTACATACTACCTACCTATATTTGTATACATTCATATTTTCTATATACTACTGTATGTTCAGAACTTCGAATTAGATAACAAAATCAGAAAACCAGTGATGCAAAATTAGGTACCTTGGGATTTAACAAGGGAACAAGATTGGAGACCCATCTCTCTTAAGCTTGCTCTCTGATACATCTAACTTGCTCATTTTCTCTTCGCACCAAAGCAACTGTTCCTTGCTAATCCTAATCATCCTCGATGCCCTAGATATAACTTTAATGTCAATGAGTCCAAATAACAGCTCTACTTCTTCTGTTGTTGCAGGCCACGTTTTCTTTTTCCACCCTTTCTTCTTTTTACGAAGTTCCTTGATCTTTAACATTTTCTGAGATAAGTTGCAAACGAAATGAATGAGTAAAACGATATAACTGACTAGTATACACTACAAACATGTCACTCAATACAAGAATGGCAATTAATTGGGAGGAAATAAATGAGCTTGTGCATTAATTTACTAGAGGCCGTTGGAACAAATCACTTGAGAAGAAAAACAAAATGTAATTCAAAAAGCAATTTAAAAATGAACTATTGGTTGTGACTTTATAAAGCAATTGACTTGGAACCCACATGCTGCAACAAGACAAACCATTTGCCAAACCTTCAACATTGGAAATACAAATCAGGTCTACTTGCTAAAAGAAAGTTGCTGTATCATGTCCTTTACAGTGGATAGGGGACCGACACTATCTCCTAAAGAAAGATATACAATTATTGGCCAACTTTCTTCATTCTTAGTGGAGAGGACTGTGGTTAATAGACCTAAAAAGCCCACAGCTAACACAATTTTAAGTGTATTTATAAACACCTTTGAAGGGATATAGAGGTACCTAAAATACAACCCTATGATATATTTACCAAGGTATGAGGTACATCTAGTGCTGAAAACTATTTCTTGAAAAGTGAGGTGGCAAAAGATGGTTTATGATGAAAAAGTAGGATGAATAGTAGATTGATTTAACAGCGCAGAAGTGTAAAGTATATTATCAGGCTAGATATTTGTGGTTGGATTACCTTATCAAGGGCAGATTGAACAAGTTGAAGAGGACTTGCAATATGATTCTGACCTCCAAATAAACTAAGAATTTTACTTTCCTTTTTCTTATCCATCTTCAAGAATGCATGAAAGGTCAAAATCGAAGTCTTGATTATTTCAATAAGGTCAGAGGCAAGGACTGGTTCATCTGACTCTTCTTCATCATCATCCTGTTCTCCTTCCTTCACTATCTTCTTAGCAACTAAAAGAAAGTACAAAAGCATTAGCAAATCACTTCAAACATAATACTGTAGCAATAAACAGTTTGTTCTCTGCGCCAGTTAAACATGACCCTTACTAATTCGAGTCTGGTAAGGAAGTTCAGATTTCTACATCAAGCCAAAGTTCATTAATATATGTAGACGCATTACCTTGAATGCTTGGAACCTGAAGCATCTTGGTAAAAGAACTTCTTGTTCGAGCATAAATTTCAGGGCGGAGACCTTGGTCAAATGGCTCGTTTTCAACAAATCTTTGCAATAGAACCTGGAATTGCTGAAATAGCTGAGCAACACGGCTGTAACAGGTAGGGTTTTCAGGATTGGACAAAATTTTCTGGCTTAGTTGTGTATACTGACAATGAAGAGCCTCCCAGCTTAAGCAAATTTGTGCTACATATGCAGTCTCAAGATCCTGGTACGGATCATCTTGCTGAGGCTGCAGGTACTCTTCCTCACCATTTTCTTGAGGATGCTCCTCCTTTTTCTTGAAAGAGAGGGATCGAAAAGTAGAAACGAGCTTTTGAGATGCAGATCTTGGAGATTTTGATTGCAATTGCGTGCCTGCATATCAAAGAAAATGCTTCCATGAATTGAGTAATCTTAGTCAAAAAACTATCAGTACTCAAGGGAACAGGAATTAACCATCATATGCAGTTAAACCATGGTGGTTAGAATAAAGTAAATCTTATAGGCCCCAATCTAAAAGAGCAAGAAGCAAATGCAAGAAACATATGTCCCCTCAACATACACAAATGATTCCACTAAAATCATAAAATGTGCACACATGATGAATCTAAAGCGTGGTGGATCATAGTGCCATAACTTAAATAAGCAACAAAAATACAATGGTATGGCCTGAACTCAGAAAACAAACTCCCCTTGATTATTAGACACATTTGCTTACATATATACAAAGTTCTACAAACGACATTCTTATTCACATCCCAACAGAAAACATCAGTCCTTAGTTGACAAATTCTGCCTAAAACAACAGAACATCAACAAACACTAATCTAATATGCTGATGAAGTACTAAAATCACAAAATTGATAAAATCTGAGTTGAAATTGTGTTTATACCTGAATCGTTCAATCTCTGAACCATCATTCTGTCAAAGAACAACATGAGTTCACAATACTTATCATAACTCGAATCGAAACTACAAATCTGCAGCTGCTGATTAATATCCCCCATTTCTCTGAACCCACCACTAGAATTTGTTGTCTCATCATCCTCTTCTTCAGGTACTGATTCTTCAGGTATCAAATTCATAAAACTGTTCCTCCTTAATTCTTTCATTCTCTTTTTCACTTCATTCAATATGAAATCATCATCATCATCCTCTTCCTCTTCATTCACAGGATTCTGATTCCCATTTCCATTCCCATTCTCCATTTTCATATCCTCTGGTGCTGGAACTGGTTGATCCTCTAAATCTTTCTCTGCAACGGGTTTTCGGGCTTTTCTAAACCCTTTCACTTTGAAGAAATCCATTGAAAATGCTCTAAAGAGATGATGAAATCACAGATTTAAAGAGGAACCCTTAGATTTGAATAGTACTTAAAGTTGAAAAGAAGAAAACTTTCGGTATTTAAAAACAGTGCTTTTGAAGATTGTAAAAAGTTAAAGATACTCCACTCAAAGATCAGATGATACTACTTCTTGTTTACAGAATCAAATCTGGATTCTAAAACCCTAACCACCACTTGCAGAGTGATTAAATCACTGAAAAACCCTAAAAACAGGGGATAATAAAATCTTCAAAATCTGAAACTCCTTGGAGAAAATAACAAGAACCCTTTGCTTTAATCTAAAATGAAACCCCAAAATCTTCACAAAAATTCAACTCTTACACTCACGGTGATTAAATCCCTGAAAACCCCTAAAATAAAACAGAGTTTCATGAAAAACCCCCAAAATTTCTTCAAAATCTGAAGTTCATTTCTTAAATCAACAACAACCCTTTACTTTAAACCAAAATCAAACTCTAAATCTTCATAAAAGTTGAAACCCTTTCATAAGATTAGCTCTTCTTTTCACTCAAACTCACCATTTTTTTCACACCCTCCAACACCTCCTCCTGAAACAATGTGATGGGAGGAACAAGAAAACACAAAAGTTTGGTTTATGTTCCAGAGAAACCCTAGAAACCTGAGAGACAATAAATTAAAAATACTCAAAACAAGCCATAAAATGAGTATGAGTAGGAGGAGTACTTGATTAATTTCCATTTTTTGATAAAACATTTTATTTTAAAATTTAAATGTTAAAACTTTAATGTTTGTAGCTTTGGATTCCAAAATGCAAAACCCTAGAAAATATAGGCAGGAGGGTACAGACTCATGTCTTTGTTTCTTTTTTAAGCATCAGAAACAGAGAGAAAGAGAGGAATCTTGTCAGAGGGAGTTGAATTCACAAGGCCCAACTACTTAAAACGTGAACTATTTTTGTTTTTTCCTTTGATTGCTTTTGTCTGTGGGTTTACTAATTTCTCCTTAAAAAATTAACATAGTCTTGACTTTTGTGCTTTTGCACATTGTAAAAATCAATTTCAAAAGTTAAAAACAAAAAAAATTACTGCAAAAGAAAGTTGTACCTTTTTTTAAAACAACGAGCAGAAAATTCAGAAGTCAGTCTGTCAATAATATTTCAGAACGACTTATAAAAGCAGAAAAGTAAGCTTTTTGTGAAGCAAAATAGTTTTGCTTCTGACTTTTGTTTCTGACTTCTACTTCTGGAGAGGCAGAAGTCAGAAGCAGATTTGTATCCAAACGCGCTATTAGCTTCACATTTGAGTAACTCTTTTTCCTTTTGATATATTGACGGTTGTTTGGGTAAGGCAAACAAGCCAGTTTGCCATTTTTGCTCCCGTTATGGCATGATAAAGTGATAAACATCACTCACCCTTTTCTACACTTCTCAACTTTTCATTCATTTATTATAATCTACAAAAATTCTGCCTAATTGGAAAAATATGCTACTTAGCCAACCAAGGTGGAGTCTCAAACGAGCGATAGCGTCTTGACCCTAAAGCTTCGGTAGAAACTACATTGTGAGGTCAAGTTTACGCCACCAATCAATTCTAGACTTAACTAAACAAACATTCAATCATATTTCGGCCTGGACTTGATCGATCGGTGTAGTCTACATCGCCTGGTAATACTTCATCTGACGGCTACAAATCCATCACCATATAAATACTCAGTTTCAACATTATTTTAACTCACACCTTTTCTACACTTCTCAACTTTTCATTCATATTTATTATAATCTACAAAAATTCACCATGGACGGGTCGTTTGTGGGAACAATATCGGTGATAGTTGGGATACAACTATGGACAGGTCGTTTGTGCTCGAGTGGGAGAGTATGATAAGTGGTTAGGACATATATTTGTCTCACACGAGGCACGAACGTCTACATTATATCGACGCCTTTTTAGCATTTCTGGAAATATCTCTCTAATTAACCATGCTCGGATGGGAGTGATTCAGGAATGGGTGAACTTCCCGGAAGCTTCTATTGGATGACAGTTGTGGAACCGTTAAAATAAAAATCACACAATGTTGGATGACTGCAGTGGCTAAGTGGGGAAAGTATCGGTGGAGGGCCGGGTCTGGTCATCACACAATTCCATCAACAAAATAATAATTGGTGAAACCAGTGAGAATATGTTAACTATGTTATAGCACTGCTCGTTCGAACTCGCAAGCGTTGCTATCTCAAGCTTGTTTGTCAAGTTTAGTTGCCAAAACTATAAGTCCTGATTTCTAGTCTACTTATAGCTAAATCTTAGATTAGGATAGTAAGTGTAGTTAAGATTTCGACTCCATGGTTTTCATCGAATGAAGACGAAGAACTACTCATGGGAACTTGTGGAACTTCATCAACAAAAGGTATGTGGAGACTTGAACTCATCTATCACTCAAAAGTCTATCTACTTTATCTCCTATTTGAGAACAAAATCGTATTGCTATATAGACTTCAATTATACACATTTGGTATTTCGAGCCTAGTTTATCTCGCTTATCAATTTATCGAAATATGTGTTGGTAAGCTTTCGCTTTAACCAAGTTCATCTTTTATTCTTGACGAAAGTCAAAAGATGATCATGTGAAAATCGCCTTGTAACATCTTACATGATTTGTGTGAGACAGTCATTTGATGTAGACTCAGAATGTTTTGTATTGATCATTCGATCACTTAAAAATTGCTTTGAAGCTAATAGTTTGTGTGAGACATCTATTGTCGTCTTCCAAGAATGTTTAAATGATTGAAATGAGGGTTTAGAACATGTAACCATGATTGGACATAAACATAGTGTGTATTTACACTTGAAAATTACTTTGAAGCTAATAGTTTGTGTGAGACAGCTATTGTCGTCTTCCAAGAATGTTTAAATGATTAAAATGAGGGTTTAGAACATGTAACCATGATTGGAACCATGGTATGCTTACCCGTACGCGTACTGGTTGGTTGTTGGAAGTCCGTGAACTAAGTATGCGTGCCCGTACGCGTACTGGCGGAAGTTCAAGTTCCGTGAATTTCTGTTGGAGTTTGGAAGTGTAAAATGGTATGCGTAACCGTAAGCGTACTGGTGTAACCAAACTCAGTCTGTTTACTTAGGTATGCGTACGCATTTTCATACTTAAGTAGGTTATGTTCTAAAATCGGTTTGTTCATGAACTGATACATTTATATAAAAAGGAATGCAATCTTTTGCAAACCGTGGCTATAATGTTCATGAACTGATTCGAGTGAATCAAAATCGATTTTGCTTCAATTGTGTCTTGTATACTTCTATGAGAATATAAACAATTAAACAACTCTCTAACTAGTTTCATTTGAGTTATTTGAACTAGTTATGATAAAGATGAATAAGGTTGATATGAAAATGCTCATATGGCTAACCATTGGTTAACTATTGTTGAACCAACTAAGTGTACACATTTAGGTATAGTTACCTTTATCTAAATGACGATACATTTAATTTGTGTATAACAAGATAAGTTCGATCTAACAGTTGAAAGATATTAGCTTGAATCTAATCAGGTTTTCATCTAATGGTGAATATTGAATGCTTTGTTATCAAGGTAACATTGATTGCAAACCCTGATTTGGAGACTATATAAATGAGAACTCTAGCAACTGGGAAACCTAATCCCCACAGCTCATGTGTGATACTAGTTGCGACTAGAGTCGATTCTCCTTTAACCTTAGGTTTTTCTAAAACCCAGTAGGTTAACGACTTAAAGACTTCATTGGGATTGTGAAGCCAAGCCCAACTATTTCTCTGTAGTTGCATGTTCTGATCTTACTGTTTTTTATTATGATTGAGTACTATCTTATTTAAGATTTACTCGAGATTTATCTCCGATATGCAAGATTGAAAAGTATTCACAAACATCTTCATCTCATCGTTTGTGATTCCATAATATCTTGTTTCGTTAATCGATTAAGATTATTATGAGGTGATTGATAATACTAGGCTGTTCTTCAGGAATATAAGTGTGGGTTATCAATTGGTTCCTGTTCACCTTGATTTATCAAAAGACGGAAAATACTTGTAGGTATATTTGTGGGAGACAGATTTCTCTATTCAATAGACTTTTCTGTGTGAGACAGATTTGTTTATCAAGTCTTCGACTTTGGGTCGTAGCAACTCTTAGTTGTGGGTGAGATCAGCTAAGGGAACCAAGTGCGCAGAATCCGGCGTGGTTCAAGAGGCGTAAGGAACGCAATTGTACCTTGATCAATATGAGATTGATTAGGGCTCAACTACATTCTAGTCCGAAGTTAACTAGTAGTAGGCTAGTGGAATTGAAATAAGTGAAAATAGGACTCCACTCGATGAACCTTGAAACAAGAATGACCCACAGCAAAAAAAACTTGGGAGTTCTGTAGCGGCTGAATACAATGTGGTGTTCAAATCTGTACTAGGTCCTTGGGTTTTTCTATATTTACGGTTTCCTCATTAACAAAATTTCTGGTGTCTGTGTTATTTCTTTTCCGCATTATATTTGTTTATATAATTGAAATATCACAGGTTGTGCATAAGTTCAATCAATTGTGAATCCAACCTTTGGTTGTTGATTAAATTGATTGACACTTAGATATTGGTTTTTGATACCTGATGAGTGCCAAATATTGCATATTTATACACCTTTTTATTGGCATTTTTTACTCATCTTTTGTGCTCAAGAATCGGATATTATCCCAGTTAATGTTTTCTTTTGTTTTCAAGAATAAATATTTGTATTAATTAATTTTGTGTTTTTAGGTAATAAATAAAGCTCGGAGAAATTGAGGAGCCAAAAGAGCAAAGAATTGGAAGCATGCGTCTATGGAACAGAAAGCCAAAGCCCGCGCACAACAGTTGCAACCCAACAAGGAGCAACCCATCTACAAGACATGGGCCCAATATATCCAAGACCCGACCCACGACCCGGATCCGAGCCCGTTCTTTCCGAGCCGTTAGATTTGGTCTCTTCGTCATCCAACGCTCGCTCCAACCATCCCATCAAATATCGATGTGCCCGCTTCACACCCTAGTCCCCTATACCCTTATCCCCTCGACCACATTTTCATTTCCCATTTCACCTTCTCTTTCTTCACCCGACACAGCTTGCAGAGCTCCACCTCCCTCTTCACCCGATCAAACCCTCTGCTCAGCCACCTTCTTCACTACCACCTCCATACCCTGACAGAACCAACCGCACCATTAACAGCCGCTCCATCACTCTGTCTCGAGATGTCTCTAACATAGCTTCTCCATACCCTAGAAGCTAGGTTAGAGACAACTAGAGCTAGGGTTTCACATCAAATCAATCAAGGGAGCTCTGAGACGAATTGACAAGAGCAAGAGCACGATTCAGAGACGTGGGTGAGAGAGGTTTACTTTTAAATTTATATTTTGAAGTAAATTAGGGTTTGAAATTGGCATGTATAAATAGAAGAGGTAGAGGATGTTTTTGGGGATGCTGGGCTAGCTGTGAGCACCACTTAGTGTAATTTGTATCATGTTCTAAACTTAATTGCTAGGGTGTTTGATGAAACCCTAAATATCATGCCAAGCATGTTTGTCTTTGGTTTGATTTTGTTGTGTTACAATATGATTAAGATTAGTAGTTAGCCATTGAGCTTATAAGCCTGTGATGAGTGGTACTATAAGAAGACCACTCATACTAGGGCTGAGTTAGCAAAACTAGTTAATGAACATCTAGCCAAGACCTTCAAATGAAGGCACAAAATCATAGCTTGACTTACATTGCCTGAGCATGAGAATTAGAGGTGGATTCACCACTTTAGTGTTCTCTAAAATTGTTACTACCTATTTGATACCTTAGTTCACTTTGTCACAATTTCACTTCAGTCACATCGACAACACACCGAATATTTCTGTCACCTCTTAGGAACTCAGTCTAGCAAGCTTTGATCAATATATTAGCATCACAAGTCCTTGAGGATCGACCCGTATTTGACCCATTGTTCTTCATAGTAGACACTGTGCACTTGCGGTTATCACAAGTAGGCTAAAATCAGACCATCTTCCCAGCCTACCAAGTTTTTGGCGCCGTTGCCGGGGACTTGGCGTGTGCCCTGTCGATCATTTGCTTGCCTTTACTGAGTTCATTTCACCCTTGTACATACTTGTTGTGTAATATTACTTGTAGCCCTGTTTTACTATAACTTAGCTAAAGTTTTTCTTTTTCTTTTTCTTGCATCCTTTACATTCTTGCATCTGTATTGCATCTTAGCAATCATAACTTTTTGTTTCCCTTCCATTATAGTTGTAGCTTAGTTTAACTTTGCATATCTCTGCATCATTGCCTTGCTATAGTTTAGTGTAACTATCATCTGTAGTTTTTCTTTGTAGTTTTTCTTTTATCATCTGTGATAGCTGAACTTGCAGTGGTTGCTGTCATTGTTGTAGTTCTGTTTGCTTAAATCATAGCTCTCAGCACATTATCACCCTGCAAAAACCCCAGACCATCACCGCTGCATATCACATCTTTCATTGTGCAAACCTTTTGAACTTGCTGGTTAATGCTTTCTTGCTTTAACTGTGAAGCTCTGGGAACTAAATTCTTTGTTGAGATGCAGGTACTTGCTGTACTTGCTGTGCTTGCTGTGAGGCTGTGCTGCTGAGCCAACCCAAGGAAGACAAGGAAAAGCTCAAGTTTGAGCTTAGCCTGTGAATGAACTGTAATTGAACCTTGCATTGCCCTGTGAGTGAGGTAAGCCTGTAAGTGCAGTATTTTGTGAGTCTGAGTGCATAATAATGAACAACTAGCTTTTGATGCTCATAAACATGATGCTGTGATGAATGTTATGCCATGTATGCTCACCAAAAACCAATAACAACTGAATAGATGCATGCTAAACTAGTCTGATGTCTTTGAGTTGAACTCTAACTTGGTTAGCAAAGATACCTGCAAACCCCAGTTGAAGTCAACTGAGAAAGTTGATATCAACTGACCCGGTTGACATCAACTGAGATAATTGATACCATCTACCCTGTACCAAGCCTATTGACAGACTTGAATGAACACCTGTGTATCTCTGTGTGTGCATCTGTGATTTCTGCCTGCATGATAACTTAGTTACCTTGCATGACCAATCACCCATGAGTTGTGTGCTGGGCTTGATCTGAGCTGTGTAACCCTTAACCTTCATCTGCCCTGAGCCAAGCTCCAGCCCCTGAAGCTGTTGAGCTTGTGCTGTAACTTGCATAGCTTCAACCTGCCCTGCAACCCATATGTTCAACTCCAGCCCCTGAAGCTGTGAGCTTGAGCAGCAACCTGGTAAGCCTGCTATCAGCTGAGCTGACCCATATGCCCTGCAATTTTTGGGGCTTGACCTGTCAAAAATTTGAGGTCAACTAAGCCAGTTGACACATTCTATGGTATGTTGTAAAAAGCTGAAATGTGTGTTGTAGTGTAACCTGTGCATTGAACCATTGGGCTTAGCTTCCCTGTCTTGACCTCAAGCCCCTGTAGCTGTGAGGTTGAACTTGGATAGTCAGGCTAGCTACAAACCAAAGATCAACAACCCTGAGCTTACCACAGACCCTGTTAGCTGAGTCCTTTTATTGCATGAGTTTGCTGAGCTCGTCCTCATCTTTATCTTTGTCTTTGAATGCTTGACTTTGTTTGAAACCCTGTCAACTGAATAATTGTCACTAGTTGAATGCTAGGCCATCCCTGTGACCTGAGCATAGCCTAGAGCTGCCCTGTATTCAGCTCCAGCCCTCTGCAATTGTAGAGACGAGGCCGCAACCTGGGTAACCAAGTTCTTTGCAATCCCAACTTGACACCACAGCCCCTGTGAGCCATCTGCTCCCCTATGTAACCTGTTAAGCCATTTTGTTGACATCCTGAGCATGTTCTTTTGCATCTGTGTATGATCCTGTGCATCATTGAAAGCCTGCAAATCTGTGAAACCCTGTTGACTCTGTCACCCATTTGCTTATTATGTACCTACCGTGCTTTTAAGCTTTGCAAATTTGTGTGATCTGTGAGCCAAACTTGAGCGTACTCTGTAAAAATTGGTTAACCAATCTGCCCTGAAATTCCTGTGCTCTATACAATTGCTGTTCTGCGCATAAGCTGCAATGTGCAGTGATGTGTCATTTTTGTGAGTTGTGCTATTCTGTGCAGTGCATAAGCTTGTGCTATTCTGTGCTGTGCATTTTACCCTGTGATGTATAGCAGCAAAAAGCACACCTTTGTGCTAAGCTCTGTGAAATGGTGTGACAATTTACTGGGAGTTTGTGTTCTCTGTCTTTGTATTGCTCTGTGCACATAGCCTTTTCATGAGCTTGAACTAGACTTAGACTTGTCTTTGTGCAATTCTTAAAGCATTCTGTCTCTTGAAATGGAGTGTCACTTTGTGAAAATTGTGCACAAGCTGAAGCCCACACAACCTAGGCTGAGCTGAGTTGCAAGTTTACCTGTGTAAACCAGTGCTGCAAACCAGAGCTGAGTTGCAGTTGCACATTACTCCCTGCAAGCCGATCTTTGCATCGTTTTCTGTGAGTTTGCATTGCATTGCATTGCTCTTTTCTGCAAAAACCTGCACACACCCTGTGCACAAACTGAAACCCACACAGCTGGGCTACACATAAATTTGTTCTTTGCACAAACTAAGCCCATATAAACCAAAACAGCCCACTTAAACCAACCATTGAAGCCCACTGTGAACTGGGATGTGCATTTGCACTTAGACTAAACAACCTGGGCTCTGCACAAATCTGAAGCCCATTGTACCACAAAGCAACCTTTTGGGCTTACACTTAGAATCAGGTGTCATTTTCTTTTGTGGGTTGTATCTCTCTGGGCTGTGTACAAACTTGTCCTGTGCATAAGCTATTTGCACAAACCAAAGCCCACATAAACCAAAACCCAAATAAACCAAAGCCCACATAAACCAAAGCCCATTCAAACCAAAACTGAGCCCTCAACAACTGGGCTTTGCATAACCTTTGGGTGTGCATTTTACGTCACACAGGGCTTGCATCTGACTTAGTATACTTGATGTGTGCTAGGCTATATGCTTCTTTTTTAGCCCAAATTGAGTTGCTAGACCATGTCAGGATTTTGGTCTGCATCTGGGGATGGAAACAAATCCATTAGAGAGCTTGCTTACGGGCATGCTTCACAATATGAACTCCCCACATACTATAATGATTTTAGGGAATATTATGAGCCTTCTCAGGGCCCCGACTTCACATACCCTAATCATTATGAGCACATGTATCATCCACCACAGGTTGAAAATGAACAATTTTCTCATACCCAATCATCACTTTTAGATCAATTAGAAGCTCAAGTATCTGCTTTAGAAAGGCAATTACATGTGCAATCTGTCGAATCTAATCCCCCTAGACACTATGAAATGTATGCTTGTACCTTATGTGGTAGCTTAGACCACCCTGTTGAGAACTGCTACATTTTACATGAGTTTAGACAGTCTAGGGAAAGCCATGATAACCATGCACACATACATCATCCATCACAGTGGGAAGTTGAACAATGTTATACTCCCCCAACCCCTTGTATGCAATCACTAATGGAAGAGCTCATAGAGCAAAACAATGATATACTTGGATGGAAAGCATTGCATGAGCATCCCTTCTCTAGTGAACCATATGCACAACCATACACTGAATATGAACCCAATCTAGTGGAAAATGAGTACACTAGAAATGCTAATAGGGAAATGCATTTTTGTGATGATGATGATGATGAATATGATATGTTAGAAGAGCATGTGTATGCAGATAATATGATGGAATCTTTGGGTTCAGAGACGTTAGGCGTCTCTTCTGTGAACCCTATGAATGATACTTCTTCTAACATTCATATATGTGATGTTGATTCTGAGCTTGGGTTTGTGAAATTCTTCAGTGAAAGTGAGCATGCTATACCACCTGTTTGTGACTTAGGAATAGTTGATTTGTCTCGTTGACACAGATGATTGGTGCATGTCTCGATTCCATGCCTAGGTTACAGCATGATATCTCTCCTGGTTATTTTGTGCATGAGAGTGATGATGATTATGACATGGAGCTTGATGAATTATTCTATGCTGGTGAGCATGATTTACCTTTTTCTGACCTTAGGAAAGTATGTGATGGTGCAAATGATCTTATGCATGAAAACAACTTAGATGTACCTAACCTCTCTCCTAAGGCACAGATTGAAACTCCTCCACCAAACCTAGGTGTAGTTTGTAACAAAATTGCAAAACCAACTTTTCTGAAAATGCCTAACTTAGGCCTAGAGCTTTGTGCTTCCCAAGTCCTCCTGGACTATTTTGCATCAAAGTATAACACTTTTAAGGAGCCACAGTTGGAATGTGTATGTCTGCCTGTTATTAGCAAAACTCATTTTGAGTTAGACCTTTTGCATGATGTACCTTTAAAATTGCAAGATTTTGTGCTCTCAAACACACCTGTTGACAAGTTTAGTGGTAGGCCTGAGAAAGGGTATAATTTACGGCCTACGTGTTATAATCCGCAAGTGCACGGCGTCTATTGGAGACGCAGCAAGTACGGGTCGATCCACAGAGACAGGTGTGCTCTAGTTGATTCTACGGCTTGCTAACTACGAGTTCTAGTGATAACGAGTGACAAAATGTAACAGAATGTAACAAAGATATTTTGGTTGCCGAAACGGTGAGTTGTGATCAAGTGAACCTAAACTAAGTAAAAGATCGTGACAAAGGGTATGCTAAGGTCTCAAATCCACCACTAACCCTATCATGTGTTCAATTCGATTGCGTTCTTGTTCTGTGGAAGCTAAGGGTAATGTGTCAATCTTATCATTAGCTTTTTCACTTAAGGAGTTTCACCTGGTAATAGCTCAATTCATCGACTAAGGTTGCTAGTTCGGAGTACTAGTTGTCTAACTAAGTACAACTAGTCAAGGGTTAGCACTAATCATTCAAGCAAGAGTCGAATCACTCTCAACCGGTCTTAACCTAACTACGAGTGCATCCATGGCTTTGGTATGCACTTTGTGAGAGTAAAGAGTTGAGGTGATAAATATTGAGCATATTTGATACATTAAACATTCAAGAACAACTCAACATAATTGAGATCACAATCATGAATTAGGGTTTCACTGAAACCCTAACAATTAAATTAAAACATCAAATTAAAGCAACAAAGAACAAAATAATACTAAGTGACTGCTCTGGCTAATCCAGGCGTGAGCATTATCATCTCTTACATCTTCTATTTATACATATCAAGCAAACCCTAAAACAGCAAACCCTAATAATTCAAAGATCGAAATTAAATATTAAAATAAACCCATACCCTCTACTCTCTGAATCGCCTCTCTTCTTTTGTCAATCGTCTCTGCGAATTCCATGTCAAGTTGGTGAAAACCCTAGCTTCACTGTCTCGGTCCTAGCTTCTACCATAATCTAGAAGCTATAGATGGAGAAGTGTGAAACAAGGGTGGCGAAGGTGGTACGATGATAGTTGTTGGGATGATGGTGACAGGAGAGGTGGTGAGTGGGTGAAGAAGGTGGAGGAGCAGAGCTGGTCGGGGAATGGGGGAGTGGGTTTTGCGAGAGAAGAAAGAGAAGAGGAAGAAGAGAAATGGTTGATCGAACAGGTATAGGGTTAGGGTCATTTTGTTGTGAGGCGGGTGCAGTGCGGACGATGAGACAGCCGAGCGAGCGTCGGATGGAGCCGACTACGATCTCGAACGGTTGAGGATGGTAAGCGGTTTTTGAGCGATCCGGTGTTGTACCTGAGCATCAAGAGATGATGTATAGTGATGGAGCGACCGTAGGATGTAGAGGATCGAAATCTCAACGGCTCGGAATGAGCGGAGTTCGGATCCGGGTCGTGGTAGCTCTAGCCCATGTCTTCTTTGTTGGGTTGCAACCGATTCGCGTGGGCTTTGGCTATCTCTCCATAGATGATCGACTCCAATTCTTCGCTCTTTAGCTCCTCGGATTCTCCGAGCTTTATTTATTACCTAAAAACACAAAATTAATTAATACAAATATTTATTCTTGAAAACAAGGAAAATACAGAATATGGGATAATATCTGATTTATAAGCGCAAAAGATGAGTAAAATGCCAATAAAAAGGTGTATAAATATGCACTGTTTGGTACTCATCAAATACCCCCAAACCTGAATTTTACTTGTCCTCAAGTGAAACAGAAAATAAGAAATCCTAACTATACCCATCAGCAGTCTCTCGAATGCATTTAGCGTATGCACTAAGCCTTTAAACCCCTAGGTGTCCCTAGTGGACGAGTTGTAGTCTCGTGAGGGTTTACAAGAGGTGTACCCACAAAACCTTCTCCAACTTCGAGTGTAAAAGAGTCTCAAGCCTCCAAGAAGCTATGAGGACATAGAGTTTCGTGCATGCTAATAACGAAGTTAGAACTATCGAAGAACGCATTCTCATCCTTAAGTCTTTGAGCGAGAAGTAACCATACCATATGAAAGAATTCGGATTCGATTGTGATCATAAGCCTCGACTTTCCGCCTCACCATTAGGGTTTTATGATAATTGCACTCAAAAAGATCGCTTTTTTAGTCTCTCATGTGTGTGCAGCGGGAATAAAGAGAGAAATCCCGCACACGTTGTAGGTAAGAAGGATAACCTTCCGAAATAAAATCTGAGACTCCATCGAAGTGTGGACAAAAGAATCTTTTTCTAATGATCTCTAAGAAGGAAAATCAACCATTAGTAAGGGTGGGAGTACTCACTCACTTCTCACCCGATCGGCAATTAACATCAATCTCTCATAAGAACCATAGAAACGTCTTCAATCTTCTGTCTTCGGTCTTCAACTATTGATGACGAACTTCTGAACTTCACAAAAACTTAATAATAATAATAATTTTTTTTTTTTTTTTTTTTTTTTTTTTTTCACAAACTTATTAATTCTCATCTTATTTCCTTTTCTTTGTTGCACATAAACCTTGGACTATATCAATTTTTCTTTCAATATTCTCGATTAACTCCGGTTCTTGTGACGATGATGTGTTTCTATGGGTCTTGCTGATTGAGAGAGAGAGAGATGCTAACTGCAAATCGATATTTAGAAGGAGTTTTCATCTTTAGACGTCACCCTCATGATTGACGGAATTAGCACTCAAGAGATCAAAAGTAGTGCTGAAAGTGGTGCGAAGTTGGGTAGCTCACCATTCCTACCCTAATTGACGTACGGTGACACACACTCTAAAAGCTTTTCTAGAAAGTCACAAAGAGTGAAGGTCGGTACCTCGCTTGATGTAAAATGGGTAGTCTCCACTATGGGTGATCACAATTCTACTACCGAATATCTAAACAAAGACCTAATTCGCTCTCCCGGTATGGTTAAATCCAACTTTAACGCTCTAATCAACTAAGAAACCCGATTGCGTTCTCCGGTACTTCCAAGTTCTGTTATTTCGGTCAGAATCTCTATGTAAACATAGCTAAAAGCATGCTAGTGACTCTAAAATCTCTAAAGTTGGAGGTTTTACAAAAGAGTTTTGAATTTTTTTTTTTTTTTTAAATGAAAATAAAAGGTAGAATAAAAGACTAAAAACTCTAAATGCAAATGCACCCCCAAACCTAAATCAAACATTGTCCTCAATGTGTCTACATATAGAAAAAAAAAAATTTAAACAGTCACATACCGAGAGAACAATGCTGAAAAGATAAAAAGGGAAGAGATTACCGGATGTCGGCAAGAGCAAGGTTGAGCTTCATTTGTCAAGGCAAAATCCAACATTCTCAGTGGTGATTATATCGGATTAGCATAATATATGTGCAAGAAGACTCAACCGAATCAAGAAAAGAAAAATTTAACAAGTCCTACTGGATTATATACAAAAATTCACCATAAACTAACAATCTAAAGAGTTGAGGATCAACCCAATAGAAAATATATACAAACATCAACAGCCTACACAAAAATAAAATGAGAGTGCAAGTAAGACTGCAAATGGGAATGAGTTTCCCCAAACCTAAACTTGTGAACGGGGTGTGTTTGTGAGAACAAAATCTTGCAATTTTAAAGGTACATCATGCAAAAGGTCTAACTCAAAATGAGTTTTGCTAATTACAGTGACATACATATTCCAACTGTGGCTCCTTAAGAGTGTTATACTTTGATGCAAAATAGTCCAAGAGGACTTGGGAAGCACAAAGCTCTAGGCCTAAGTTAGGCATTTTCAGAAAAGTTGGTTTTGCAATTGTGTGACAAACTACACCTAGGTTGGGTGAAGGAGTTTCAATTTGTGACTCAGGAGAGAGGTTAGGTACATCTACGTTATTTTCATGTATCAAATCATTTGTACCATCACATACTTTCCTAAAGTCAAAAGAGGGTAAATCATGGTCTTTTTCACAGGACAATGGCACAGTTCCACATCAATATCACATGCATGAATATCGGAAGAAGCATCATTCATAGGGTTCACGGAGAGACACTTAATGTCACGAACCTAAAAATTCTATTACATTTTCATAATACCCATGCTCTTCATATTCATCATCATCATCATCATCATCATAGCAAAAATCCATCTCTCCATTCAAAATTGTAGCATTTTTAGTGTACTCATCTACCTCTAGATTAGGTTCATATTCAATGTTAGTTGCATGAGTAAGACTAGAAACACTGTTTTCAATCCTATCATTTTGTAACTCAATCAGGTTTCTTTGAAGAATCATCTTGAGTTGTTCCATTGAAGGAGAGTCTTCACTAGTGGGTATGCATTCCTCATATGGATATTCATTGTATGGTTGTGCATGCGGTTCACTAGAGAAGGGAAATTCGGATATGTTGCTATATGGATGGTCATGCATTGCATTCATTTCAAGCCTAGCATTTAGCTCCATGAGTGTATCCATTGTTGATTGCAAACTAGGAGTTGGGGAGTATAAAATTGTTCATCTCCCCACTGTGGTGAATGATGCATGTGTGCAGGTTGATTATGGTCCCAATAGTCACTTCTAGACACTTCGTTCATTGGATTATCATGGTTTTCCTAGACTGTCTAAAATCATGCAAGATATAACAATATTCAGCAGGTGGTCTAAGCCACCACATAAGGTGCAAGCATGCGTTTCATATTGCCTAGAAAAACTAGATTCGACAGATTGCCTTTCTAAAGCGGTTGCCTATCTAAAGCGGATAGTCGAGCTTCTAATTGATCGAGAAGTGATGATGGGTATGAGGAGAGTGTTCATTCTCAACCTGTGGTGGATGATACATGTGCTCATAGTGATTAGGGTATGTGAGGTCGGGGCCACGAGAAGGCGCATAAAATTCTCTAAAATCACTATGGTATGTGGGGGTTCATCCCGTGAAGCGTGCCCGTAAGCACGCTCTCTAAGGGATTTGTTTGTTCCATCCCAGATGCGGAGACCAAAATCGACATGATTTAGTACTCAAATTGAACTCAAAATTTAGTTTGGTTTATGTGGGCTTTGGTTTATTGGGATTTGGTTTCAATGGGATTCATTTGGTTTTGTTGGGAGCTTTGGTTTATGTGGGAAGCCCAAGTTGTTGTGGGCTCAATTTGGTTTTGGTTTGTTTGGGATTTGTTGTTTGAAGCCCAAGATTTGTGAAAACAGCACAGCCCAAGTTTGTGTAAAGCCTAGTGGAACTGTGGGCTCAGTTTTGTTTAGGCCCAGCAGTGTGGCTTATGTGGTTGTGCAAAGCCTAGTGGACAAGCTTATGTGGGCTTCAAAATGTACAGCCCAGGTTATAATGCTAAGCCTAGTTGGGTTAGCCCAGGTGAGCTGGGTTTCATTTGGCTGCAGCCCAGGTTGGGTTCTGTTAGCCCAGCTGGTGTGACTTATGTTAGCCCAGAAGTGGATTGAGTTGGGCTGAGTTTTGGTGTAAGCCCAAGTTAGGTTAACATGTGCAGCCCAGCGAAAAGATGGCCCAGTTAGGTGGGCTGAAAGTTGGTTATGTGGGCTTTGGTTTAGGGTCATGAGTTAAGGCCAGTGGCTTGCAAAATGCACAGCAAAGCTCAACAGAAAAACACAGGATGCACGAGATGTGGGTTCGGAGTCATTCAATGTGTCTAGCATGCAATTGATTTTGCAGCTATTCTATCATGCAAAGCAACATCTATTCACAAATCCAGAAGATCAACAGCCAATGAACAGGGTCAGCTGTTTAAAACATGCTCAGGGTGTTCACCACACAACACAACACAACACTCAGGGTTTACATACAAGCACATGCTACAGCCAAGGCAAAGAAGCTATGGGGTCAGGATTTATTCACAGGTCAAGTACACGGCTTGCGACTTGGGGCTTGCAAGGTAAAGCAATCTTGGGCTCGACCAAGTGCAATCTGATGGCAATACAGATGACAAAATAGTTAACAATTGCTTAGATGCTGAGCAATACAGGGCAAAGCAATACAGGCCAGATGCACAGGTCAGTGGCTCAATGGCTTAGATGCTGAGTCAAGCATGCATAAATTGCTCAATGGCTTAAGCCTGCAGCTTCAGGGGCTTGCAAGGTAATGGGTCTAATGCAACAGGTGAGTGAGGTCAGGGGCTAGCATGAGCAGGGTCAGGGGCTAACATGAGCAGGGTCAGGGGCTAACCAGGTGAACTAGCTTATCAGGGGTTTCAATAACTAACCTGGTATGCTCTGAGGCTCAACAGCTTCAGGCCTTGCTCAGCAGAAAGACGAAGACAAAGACACAAAAGTAGAATGCACTGCGGCTCAGCAAAGAATTCGGTTCCCCGAGCTTCACGATCAAAGCTACTGAGCAAGAATGCTCTGCAGAGCTCAGGGTTATGCCTGAGCTGAAGATTAAGCCACAGAAAAACAAACTAACAGCAAAGTGCAGAGGCACGATGCAGATGGTTAACAACAAAGTTAAACTAACAAAACTAACGACTAAATTATACTAGAATTCCTAAGTTACATATGCAAGTTAAACACTAAAACTAAGTTATCATGCTTATAACAACTAAATGAAAAAAAAACTAAGTTATCATGATGGTGCGGATCTGAGGGTGTAAAATAAAATGCAATAAAAGAAAGCTATAAAAGATGCAGTACAAGATGCTGAAATGCCACAGATGAGCTAAGTTACACTATAATGCAGGCGAATATGTACAGGGGTGAAACTCAGTGAAGTATTAGCCAAAAAAAACAGCAAGGCACGCGCCAAGTCCCCGGCAACGGCGCCAAAAACTTGGTAGGCCTGAGAAAGGGTATAATTTACGGCCTACGTGTTATAATCCGCAAGTGCACGGCGTCTATTGGAGACGCGGCAAGTACGGGTCGATCCACAGAGACGAGGGTGTGCTCTAGTTGATTCTACGGCTTGCTAACTACTGAGTTCTAGTGATAACGAGTGACAAAATGTAACAGAATGTAACAAAGATATTTTGGTTGCCGAAACGGCTGAGTTGTGATCAAGTGAACCTAAACTAAGTAAAAGATCGTGACAAAGGGTATGCTAAGGTCTCAAATCCACCACTAACCCTATCATGTGTTCAATTCAGTTGCAGTTCTTGTTCCTGTGGAAGCTAAGGGTAATGTGTCAATCTTATCATTAGCTTTTTCACTTAAGGAGTTTCACCTGGTAATAGCTCAATTCATCAGCTAAGGTTGCTAGTTCAGAGTACTAGTTGTCTAACTAAGTACAACTAGTCAAGGGTTAGCACTAATCATTCAAGCAAGAGCTGAATCACTCTCAACTCAGTCTTAACCTAACTACAGTGCATCCATGGCTTTGGTATGCACTGTGAGAGTAAAGAGTTGAGGTGATAAATATTGAGCATATTTGATACATTAAACATTCAAGAACAACTCAACATAATTGAGATCACAATCAGAGAATTAGGGTTTCAGTGAAACCCTAACAATTAAATTAAAACATCAAATTAAAGCAACAAAGAACAAAATAATACTAAGTGACTGCTCTGGCTAATCCGGGCGTGAGCATTATCATCTCTTACATCTTCTATTTATACATATCAAGCAAACCCTAAAACAGCAAACCCTAATAATTCAAAGATCGAAATTAAATATTAAAATAAACCCATACCCTCTACTCTCTGAATCGCCTCTCTTCTTTTGTCAATCGTCTGCTCATAAATTCCATCTTGGGGTTGGTGAAAACCCTAGCTTCACTCGTCTCAGTCCTAGCTTCTACCATAATCTAGAAGCTATAGATGGAGAAGTGTGAAACAAGGGTGGCGAAGGTGGTACTGATGATAGTTGTTGGGATGATGGTGACAGGAGAGGTGGTGAGCTGGGTGAAGAAGGTGGAGGAGCAGAGCTGGTCGGGGAATGGGGGAGTGGGTTTTGCAGAGAAGAAAGAGAAGAGGAAGAAGAGAAATGGTTGATTGAACAGGGTATAGGGTTAGGGTCATTTTGTTGTGAGGCGGGTGCAGGCTGCGGACGATGAGACAGTAGAAGCGAGCGTCGGATGGAGCCGACTACGATCCGAACGGTTGAGGATGGTAAGCGGTTTTTGAGCGATCTGGTGTTGCACGGAGCATCAAGAGATGATGTATAGTGATGGAGCGACCGTAGGATGTAGAGGATCGAAATCTCAACGGCTCGGAATGAGCGGGTTCGGATCCGGGTCGTGGGTAGCTCTAGCCCATGTCTTCTTTGTTGGGTTGCAACTGATTCGCGCGTGGGCTTTGGCTATCTGCTCCATAGATGATCGACTCCAATTCTTCGCTCTTTAGCTCCTCAGATTCTCCGAGCTTTATTTATTACCTAAAAACACAAAATTAATTAATACAAATATTTATTCTTGAAAACAAGGAAAATACAGAATATGGGATAATATCTGATTTATAAGCGCAAAAGATGAGTAAAATGCCAATAAAAAGGTGTATAAATATGCACTGTTTGGTACTCATCATTTAGGTTTGGGGGAAGCTCATTCACACACACAGTCTTACTTGCACTCTCATGTTATATTTGTGTAAGGTCTGTTGATGTTTGTACATATTTTCTATTGGGTTGACCCTCAACTCTTTAGATTGTTGGTGTATGGTGAATTTTCATTGTATATAATCCAGTAGGACTTGTTAAATTTTTCTTTCTTGAATCGGTTGAGTCTTCTTGTACATATTTTGTGCTAATCCGATATGATCTCCGCTGAGAATGTTGGATTCTAGCCTTGACTAATGAAGCTCTAACCTTGCTCCCGCCGACATCCGGTAATCTCTTCCCTTTTCTCTTATCAGCTTAGTTCTCATGGTATGTGACTCTTTAAATTCTTTGTATCTGTTGACACATTGAGGACAATGTTTGATTTAGGTTTGGGGGTGCATTTGCATTTGCATAAAGAGTTTTTAGTCTTTTTAATCTTTTATTTTCAAAAAAAAAAAAAAAAAAAAAAAAAAAAAAAATCAAAAACTTTTTGCAAATAAAAAAACTCCAACTTTTAGAGATTTTAGAGTCACTAGCATGCTTCAGCTATGTTTACATAGAGAGTCGACCAAAATAACGAGAACTTGGAAGTCTTTGGAGAACGCAATCGGGTTTCTTAGTTGATTAGAGCGTTAAAGATGGATTTAACCATACCGGAGGGCGAATTAGGTCTTTGTTTAGATATTCGGTAGTAGAATTGTGATCACCCATAGTGGAGACTACCCAATTTACATCAAGTGAGGCACCAACCTTCAATTTTTTGCAACTTTCTAGAAAAGTCATTTAGAGTGTGTGTCACCGTACGTCAATTCCCAGGGTAGGAATGGTGAGCTACCCAACTTCGCACCATTTTCAGCACTACTTTTGATCTCTTGAGTGCTATTTTTGTCAATCATGAGGGTGACGTTTAAAGATGAAAACTCCTTCTTAATACAGATTTGTAGTTAGCATCACTCTCTCCCTCTCAACAACATCAACAGATTCATAGAAACACATCATCGTCAGCAAGCGGAGCAACATCAAAATATTTGAAGAAAAGTTGATATAGTCCAAGGTTACATACAACAAAAGAAAATAGGATGAGAATTAATGAAGTTTGTGAAATCAAGACAAGTGTAAAAAAAAATTTGAGTCTTATTGTTTTATTGTTATTTTCATTCCAAGTTAAATTAAAAAAAAAAAAAAATTGAGTTGTATTATTATTTTCATTTCATGTACTTAAAAAAAAAAAAAAAAAAAAAAAATGTGTTTGTCAAGTTTTTGTAGAGTTCAGAAGTTCGTCATCAACATTTGAAGACCGAAGACCGAAGATTGAAGACGTTTCTATGAATCTTTGAGAGAGTAATGTTAATTGCCGATCGGGTGAGAAGGTAAGTGAGTACTCCCATCCTTGCTAATGGTTGATTTCCTTTCTTAGAGATCATCAGAAAAAGATTCTTTTTGTCCACACCTCTGTGGAGTCTCCAGAAATTATTTCGGAAGGTTATCCTTCTTACCTACAACGTGTGCAGGATTTCTCTCTTTATTCCCGCTGCACACATGAGAGACTAAAAAGCGATCTTTTTGAGTGCAATTATCATAAAACCCTATTAGTGAGGCGAAGTCGAGGCTTATGATCACAATCGAACCCGAATTCTTTCATATGGTATGGTTACTTCTCGCTCAGCACTTAAGGATGAGAATGCGTTCTTTGGTAGTTCTAACTTTTGTTACTAGCATGCAGAAACTCTTTGTCCTCATAGCTCCTTGGATGCTTGAGACTCTTTTACACTCTGAAGTTGGAGAAGGTTTTGTGGGTACACCTCTGGTAAACCCTCACGAGACTACAACTCGTCCACTAGGGACACCTAGGGGTTTAAAGGCTTAGTGCATACGCTAAATGCATTCGAGAGACTGCGACGGGGTATAATTAGGATTTCTTCATTTCTATTTCACTTGAGGACAAGTAAAATTCAGGTTTGGGGGTATTTGATGAGTGCCAAATATTGCATATTTATACACCTTTTTATTGGCATTTTACTCATCTTTTGTGCTCAAGAATCAGATATTATCCCAGATTCTGTGTTTTCTTTGTTTTCAAGAATAAATATTTGTATTAATTAATTTTGTGTTTTTAGGTAATAAATAAAGCTCGGAGAAATTGAGGAGCCAAAAGAGCAAAGAATTGGAAGCATGCGTCTATGGAATGAAAGCCAAAGCCGCGCACAGCAGTTGCAACCCAACAAGGAGCAACCCATCTACAAGACATGGGCCCAAGCTATCCAAGACCCAACCCACGACCCGGATCCGAGCCCGTTCTTTCCGAGCAGTTAGATTTGGTCTCTTCGTCATCCAACGCTCGCTCCAACCATCCCATCAAATATCGATGTGCCCGCTTCACACCCTAGTCCCCTATACCCTTATCCCCTCGACCACATTTTCATTTCCCATTTCACCTTCTCTTTCTTCACCCGACACAGCTTGCAGAGATCCACCTCCCTCTTCACCCGACCAAACCCTCTGCTCAGCCACCTTCTTCACTACCACCTCCATACCCTGACAGAACCAACCGCACCATCAACAGCCGCTCCATCACTCTGTCTCGAGATGTCTCTAACATAGCTTCTCCATACCCTAGAAGCTAGGTTAGAGACAACTAAGCTAGGGTTTCACATCAAATCAATTAAGGGAGCTCGAGACGAATTGACAAGAGCCAGAGCACGATTCAGAGACGTGGGTGAGAGAGGTTTACTTTTAAATTTATATTTTGAAGTAAATTAGGGTTTGAAATTGGCATGTATAAATAGAAGAGGTAGAGGATGTTTTTGGGGATGCCTGGGCTAGCCAGAGCACCACTTAGTGTAATTTGTATCATGTTCTAAACTTAATTGCTAGGGTGTTTGATGAAACCCCTAAATATCATGCCAAGCATGTTTGTCTTTGGTTTGATTTTTGTTGTATTACAATATGATTAAGATTAGTAGTTAGCCATTGAGCTTATAAGCCTGTGATGAGTGGTACTGTAAGAAGACCACTCATACTAGGGGTGAGTTAGCAAAACTAGTTAATGAACATCTAGCCAAGACCTTCAAATGAAGGCACAAAATCATAGCTTGACTTACATTGCCTGAGCATGAGAATTAGAGGTGGATTCACCACTTTAGTGTTCTCTAAAATTGTTACTACCTATTTGATACCTTAGTTCATTGTCACAATTTCACTTCAGTCGCATCGAAAACACACCGAATATTTCTGTCACCTCTTAGGAATTCAGTCTAGCAAGCTTTGATCAATATATTAGCATCACAAGTCCTTGAGGATCGACCCGTATTTGCCCTGTTCTTCATAGTAGACACCGTGCACTTGCGGTTATCACAAGTAGGCTAAAATCATACCATCTTCCCAGCCTACCAATACCGTCCAAGTTGTTTCTTATATTAATCAGGCTAAAGGATTTCTATCTATTTGATTTTCTGATTACATTAAGAAACAAAGATATAACTCTTGGATATATTTCTTGATTGAGCTCACTTTATTAGTTGGTGCTCTCAGAATTATATTGGAGTTATTCCATACAGATTGCTAAGTGAAATATTGGGTGTGGTTGTTAGACCCTCGATTTTTCAATTGGTATCAGAGCATGCAAACACGTTTAAGACCTCATAAGTCTGTATTTGTACCAATCTGACTCTATGGACAGAGGAGCAATCTCTATAAACGTACCACCACTCTTTGATGGCTCGAATTACTTATGGTGGAAAATTGTTATGCCTGCCTTTCTTCAAGCGCGTGATTTTCAATCATGGGTTTATGTTTTTAATGGCTATAATCCTCTGGTTGTTACAATAGGCACAGTAATTGTTCCAAAGGATATTGGTGATTATGATGTTGTCGAGATTCTTGTTGCAAAGAAAAATTCTGACGGATTGAATGCAATCATCCATGCCATTACCCTAGATCTTCACACCATGTGATTACGTGCACTCGGTCTAAAGATGCTTGGGATATCTTAGAAACCGTATTTGAAGGGAATACATGTGAGGCTAAGTCCTATGGGCTAGATTGGACTGCTAGATTGGCCAAAAAGTGTTGCAAATCATGAAAAAATTATGGGAAAAAAGTTAACACTCAATCTGGCTACTTCTCTCTCCTAGCAGTTGCTCGCAGTCGCACTATCGGCGAGATTGAAACGCTGAATAGTGCGACGCTCAAAAAGTAAAAATTATGCTGAACGGTTCAGCGTTGGAGGAATATTCTAAGGGATCCGCCAAAAAACGCTTAACCAAACGGCGTTTGATAGTAAATATTATTATCCATTGAGAAGGAAATATGTTATTATTGTAAGTCAACTTTCATTTGTTATCACACGATATGTAAGATGAGAAGCTCAAAGCTTCTGATGATGACAAGTCACTATTAATTACACTGACCCGTCTATATCTGGGAGCTAGCTAGCTAGCATTTCATTTTAATTGGTAAATTATCGAGCACACTGACCCGTCTGTGCAACAAGATGTAATGTCGTCTGTGCAACAGTAATTGGATGTGATGGGATTGAGTGATAGACACGATCAATGCATCGATCAATGCACACTGACTAGTGAAGTTGATTTAATTGGTAAATTATTGAGCGTTGGTTCAGCGTCGGACGCTGTACGGATCAGCGTTTCTCTGCTAGATTCGCCATCCCATAGGACTTAGGAGGTTGCCCTATCTGACGTGGATGGCCAATCTAGCAGCTAAATATCTAGCCCATAGGACTAAGCCTGAAAAAAGAGGCTAGGCTTCAAAACCTAAATTCTGATTGGGAAAACCTTCGTATGGCAGATGAAGATTCATTTGATGAGTTTAATCACAAAGTGTCTGAAATTGTTAATGCATCTTTTGCGTTGGGTAAGACTATTCCTGAAAAGGACATTGTGATGAAAATTCTCAGATTCTCGCCATTTAGATACGATTCTAATAAACATGCCATCGCTGAAGGAAATAACCTTGATGTGCTTTCCAGAAAGAGAGATTTCCTGTTTAGTCCACTAAACCCGACCCAGATTAGTGGCTAGTCCAGCGGGAAACAACATTTACTCCCTAGTCCAAAAAAGATTTGAAAAGAGTAAAATTACTCTACTGACCCTAACATATAATATACTATGTATGTTATTAGTAACATATGTAATATGTAGCAACATATGTAATATGTAGTAACATATATACTAGTATTAATACTAGTACTACTAGTAACTAGTAGTATACTAGTATTAATATGTAGTATGTAGTAAAATATGTAGTAACATATAGTATAGAACAAATGTAGTATGTAGTAACATACTAGTAACTAGTATTAATACTAGTAACTAGTAGTATACTAGTATTAATATGTAGTATGTAGTAATATATATATATATATATACTAGGATATGACCCGTGCCGTGACGGCACGGGATTGTTATCGTTATGGCGAAGTGCAACTTCATTGGATGTATCTATAGTGTCCAAGACTATGTTACGTTACGGTGACGTATATTTTTTACAAATTAATGTGTGTTAATTTAAATTTTTCTTTTAATGGGCTTTGGTTAGTTCCTGCTACCGGCTTTCGCTTATACATCTCAAATAAATCTCAATTTTGTAACAAATTGGTCCATCTTAGTAGTAGAAGGTGAATTTAAAAATAATCACATAGAGAATTTATTGTGCGATAATATTTATTTTGCATGCAAGGAAATCACGGTTGTGAGAAAAACAAATTACAAAATACGTTATATTTTAATTTAGGGACAAGGTTCGTTCTCAGTTAAAGCCTTCCTTTAAAACAACCATAATCAGTAAAATATGCCAAACAACCATCAAACAAAACGTTTTAGCCTTATGCTTCTGCCCTTGTTGAATCCAACTACCCCCTAGACGGACGCTTGTTTTCAATTATTCGCTCCAGTTACCCGTCCATCGTGGCATTGAGTTGAAGTCCCCGTAACGGTACGGGGCTATGGGTTGTTTTGGTGTTGGTTATTTTTTTTTCTTGGGAGAATACAATGAGCTGAGCGTGTGAAATTTGGGGGAATGATATCGAAGCTTTGATCGATATTATTAACATCAACAAACTTGAAAACCTAAAGTCCCAAGCGGGAACTCGTAGAAATTCATAGTTTGATAAAATTAACTTGTCGACTGCATTCCAAATTAAAAATGCAGTTCAGTCATCATTTAAATAGATTGTTATTTTGTGCTAAGAAAAATCAATGCATTTTTTTTTTCGAAATTCAAAAAGTTGAATCTGAGCTGGGAACTCTTCTTTCATATCCTTAAAAAGTGTTATATCTGTATTAATTTTTGGAAGCGCTAATTGTTTATTCTTTGAAAACTCTAATTTCTTAGGTTAATTAATAATTATCATGCTTTATCCCAGGGATCGATATGTTTGCAGCACTTGTGCAAAGGCTGGGCGACTCTTCAGTCCAACTCATCTAATTTCAGCAAGAAAACTTTAAGCATATCATTCGCGGTGCTACGTCTACAGTTTCAGCCTTATTTTAGACTTTATTCCTTCTGGAGCATTTGATTATAGAGGTCACTAACTCACCGTGGTTTTTTTTTTTCTTTTTTTTTTTTTTTGATTGGTAAATTGAAGTCATTATATATGGGGGTCTTTCGTTGTATAGTATGAGATGTCATTTTTTCCGAGTGGTAAGATAAGCCAAGGAGACCAAATGCTTCAAAGTACATCTAATTCTTTCTTAAATTAAACATAAAATCATGTTATTTTCTTTGGACAATATTAGAAAAAAAAATTGGATAGTGGTACCGGATAAACAACATAGAAAGTGACAATCCATTGTGATGTCTTCTTTTTCTTGTCTTTTTTTTGAACGTTTTTTTTTTTTTTTTTGGATCACCAATTTTTGAACGTAGTTTTAATCATCCAAATCATCCATCAAACCAAGTCTTGGTCCTGGTAGCCTGGTGCACTGTCGCTATTCCTTGTCTCATCCATTGCCAAAATACTCCTCGTAAGGTACCTTAACTGCACTTTGCATTCAGAGTCACGACCATATTACCGTTAAATTAATCATATCTTACTATTTTTGGTAATTAAATGGATGGTGAAATATTACAATACCTCATCAAGATTTCGAGAAACTCGCATATTTGTTTTTTCTTTGGATCAATTTCTGCATTCCATGCGATAAAGGTTATTAATATGGAATGCACGTTAAATTACACATAAATTGTACAGTCAATGAATCCAAAAAAACATCTCTTCGAGTACGGTCGTTGTTGTTCTTTCATGGCTCCTATAGATTTAGTTATGCAAATACCTTAAAAATCTAATTTCATTGGCCATTATTTGACTGGCAGGCGATAAGAAGTCGTGAATAGTTATTTCTAATGGAGTTTGCAGGAGATGTGGATTCTTACCTCTTATATATTGTTCCATACCATAGCGAGTCATTAATTGGATGGTGTATTTGCCTGATTCACTTTTATTTTTGCGTTAATGCTTCCGTTACAATTTTTATGGTAATGCTTTCGTTACAAAATTTGATTTTGCAATATTTCTTCCTTTTCAAAATGTAGCATTTAGTTACTTCCCATTAATTACGGATCACATGTTCAAAGAGACTATAGCAATTACGGATATCCGACGTTAGGTTCCTAATATCCTTTCACCTGTAAAAAAATGTGGGACTGCCTGCAAAGTTGGATGAGACTGTCCAAATTTTATATCAAACCACGTACTGTTTTGCTATAAAACGTCTGTATCTTCCATTGAGCCCACTTTCATGGACTAAAACTTGCAGTCTACATAGTAAATTGTATTCTGGATCCTCCATTGAACCAATTTCATGGACCAAAACTCCCAAGTCATTGTGAAAGTTTCATACTTGTATGTTAAAACTAGGAAAAAGTTGCACAAATTTGAGTCATCAGACTTGTATGTCACTTTACTGCAAACCTCAAGATTGGTGAGTTTTTGTATCTAAAACCTCATGTATATTTTGTTTGATGAAGTTTCAAGTGATTACATGTAAGATATGTGTTGCAGCACATGATTTTAGTTCTTCAAAAGCAGTAAATGAGAATTTGTGTCATGGTATTTTCATGGCGGTGGAATCCAGTGCTTGGACCTCTATGTTCCATTCAAAAAATGCACGTTTGTCATTTCTAGCAGGACGGAATTTTTTTTTTCTGCCGCCAGATTCAACTTGCTAAGTGAATATGCTACTCCCTCGTACAGTAGCGGCTCAAATTTCCAAATAAATTTTTTCGGATGTAGCTGATCTCCCCGTGACAGTAAAAATGATAGATAAATAGTTGGAAGTATGGACTGACAAAGTTGTCAGGGTGTAGAGAACATGTGAATTGGCGTACGTTACTCCCATTTTAAAAAGAAGGTTAGCTTTGATTTTAAAGTTTCATCAAAATCATGCTTACATTTTCGTCAATCATCAAGATATCCAAGCTTTGGACCTCATTGGTCCCCAAGAAATACACTTCGTTCCATGTTCAGGAAATCATGACTCTCGTCATCCAGTTTTCACCTTCCGCCATATCAGGCAGCTGCTTGAAGCTCTTTTAGGTGCTTCGTGGAACAATTTTGGAGGGTCTACATGTGATCTGGCTCGCCATTAGTGTGTTTTGCATGGTTTGGATGAGAGAACAGGATCATGAATACATATTTTTTTCTGCAATCGAATCAAAACAGACTGAACCAAACAAAGTCGAAAAAATTACCTGGTATTTTTTTGTGTTTGAGAAAGAGAGGCATAGCAGCGGGAGCGGTCACCAAATAAAACAGTGGTATGATATAACAGCAATACTACTCTCTTGATCTGGCTCGCCATTAGTGTGTTCTGCATGGTTTGAATGAGAGAACATGATCATGAATACATATTTTTTTCTGCAATCGAATCAAAACAGACTGAACCAAACAAAGTCGAAAAAATTACCTGGTATTTTTTTGTGTTTGAGCAAGAGAGGTATAGCAGCAGGAGCGGTCACCAAATAAAACAATGGTATGGTATAGCAGCAAGTTCGCTCTAGATTTGGGATTTGAATGTGAACAGCTGGGAAATTATCGTGAGCTTTATATAGGCTAAACCTGGGTATCATGAAAGCATAAATTATTTTTAGGAGCAAATTCTGGAAATCTCGGTTTAGGTTTTGAATGATTATCGCGATCAAATTGGAATATGTAACGGCTTTGGTATTGAAATTGAATTTGAAATTGAATATCAACCTGGAAGATGATATTAGGGTGGGTTTCATAATACAGTGGTATTGGTAAAGGTTGTATCATCTTCTCTTGAAGATGATATTTAGGGATCCATTATTAACATAAAGAAAAAAAATATATTTGTTAACATTTTTGAAAAACCGTAACTCTCCTTTAAATGCCTAAATCGTATATTATTTGTCAAAATTTTTGAAAAACATATTTGTCAACATTTTTCATTTTTTCATTAATCGTCATTAATTGTTATCAAAAAATTTCATTAAGTGCACGAACCGTAACTGAATATCGGTGGAAATATTTTGTTCTCTGGTTGACCATTTGATTCTCTTCGATTGATATCCCTGTGAGTGTATCTGGACCGTCCTTTATGTGTCCAAACTATAGAGGGCCGTCGATGTAGGAAAACACTTTTGTCCCTAAATTTTATATCCCAAACCACAATAACTGCTCGATCTAAACCGTCCTTTATGTGTCCCAACTGTGGAGAGCCGTCGATGTAAGAAAACACCGTTATCCCTTATACTATAGATCCATATATAGAACAAATGTAGTATGTAGTAACATATATGTTACTAGTAGCAATATGTTATATATTGATACTACATATTAATATGTAGTATGTTATATATTGACACTGTAGTAGCAGGATTTCCCACACTACACCCCTTACTCGACTTTACTTAATTAATCCATTGAAAGATGTAAGATCAAGAATATTTATTGATTGAGTCTATGAAATGTTTTCACAGAATAATAAAATTACACTTAGAAATTAAAACACTCTTAAACTTTCTCTCTCCTATTGACTTGCTTAACAATTCTAAAAAGATCTCTCCTCTACTAAGATTTTACTCAGCCCTTTATATAGGGTAATACATAGTGGATGACAGCTAAGCTATCCTTTATTTTCGGGAATGTCTCGCGAAGTGTCGCAGATGCACAAACATTCGTTCTCGCGACACTTCTTAACCCTCGCCAGGCTTCACGTCTTCTTCATGTTTTACTTGTCGTTATTCATTACGTCGTTTGTTTTAGCTATCTGCGACTGCCTCGCGACATCGTCGTTTATTGATCCCGCGAGCCCTGTGCGTCGCGATATTATGATCCTACATCTTGCCTCTTTTTCCTTGAATATTGCTTGAAGAGCGATCTTTAAGGAAAAAACCTGTTGTTGTAGTAATCTTTGGTCTTTGCTGATGATGGAACGAGCAGAAGAATACTGTACTTGAAAAGTACGTACTTGCCTCTATTCTTTTGCGAAGTTCCGAAGCTTCTTTGTACGAAGTGTCATTTCTTGCCTCACGTGTCACAGAGAATAATCAATTTCGCAATCTCTTCTCGCCTATTAAGAAATATGCCGTATATTTGGATTTTACTAAAGTTCAAATCGTCAGGTTTCCTTGGATTTAGTGGTGACCGTTTACACGTGTCTATATTTACCTCTTTTTCCGGTGCATTTAATGTTATCCGGTCATAACATTTTTCTCATCTATTTATAGGAGCATCTCCTGTGAATAATTTTCCTTTTCCTTTTCATCTTCTTCATCGTCTGCAAGTGTTCTTCTTCTTCATCGTTCTGCAAGTGTTCTTCTTCTTCATCACTTTAGCTATTCCCTTCAGTTGCTACTCTCATGGCGTCCAGGTTTGTTAATTTTGCCATATCTGGTTGATTTTGCGGTTGATTAAATTTGAGATTAGCTTTTCTTGTTGAAATCACACTGGTATGATTAACTTTGTGGTTCTTTTTCTGCCATTATTGTTTAGCAAGAACCAACCCAGATTTAAATTTACCGTGAAGGACCCTCTTCTTTCTTTGGGCTCGCCATCGAAATCTACTTCACAACAAGAATCCCTCACGCAACAGAAGCCCTCTTCGCGAGCAAAATCCATGGCTACAAAAAGACAGTCTGCGAGTGACAAGGTAATTAAGAAACACCTGTTTTTATTAACAATACATTGTTGCCTCTATTTCTTATTTAGTTTGTCATTCGCAGGATGATAAAACTACTGGTCATACTCCCAAAAGGCTTCGCTACTCTAAACCTGTTACCCCCGACGTTCCATTTCCTTCATTCACGCCTTCGTCTCCTGCTGCGAAATCTTCGCAAGATAATTTTGTGCCTCTATCTTCTGGTAACATTTCCAGCGACAATATTTCTATACCTCAACTCCTCATAGACCAAGTTCCTCATAATAATCCTGCTACAAACAATCTTACACCTCCTCCTGTTATCAATGCCCCTACTATTTCTCCAATTACTTCCCTTCCTGAAACCTCTTCTTCTCCTAATGCTCCTTTGACAAAGGATGACTCGTCTTTTTTGATTGAGCAAATTCCTCTAACAGCAGAAAATTTGGAGGGTATAGATGTGGCCTTTAAGGTTCTTTCAGATCTCGTGAATGATGCCAAAAAGACTTCTGCTGATCCTGTCAAATCCAACGTCTGCGAGATTTTAAGTAAGCACCTTGGTCCTGATAAGGTCTCGCAAGCATCTTTAGTTCAAGAGATTGGTAAGCTGAAGAATGATCTCCAAACTATGGCTGTGAAGTGCGATAATCTCCACCTTGAAAATCAAAAATTTCACAACATCTCGCTAGATCGTGATAACCTTCGCAAGAAGAATGAAGAATTAAAAGGTATGTTCTCGCCATTCCATTTTTTTTTTTTTTTTTTTTTTTTTTTCAAACCCTTGCTCGTCCTCCAAGTATTAAACCGAGAAACGAATAATGGAGATATATCAAAGTGAGTCTATCGTTGAAGAGGTTCGAGGTGAAAGAGATGCTTGGATGGAGCAATATAATCTCTTAGATAATCTTCATACCTATGCAAACTGATCAAATAAATAACTTGTCTAAAGAGAATTTTGATTTATCGCAAAAGCAAGTCTCATTAAGTAATGACTTATCTCGCCTCTCTTATTCTTTGACTAAAACTAATTTGGAGTTGGAAACTTTATCAGATGAGAATCGAACTCTTTCTCAAGAGAAACGTTCTCTGTTGAATAAGATGGCGAGCTACTCGCATCAGTATAATGCTTGTCAAAAGTTATGTGAAGAACAAGAACAAGATAATCATACTTTGAAAAACCAACTTGAAGAAATTACTGCCGAGAGAGATAAACTTATTCAAGGTAGAATAACTTTGAGTGTAAAAGCGAAGCAATTCCAAGAACAATGTGCCAAATTAGAAAAATCCAACTCTACTCTTGCGACTGAAAATTCCATACTTGTTTCCAATGAAAAGAACTTGCGATTACGATTGAAAGGCTTAGTTGGAGATTCATTTGATGATGCCATGGACTGTTTGGGAAATAACTTCGCGGCTTTAATTCAACATCTTACTTCTCAAAAGGAAGGTAGTCAAATTATTTGACTATCTTAATTTATTTATTTATTCCATGAATGCTTTGTTACCCTGAAATTTTCTTTGATCTTGTGTATTTGTTATGCAGATTCTGAGAGAAAGCTTCGCTCCACTATCTCCACCCTTAGGTCTGATTATTCTAAAATTCGCAAGGAAAACGGGCTACTCGCCGCGTCTCTTGCTCGTTCTCGCGACCGTGCAGAGCGAAGGTTTGATTATATGTCTTATTGTAAGGACATTGATAGTAAGAATCGTCAAAAGGCACTGCTTCGTCAATTCCCTCTTAAAGCGGAAGTTCTTGTGAATTATATTTTGTTGTCGAAGTCTCTTGATCCTATTCATGTCGATCCTTTGGAAGTAAGTGATGATGAAGTCCCTAATTCTCCAGATAGTGATTATGAATATGAAAGTAGCGAAGATCTCCCAAATAAGGAAGTTGTCGACGAAGATCCAAATAGAAAAACTCCTGATGAAAATCCAGTAACTGGCGAGAACGAAGGTGATGAAAACATTTCTGATGAAAATCCACCAATTGACGGAGGCGAAGCTGATAAAGACGGAGAAAAGTCTCAACCACCCTCTGTATTTGAAAATGCTGAAGTAGAGAGTTAAACTTTCTTTGTAATTTGTTGGAATTCCTTTTTGTTTGAATGACTTAACTCCTTGATTGATTAATTCCCATATTTCTTCCTTCCTCTTTTATTTAAAACAATCTCGCGAGCATGTTCGCTCATTGAATCTTTTATGAAGTAAATCCATCCCAATTAGGGGCTTGATTATAATTCTTCTCACTGCGACAAGGTCGCAGGCCGCCTTTACATTTTCATGCAAAGGCCCATTGACCTTGCCTTATCATTTTTGTGTGGTCTTCCAGGTTAGACCTCCCTAATTAGAGGTCTTCCCCTGCCACCTTTATTGGCGACAAAATCGCAGGACGTCTTTACATTTGCATGTAAAAACCCATTGATCTTGTCTTATCATTTCTCAAGTATTTTTGCCTCTGCAGGATATTTTAGTTGCGACAATATGACAGGCCTAAATATCCTTGCGAATATAAAGCCCCATGACATTGCCGTCGTGCGACGAAATCGCAGGACGTCCGTACACTGTCGTGTAAAGACCCATTGATCTCGCCTTACCCTCGCGTTAGTATTATTGCCTCTGCCGGATCATTGCACAAATATGACGAGCCTAAATTCTCTTGCGAAAACATAGCCTTATGACATTTGCGTCTGTTTGACACTTCCCCCTAATGGAAAGCGTCGCCCTTATCATCTCCACTGGTTGCCCCTTCAAGGAGGCGAAACATCGGCCATACAAGACTAGCTCCTCCCATCCTGGTCTTAACAACAACCAGTTGTTTTCAGACCTCTTGTCCCTTATACCTATATGGTTTATGGTTACAAGACTGCACCCTAAGTGGAGTTTTCTTCGGGTGAGTGCAACGCATGCCAAGACTTGCCAAGAATGGCCGGGGGTAGGTTCATCCATCCCGGCACTGCGGCTCAACCGTGTACCTCGGCGCCTTGAGCATACACTGACTCCTTGGAAGAGACCCTCGGTCGCCCAACCAGGGTATAACCTTATATAGTTGGGAATCCAAGGTATCTCTCCCGGATAGGCTTTCATGGGCCCCAAATTTTCATGACTCAGGCTTCAGGAGCGGTGTAACCTTCCCCCTGAGCCATGTCGAGAGATACCCCCTTATATGACGCACTTTAGGTCTTACATTTGCCTCTTACGAAATGTTATTCGCGAACTAGGGTGTACGCCATAAAGGTTCGTCCCATTCTTTTACTCATTCATATTCGTTATATCATTCAATCATTTATGTTTCATTATTTGTGGACATTTGTTTACGAAGTATTCGCACAATTCTGTTTCATTTGTTGTATTTTCATTTTTCTTTCTTGACTGAATTCCCATATACTCTTGGCTGCATGAGATTCTCGCACATCACTACTTCAATTGCTACTTTTTCTCCCTGTTTTACCGATTATTCACTTCTTATGCCTTTTGTTCCTCATATCCTTTGCTTCTTTATTACCATAATGTTCGCTGTCTCTAGGCATTCACCTCGCGAGGTATGTTCGATCTTTACTTCTATAGCATCCACCATCAATTTTCCTTTTCTCTCGCTCATCTCTCACATGTTGCTTCCAACCTTTTCTTTTGGCATTTCTTTCTTCATGACTTTCTACATCGACCTCATGACATTGTTGCGATTCCTTCCAATCTCCTGTATAATTCCAATGCCATTTGGATGTGGGAATTTTATACATTGATGATATGTGGATGCGACTCCCAAGATTTCATGAAGCCATGGTCTCCCAATCAGCGCATTATATGGAGATTCTACGTCAACCACACAGAATAAAATATCAGTTGATAGTCCTTGTAGAGGTATTCTCATGTGAACCTCTCCCTTTGGTTTGTTTGCAGTGCCGTTAAAGCCATATATCTTATATGTCGAGGGGATCAAATCCTCGTCTTTTCCTCCCATCGTCTTGTAAGTATGGTAAAAGAGAATATTCACCGAACTTCCTGTCGATTAGGATTCGGTTGATCGCCCGAAAGCTTCGCTTCATCATCTTCTCCATCAACTGGTTTCGGGTTAATCTCTAGTTTCACAACCAACGGGCTATCATGTGTTTCTCTTCCTTTTGGCACTTCATCTGCGAGAAAGAAATAGTCTTGTTTTGCCACTTTTCTAATCTGCGTCGTCCTCGCTTGGACTCATTATTTCTTTATCATTAGCATCTCTCGCAAAGACTCTACTAAGCACGTTGTCATGAAAATCTTCAATTGTGCGATAGGAGTGGACAATAGAGTTGCAATTCAAATTTTAGCTTTTGTCCCGACTTCTATCACAAATGTTTCCTTTCCTTTCACGCCGACACATTCTTTGTGCATCTCTCGTGGTGGTGGTAATGTCTGCTGCTGTTTCTTCTCCCTTTAGAAAGTGATTCAGCTTCCCCTGATCAATCATCCTGAGAATGATTCTCTTTATGTTTCTACAGTCATTTGTTTGATGCCCATGGAAACGATGGTAAGAACAAAACTCATGACTTCTATCGCTTTGGCGGTGGTTCCATTCCCACGTTCCAAGGTCTTTGGTATGTTTTCCATCACAAGTATAGCTTCCCGGATCTTCTCCACACTAGCGTTCGGTGGAGGCATCTTAATTTCTTCCCATACTATTCTGCGACTTCTCTCGCCCTCCACGGTTATTTTGCCTTCGTCCACCGTATGTTTTCTTACACATGATCTAGCCTCTGAATCTTATTATTGCTTTGTTACGGTTGTAATAGTTCCTCTCTCGTTCAAATTCCTCTTGATCGTGGCTTCCCATGGCTACTATCTTCTGCTGTCCCTCATCGACTTTCCTTGCTTGCTTGTCCTTGCGAAGTACTCGCCACTGTATTTATGAATTGAGGCAACAAACTTGCGTTCGCAGCATTCGAGCTTGTGTTTGCGACTGGATAAGAATTCATTTCATTCTGTCTTTCTTCTAGAGCAATATATTCTTCCTGTAACTCCCGCAGTTCTGCCATCGTGATTGTATTTTTGATTCTAAAAATTTGAATGTATAACAAGTTAGTCGCAAAGAGAGCATTCACAAATGAGAGGATTAGATATCTTTCCTCAACCCGATCCCGCCATTTCGCTACACATGGTTCTCCATCTTATTGTCAACTCGCCTTAAGCTCTCGCCAACTCTTTGTTTCAACCCAAATACATCTTCAATACAGGTCGCGAAGAGTCATTGTTACTTATGTATGCTCCCGGGAATGTGGCTTGTAAATGGTTAAATGATGTGATTGTGTTCCTTGGCGGACCTTCAAACCATTTTAGTGCTTCTCCTATTAGGCTTGATGCGAAATATTTGCATAGTATGGCATCATGATTCTCCCACCTGTAACATACATCTCATATAAGCCTTGATATGTTGTACCATGTTGTTCCATCAAAGATGTTGGTTAACGCAGTAGATTGCACTTAGGAGGTATTCCTCCCATCTCGTACTTCTAGCGTGAAGGGATTCTTCGCGGGCGTCTGCGATGGCTTCGTCTAATTGTCTCTTTCCTCCTTCCCTTCTACTATTCAAAGAATCCTCTCATTTCAACCCGATTCTCTTAAGATTTGTTCATTTGCCTCGAGTTTGATTCTCTTGGTCTTTTTAACTCGCTTCTCTCCTTCTTCGCTCGTGCCTATTTTGACCTTCCCGCTCGTTATTTTCTCCTCTTCTTTCCTGCGACGCTCTTCTTCGTTTCTTTCGTCAATTCGCACGCCATTATATCGGTTGTTCTCTCTTCTTGGTTGTCTCTCAGCTCTCATCTGCACCCTCTCATATTCTTCATTAATATTTCTATTGGTACGATTTTGTTCCCTTCTCCTTTTCGCTAGTTGTCATGGTTATTCTCATTGATTGCCTCTTCCATCTCTTGATTTTCCATTTCTTCTCTCATCCTTTCTCTCTCGCGAGCTAGCCGCGCTTGTTCAATGTAGTGTCTCTCGATGTCATCCTCGATCTCTCGGTTTCTTCTCAATTCTTCTCTCCCGTGCAAGATTACTCTCCCTTCAGCAGCTGGGTCATTCGGTTCTTGGAGTTGCATGTTTCCTTGATTTTCCCTATTCCGCTCATTTTGAAGATTTTCGGGCTGAGGAATATAACGATCTTCTATTTCCCCTTTTCTCTCGCCACGCTCTTTGTACTCGGATTTTGTGTTTCTTCCTCGGTACTTTCATTGGTAAAACTCTCCTTCTTTCTTCCCTATTCGATCTTGAACTTGATCTCACGCTACTTCTAGATCTCCTATTTTGCAACCTCATATTTTCCATCCTCAATTCATGATTACTGTCTTGTCAAGTTTGCTCGTTCCTCCGCCTCTAGCCATCTCTCTTCGTGTATTGTTTGTCTCAATCTTTCTAATGTTTGCGATTTCTTCGTTTTCTCCGTTCATTCCTTGCTCTCCTTGTCCATTGTTCACCAATTGCTTGCTCCTCTTCTCTCTCGTCTTCGAATCGGACCTCCAAGTATGTACACTTACTCTATCATAATCCACAGCCGCGTTTGCTACGGGAGATCGGTGGTTGGTTTTGATCTTCTCCATCGTTTCTCACATTCATCCTTGACGATTCTCTGTTTCATTCCTCCTTTCTCCAAACAAGTCTCCCACTTCTTCTTACAATCGTTGGTTGCCCTTGTACATTTCTTCTTCTAGCCATTATTCTTTTCCAATGAATTCTTGAGTATCTTTTCCAAATCTTTTCTCTGTTAATCCAAATTCCTTCCAATTTCTACGTCACTCTCTGCTCAGTCCCTGTTTCTAGCGCATATGTAGTAGCAGGATTTCCCACACTACACCCTTACTCGACTTTGCTTAATTAATCCATTGAAAGATGTAAGATCAAGAATATTTATTGATTGAGTCTATGAAATGTTTACACAGAATAATAAAATTACACTTAGAAATTAAAACACTCTTAAACTTTCTCTCTCCTATTGACTTGCTTAACAATTCTAAAAAGATCTCTCCCTCTACAGATTTTACTCAGCCCTTTATATAGGGTAATACATAGTGGATGACAACTAAGCTATCCTTTATTTTAGGGAATGTCTCGCGAAGTGTCGCAGATGCACAAACATTCGTTCTCGCGACACTTCTTAACCCTCGCCAGGCTTCACGTCTTCTTCATGTTTTACTTGTCGTTATTCATTACGTCGTTTGTTTTAGCTATCTGCGACTGCGTCGCGACATCGTCGTTTATTGATCCCGCGAGCCCTGTGCGTCGCGATATTATGATCCTACAGACACTACATATTAATATGTAGTGTCATATTAGTATGTAGTATGTTATATATTGATATTACATATTAACATGTTACTAGTATTAGTTACTACTAGTATACTAGTTTACCACTAGTATATCACTAGTTACTACTAGTATACTAGTATAGTATTAGTTACTACTAGCATATTACTAGTTACTACTAGTATACTAGTAAACTAGTTTACTAGTCTACTAGTACACATGTTACTACTAGTATAGTAGAGTAGTTAATTTACGAGTAACATTTTTTTTTACTATTAATATAGTACATATTGATATGTAGTATGACCATATTGATACTACTAGTATGTAGTAACATATTACTAGTAATATTTGCATGTGTTGATACTAATTAGATTTGTAAGCGTATTTTAGGCATTTAGAAAACACACTTTATAATCTCCACAAAGTTTTTGGACTAGAGAGTAAATAATTGGACTAACGAGTAAATGTTTTTTATGGGTGGACTAGCCATTAACTGGGTCATGAAAAATTGGACTAAATAGTAATTCCTACTTCCAGAAATACTCTTGTTGGGAAGTTAAAGATCTTGGATCACGAGCATGTATCCAAATTCGGAAAGGATATTGCTTTCAAAGCACAAAGGAACACTGAATTACTTGATAAAAGTAAAAGTGTTTGCATCTCTGAAGATGATCCTTCTGAGACTGATTCATCAGATGAAGATCTTGACAAGTCAGTCTATTTGATCACAAGACAATTTAGAGATCTTCTTTTGAAGAGAAGTAAACGATTTACTAGAGATAAATCTAAGTCATCAGTTAAACCCCATAATCGTGTTCTACCTAAAAACATGGATACTGACGACACTGATGACGAGGATATGCCACAGTACTTCAAGTGTAAAGGTTTTGGTAATTTTGCCAATGAGTGTCCAAATCGTAGAAAATACACTAGGAACAAAGGTCTGGCTGCAACACTTGATGAAATATATGATCATTATGATTCGAATGAAGATGAAAAATCAAGTGTTGCGCATCTTGTTGAACATATTAATTTTGATAATTTTAGCAATACTCACATCAATCTTGATATTTTTTCTAGAGAAACTTCTTCAACTATCTTGGAGGATAAAATGGAGTTTTCTCTATCTACTGGAAATCTTTCGTCTAATGTTTCAGGTACCACAATTTGTATAGTAAAATGCTCTGCTATGGTGTCTGAACCATCCTCCAACTTGACATGTTCTTACTGTACTATTAAGGGTCACAGACTCTCTACTTGTTTCAAGTACAAACATAAAATATGTCAGCAAACTTCAACGGAGAGCAAATCGATTAGCAACCAAGCTTAAACTTGTTCAGAAATCGTCTGAGGTATGTAAACTAAATCCCTCTCCGAAAAGGTTAATTTCTAAAGAGCCAATTAGACCTCTCCGAAAAAGAACAAGGTCTAAGCATTATGTGGAAGAAGTAGCTAGGAACTCTTTCCAAAAGGCTCATGGTGCACAAATCATTGTTCAACCCAACACAATTTAATTGTGTTGGCCGTGCATCTTGTCTCATGTGCCTGATTTCAAAGAGACAAGAGTGATGCACATTCAAGTCTTGAAAAAAAAAAAAAAATCCTCTGGTTGTTTTTCTTTTGTTTGTTTGGTTTCAATAAAAATTGGTTGATCCTTTCATGTCACAAATTGGTACTAAAATGGTTTTTCCTTTTTCATTAAAAGAAGGGTTAAAATTGACAATGCTACCCTCTTTAGGGTTGAGAATTGAGCGTACGTGAATCCTTAGTTTTTATAAAGGTTCTGTAACCCTACATTCCTTTTTCTTTCTCAAAATAAAAACTATTTTCATCACAAGTTTGCTTGTAGAGCTTGTTCAGTAATTTTCTCTCACAAACCCATTTTTATGGAGACTCCAAGCATCATGACTTCTGATGGAAAAGATGTTAATATGATTGTTAATCCGTCAATCATGAAGGAAAAAGATAAATCGGTATCTCCCTTGCCCTCAAATTTGAAAAGAAAAAGGAGGAATGTGAGAAAACCAAGGGTTGTTCCTTCAAATCTTCAGAAGTTTTATGGTGTTCTTGAAGAGTTAAAGGAAATAACAAAGGAGATCCAGCAAATAAAGGATTTTGTATTTAGGACTCTTGAAATTCAGAAGGCCCTGGTTCGGCATCAGTCAAGAATTTCGTTGAAATTGACTCCTATCTCCAGGAACCTTGTGTTCCAATGGCTGTTGACGACAAGGAGTTTGGGAACGATAAAGAATTTTTCAAAGGTCTTAATGTCTAGGGAACTTCTAATGAGAATTTATTCTTGTGTTTTAAGAAGGATAACTAGGGTTTGGAATAGCCATTATTGTGAGTACACATAGCTATTTCCAACGGTTTTTCATCTTGCAATGTCTTTAGATTTATTTATTTAAATTCTAAGTTTATTTGGAAGATGATTTTGCAGTATTAATTTATGGTTTTATATATTGCAACTTGTTATAGGATATGTGTGTTTGCGTCTGTGAACTATGATTGTCCCATACGTGGTCAAAAGTTAAGACTTTCAGATGTCATTATGCAAATATTGATAAAAGATTGAATGAACTTTTGACAAACAAAAGTTAAGCCTATTATGTCGTTATGCAAATATCGATGGAACATAGGATGAACTTTTGTTTACAAAGATTAAGTCTATTATATGTCTCTATGCAAATAGTGATGAAAGATAGAATATATCTTTGAATATTCTGCAGTATTGGTCTTTCCCTGATCCACATCTTTGTGTAAATACTGTGCAGCTCCGTAAGTTTTCTTATGTTGAGCATTTCTGATTCAATTAATCGTGGGTTCTCTTGTGGTTAATTTAATTGAGTATTTTGGATAAAAATTCATGTTTCATGTGATTTGTTAATGTTCAAAGAAATACATATTTTCTTATGAAAGTAAGGTCCCTCTTGTTGTTCTTTCGGGAATGATATTTTATGGGGGAGAGTTCTTTTTGAACTTGTGTTTAATTGCCATATCTTTGTGGGGAGTGTGGATGGGGAATATTATAGGGGTTATCTTATATCTTTATAAACTCCTTGATGAATGCATTTAGTTTCGGCTATATGATTGCGTCTAAACAAGTTGATATGTTGTTCTCTTTTGGTCATGAAGTATCTCTATGGAAATTTCATTAGGATTCCACTTGTTTTCGTACCTTTGCCAATTTATATTGACAAAAAGGGGGAGAATTACTACAAATACATATGGTTTACGGATCATTATGTAAGGGGAGTGGTTTTCATGTGAGATGAAGTATTGACTAAAGGGGAGTGATACATATCACCATAGTATTGTTGTCAAAGTTGTGATGCAATTGAACTTTGATGATGGGTAATAATACTATGCCACTGTATAACAATAATTAAGAGCTATTATTTTCTCATTGTTATAGCTACGGATCTTCAACAACTATGATGCTGAGTTGAACACATTTATAATCATTGGAGTACTTGGAAGTGACGAAGATTTTGACTAATGTTGATGTTAGAGCATGGCTCGGTTGAACCCACCAAGCGTTGGTATGTCAAGTTTGGTTGTCATATTTTAGTGAACCAAAACTCATGTTAAGAGTCGCTTGATTATGTACTAGAGTCAACTTCGTATAGGTTAGCTTGAAAGTTGTAGCAGACCAGAGAATTTTCTTTTCCAACGGGTCGGGTTACGAGCCGCTTGGCCAGCTCCGACTCTCTGATACGCCACTCAAGAAACTAGACTTTCAAAATTTCGGACCAATTCGATTAAGGGTCAAGTAAATTTCCGAATTGTCAGAGTAGTTCATACCAGCCACCATCATCCAGTGCCAATGGTCTTCCGGGTAGCCACCGAGGTGGTGGGGTGCCCCAGTGGGCCTGACAACACACACCGCATCAGACGGGTGAGGAATGGACAGTGCCAATGTCAGGGTAGTTCTGGTTACCAGCCATCATTGCCGCAACGATCTTCCGGGTAGCCACCATAGGTGGGGTTCCCCAGTGGGCCTGACAATCTCACCATTCCAGACGGTTCATCCTGATATAGTGGGGGTGTCAATTATGGCCCAGTAGATGGTATGAACTGCCTTGCAGTAACCATTCCTTTTCGGATGATATAAGTTACCTCGCACGATAATAACCATTGCCTAACTCACTAGCCGAAATGAGATGATATGAATTACCTTGAATGGTAATAACCATCTCTTGTCTCACAGACTATATGGTTATCAAATGGTATGAATTATTTCGAAGATGCAACAATCATCTCATTATTAGGTAGTATGAACAACCAGTAATGCAACTACCTCTTACTAAAACATTTTATAAACTGCTAGAGTTGCAATCATCTCCGAATAGATGGTATGAACTGTCAAGCAACAACCAAAACTTTCAGATGATATGAACAACCTTGCATAGTTGTGCTGAACCGCATAGAGGCTACCTACGTACCCTCTCCGTTGCTCAAAGGGATCAAGGACGACTGTAGTTCGTCATCTCTGTTTTAGATAGTATGAACTGCTTGCCCAAGGCAGTAACTATGTCTAGCGTAACAGTAACTTAGATAATACAGATAGTATGAGTTGCATAGCAACAACTGCCCCTAGCACATCCCATCATCAACTATCGCCTTAGCAAGTCCACCCATGAGAAAGATACCAGCATTTATGTTTGTACATATACCTGCCCCTCAAATCAACAACAAAAGGTATATTTCTGCCTGTTACACGATATACAACATGCTGGTATGCTTCAAAAAAAAAAACATGCCGGTGCACCGCCACATTTAATGTTCATAAGCTTAATTGAATAAGGTCAGTGGAAAAAGAACAAACATTTCCTTATAAGCAGAATCCCCTCTCACTTAACCCACTGCACATTTCTGATGAGCATTGGAAGTTATTTGAGGATATCATTTCAAAGACTAGTCAGCAAAACTAGAAGTTCATAATTAATACCACTTAATGGTTTAATTAACTACCCAAATGTGTTTCCAAAAATGACAAAGTGGATTAAAACATACTAGTCGTAAAATAACTTTTCATAATGGTCCCATAATCTCTAATATTCCTTCAGAGACACTTAGAAACTAACTCAGCCAGAAAACATCCCCAAAAACACGGACAAGATCTCGACACAGAGCTAACAAGAGTGACCAAAGTTTCTACTAACATTTCGTATACCTGCACTAGACAGCCACATATGGTTCAATGATATCCATGAGCCAGCCACATATACATCAAATCTAATACATAATAAACTAGTCGCACCAAAATCCTCCACCGATTTATAACTAGTGTCATCAGTCTTCCATTTCTATGTACGTAGCAAGTATTCATGAACCGGCAATTCTAACAGTCGTGTAAGCTAAAGTAAAAATAACAAACTTCCTAGCCATTCGATCAAAGCTCCATCAGACAACATTCTATGTTGAGATATATTAAAGGAAAACTCGTAGTGTACTTAGATGACAATTGACATTTATGTTTAGATTGATTCATACAAAAGCGCAAAATATAAAGTTAAACTACACGCACTCCATCATTTCTGAACGTAAAGAAGATATTTGCTTCTCATGATACCACTTACCATTCACAGCACCTACTTAAAGGTCAAATCTCCACTATCAATACGAAGTCTATCACATTATTTCTGTTCAATCTAATTGATACATTTTTATAAGCATTAACACAATACATTTCTGTACAAGTACGTAACCAATCATTTTAATAGCTAGCTCTCTACATCCCCATTCATACTAACCCAAAAGATTGAACTAATTCAAATCTAATCGGTATTCTAAGAGGGTCACAAATACCACCTGACAAGTCTGGTGAACTAGCTGCCATATAGAAATTTTATCTAACAGTTCATAAGTACAAAATTACTATTTTTCTCGTTTGAAATTCACACACTATCCATGTAAAATTTGATAACAGTAATTTTCATGTACAAAATTAACTCTTCATACCGCAGTCTACCATCCGTATGTAAAATAATCGAACACTAACACAAATTAGATTAATGAGCTAATTAGTGATTTGTGTAGCTTGTAATTTATATATATGTACCTTTTGAAGCTGAATAAGCATAGAAACGAATGGCCCCCACTCCCATGAACAGTAGTCAATAAGAATTTGCTTGGTACATGAAACCACATATTTTTTTTTTTTTTTTTTTTGAAGCACGCATTTTATTAAGTTAAACTGAGATTACATGTGGGAATTTAATGTCCATAGAGTCTGTTGTTACAATAGAACTTATAGGTGGGGGAATTACATTGTCCCACAATGTTGTCGCGAGCTTCCCAATAGAGCAATCATCTGCCGCACGATTTGCCAGACCGTCTGCTGCTTGATTTCCTTCTCTGTAGACATGTCTAATAGTATATTGCTGAATTTGGTAAACCTATACTTGATTTCTGCAATTTGATTAGAAATATACCATGGAGCATCGGCGTTCGAGGTTAGAAATCCTGTTAAGCTCTCCGAGTCTGTTTCAAATTGAACTTTTGGCCATCCTCGTTCTGTCGCCGTTCTAGAAGCGATGAGCATGACCCAAGTTTCCGCTGCAAGAGCAGTAGTGATACCCAGTGGTTGTGCTATTGCTAAAATTGTGCCTGCCCCTTCGTTTCTGCATATAATACCTGCTCCCGCTATTCCAGGATATCCCCTTGCTGCTCCGTCCGTGTTAATTTTGATCCAATCTAAGTGGGGTTTGAGCCATCCCACGAAGATGGTCGTTGTTGCTAGTGTTGTTTGCCTTTGGGTTTGGATAAGGTAGCATCCCAGGCGATCGGCAAGAGGTGGTTTTGAGCCCGGGTATATTCTGGCCGGAGTTTGATGGCCATCTCGCATTATATTCGCCGGGTTTGGCGAGTTGTTGGCGATAGACTACGTTGTTCCTAGCTATCCATAAGGACCAAAAAGGAAGCAAAAAGCTGTAGTAAGCGGGGTAGGAGCTTTTGTTTTGAGTAGAAGCGAGACTGACGTCGTCGGATGGGCGGTGAGGTAGGTACGTTATGAGTAGGGTTTTGGATGTTCGTGAGATGAGGTAGTAGGAGGTTCCGAGGAATCAATGGTCATTTGACAATGAAGCGAGAATGTGACCGGACGTTTCGGGACTAGAACTCGCACCGAGGACATAGGTTGGAATTGGTGAGTTGGATGCGGTTGAGAATGTTGAGGTTGGTAGACCCTCATTAATTGCTTTCCACAAGAAAAGTCAGTACTTTTGGGGGACACGGAGTGTCCAAATGAAGGTAGTTGGTGGGAGAGGGTTTTGATGGGTTTGTGCAGAGTCGTTGATGAGGCAATTATATCCTGATGCCGTCGTATATTTTCCGATTTTGGTAAAAGGCCAAATGATCTTGTCTGGTTGGTTGTTCCGTGGGACGGGAATGCTGATAATTCGTTGAACTATGGGTTGGGTAAGTAGATTCAACCTTTCATGATTCCGATTCTTTGTTGACGGGTCGATGATGTCCGCAATCGACCGTATGGGATAACATAAAGGTCAGGTTAATGTTGTTAGTGAATTGTGGAATCCAGTTTGATTGGATTGGGGTGTTTAATCCATCTCAATTTGATGGAAGAGATGATGTTTGAAGGTTGGTATGAGTGATGCTAGTTGTCTCCATTGTGGGCTGGGAGATGACGGGAGGGGAGGAATGTTTTCGAAAATTGGTGTTTGTTTAAGGTATTTTGCATTGTATAGTGTGGATAGTACCGAGGTAGGTTTTTCGTGAATGTTCCAGATTCGTTTCATGAGAAGTGCTTTGTTGTGCTCCTTGCTGCTTCTGATGCCTAGTCCTCCTTGAGCTTTGGGTTTGTATAGCTTGTCCCTTCCTAGTGGGTGAAGCTTCTTGATGGAAGATTCATGGCCCCAAAAGAAATTTGTTGTAATGCGATCTATTTTTTGTGGATGTGAGTAGGAAGGTTTTGTGTTTGCATGAGGTGATTCGTTGTAGGGGTAAGAGACGATTTTATAAGTGTGAATCTACCAGCTTGGTTTAAGCACTTAGTCATCCAACCTTTTGCTTTGCGAGTTAGGCGCTGAAGGATTGGGGAAAAAGATATGGCGGGAAGATCTTCCATGTTTAAATTGTACTCTAGGTAGGTGGGGGTTCGATGTTGTTGGCATATTGAAGGCTTGTTTTAGTTCATCCAAATGGTGTTGTTCTAGTTTCGGGTGATGGATGATTGTAGATTTTGATGTGTTGATGTGTTGACCCTCCGCATTTCCATAAGTTTGTAGCGAGATGTTTGAGTTGATTGGTGCCTTCCCGAGTTGCTTTATATGTTATCAATAAATCATCCGCTACATGAGATGTAGCATTGGAGGGGCCTTACGGGAAATCTTTGAGCCCTTTTATCTTTTCCTGGTTTTCAAGAATTCCCAAATTTGTGGATAATATTTCCGCGCATATAATAAATATATAGGATAAGAGAGGATCTCCTTGCCTTATTCCCCTGGTCGGGGTGATGTACCCATGTGGAGTTCCATTTATATTAATAGAGTATGTAACTGTTGATATGCTCATCATAATATAATCCACGAAGTGTGAAGGGAATCCTAAGGTGGTGAAAGCTTGTTTGATGAAACCCCAATCCAAGGAGTCATAGGCTTTTTGAATGTCTAGCTTTAGTGCTATTTTTGGATCTTTAGTGCAGTTTGAGGATCTGATGTAGTGAAAAAGTTCGGCAGCGATAGCTATGTTGTCGTGAATGGATCTTTGTGGCACAAAGGCACTCTGATACGGGCTTATGATAAATGGGAGTAGAGGTCTGATGCGATTGACCAGTATCTTTGAAATAATTTTGTAAGTGACATTACATAGTCCTATCGGCCTAAATTGGGAGGGTTTTGAGGGGTGATCAATTTTCGGGATTAATGTAAGGTTAGTATGGTTCATGAGAGGGTGGATGCTAAGGGAATTAAAGAAACTTCGAACCATATCAATCAATTGTGGTTTGGTTGTTTCCCAGAAAACTTTGAAAAACTTACTAGTATATCCATCCGGTCCTGGAGCACGTTCTGATCCTATGGAGAATAACCCTTCTTTGATTTCCGCAGGGGTCACCTCGGCTGTTAAATTATTACATTGTTGAGGGGATAACCTTGGTGTTATTGCTTCAAAAAGGCTTTCATCAATTATTGTATTTGGTGCGGTATACTGATCTGTGAAGTGTTCAATCATGAGCTTGACAATTTCTTCCTTATCTGTGATCCAAGTGTTTTGATGATCTTTGAGTTGTTGTATGTTGTTACAGCTTCTATGAATTGTAGCCTTGGTATGAAAGAACGTTGTGTTGCGGTCTCCCGATTCAAGCCATTGGATTCTGGATCTCTGCTGCCAGTAAGTTGCGTGACAATCAAGTAATTTAAGATGTTCAATTCGGAGTTTCTTTTCTTGTTGAATCCAATTTTCCAGTTCGGTACCAGTCTGCGTCGCACATAGATGCTGGGCTTCTTTGATTTTCGCGGTCGATTTTTTAATCAAGGTGGGTAGGTGTCCAAAGTTGATCTTGTTCCATTCTGTTAGGGTTTTACTGGTTGATATGAGTTTGAGCTGGAGGTTTAAGGATGGGTCCGGGTCATGTAGATTATCCCATGCTGAGTTAACTACTTGATGAAGTTGAGGATGATATAACCATAGGTGCTCAAATTTGTAATTCTTGTTCCCTTGCCAGTCTAAAGATTTTGTTTGGAGTAGGATATGGGCATGATCCGACGCTATTCGCGGAAGATGAGTGATTCCAAACATGAGGGTTGGGTCATTCTCCAGTGTTGATTTGCTATTGCTCGATCGAGTCTTTCTTGAATGTTGTCTTGACCTTGTTGGTTGTTTGTCCATGTGAATGGGTCCCCTCTAAAACCAAGATCCATGAAACCCATCTGATCCATTAAATTGAGAAAAGGTTGTGTTTGTGCATAAGTGACTGGTCTGCCACCTTTTTTCTCCGATTGGTCCATCACTTCGTTAAAGTCTCCCACGAGTAGCCAAGGTGTAGAAGTGCTGGGAAAAATTGTTGGAAAATCTTCCCAAAATATTTTCCTTGGGTCTGGGTGTGGAGGGCCATACACACCTGTGCAAAGCCAAGGCTGGGCTGGAACGGAAGGTGTGACGAGTGCATGAATGTAGTTCTGGGTTTTCAAGATGATTTGGACATTAACCTCGTTTTTCCATAAAAGGCATAAGCCCCCCCTTCTACCTACTTTAGGAACGGAACAGTGGTTTGGAAATTGTAATGTCTGGGCGATGCGTAGTATTTGAATTTCATTGGACAATGTTTCCGAAAGAAATAAAATGGTTGGTCTATACATCGAGATAAGTCCACGGAGATGTTGAATTGTTGGTGGTTGGTTTAAACCCTGACAATTCCAAGCGAGAGTAGTCATTCCTATGGGTAGATTTGGTATGAGAATTGGAGAATGGAGTTGGGAAGTATTTGGTGTAAGTGGGTGCAGGTTGTATGGTATAACATATGGGAGCTTTGGGCTAATGGTTGAATTTAATGCGCTTGGACCTGGGGCTATGTTATTTGATAAAAAATGAGCCGAATTTTTATGACTTCCAGAGTTGGATCTTTAATTATAAAGGAAAAGTAAGATAGTAGTGTGACGATGAAGTAGTTGAAGTGAGTAACAACTAAATTATAATTGCTAGAAATAAGAAATTAAATAAAAAGAGACGAGCTAAATATTGTTGTTTGATACAGATAACGGATGAGAAAAGTAAAACTAATGATATCAAAAGTTAGGGATGTTGGGTGTCGTACCTGAACCGAAAGAGAGACCATGTATGATTGGGATTCAATGGGTATTAAAAATTAGCAAAATGATGAGTTAGACCGCACTAAAGAGACTACCGGAATAATACGACCAAGAGTCGATAACAAAACAAGAATTTTACCGAGAAGTCTAAAAAAAAAAAAAAAAAAAAAAAAAAAAATTTCCTCCATTAAAAATCGCTGGACTACTATTTTGTGGGTGAGTTAACCTGGTAAAACTATCAAAAATCCGTAGGTAAAAGGAAATGGGCTAACATTAAATTAAAGGGTCGATAAACTTTTCATGAGCTAAAAGGCTAAAAGGCTACAACACGTCTAAAATCAAGAAATTACCAAACAGAACAACATTTTTTAGTTAAGACTTATCAATGACGAGGTATCACTTTTCAAACAAGACGTTTACAACACGTCTTCAAAACCAAATATGACAAGACGTTTACAACACGTCTTACAACACGTGTTACAAAACTAGATATAGAAGGGAAACACGTGGGTGAAAATCGAGGCAAAACTTTGACCCCAAGAAAAAATCTTACAAACCGAAATGAGTCCGGTTCCAAAGTACCCACAGACCGATTTGACTCGTTTATCATCTCTGAAACTGAACCTGAAGAAGATAACTTACATTTCCTTCTACTTTTAAAAACAGAATAACATTAACCAGAAAAGCATAAGCTCTTCTTCAAATAGAATTTTCAAAACTACAACACAAAATTAAACAGAAAACACTAATTTGAAACAGCCTACAAATTAAGTCACGAAAACAAAATGATCCCAACATGGAACCATAAACCCATTTCCCAATCCGAAATCAATTACCGACCTGAAATTCTAATCCCGGAAAAAAACAGTCTAACCCAATATTAAGAAAAAATCCATAAAAAAGAATGAGGGAATTAACGATAAGCTATACCTTAGAAAAAGAAGAAGAAGAAACAACTCTTGCCAGAATCAATCGCCGGCAAAGAAGCGGTACCAAATCCATTATTTGCGACGATACGGAACTTACCCAATATTGAACCATCAATCATTCACGATGCCCTCCGGCAGCTAGGGCCGGCACCCATAAAGGGATTACTCGTGGCTCATAAGGAAGACGCTACTGTCAATGGACTGGTTTTAACTTTCTAGGGTTTTTTCTCTGGTTTTTGGAGAGAGAATCGTAGTAACTTGGAGAATGATATTGAAACCACATATTTGTCCAAAGCAACTAAAAACATTTTCGAAATTAGTTAATCAAGAACTAGCTGACCATTATTGGAGCTTTCGAATAAATAAACTCCCATGCTAGCTGTTAAACAATACTGTTTGTAAGGTAAAATTACTTCTACCCCAAACACAAAAATTTGTATGATGATTTTGCTGATAATCGATCCGTGGCCTCGATCTTCAATTGAATTATGGAGAAGGGGGTACCTGCAAAAAACCCTCCGATGCTAAAGTCAGTATAAGATTTTTCACAGGAGTTTTTGGTATGGAAGATTGCTTACCTTTTTGTGTTTACACTACACCAAATCAGGAATTTTGTCACAGGCTATACCTGTTACTTATTAAATTTGTAACGGTTATAACTGTACTAAATAGGCCGTTATTAATAACTGTGATGGTATTTTGTAACGGTTTTATCTGTGACAAAAGTCAGAAACAGTCACATATAAAAAGCGTTACAATAATTAATAGCCACAATTGACCTAATTTTATGATAGCGACACGTGTCATTTTTGTCACATTAATCTTAACGGTTTTAACTGTTACTCTCTATTAACCACAATTCAGAGTATGACACGTGTCTCAAAGAGTCACATTTACAGCAACGCTTATAACTGCATTCTTTCGAATCCTTAACAACGATTGCTTCCTGTAACGTGACACGTGTCCTTTTTTGTCGCGGTTAATGTAACACATATTAGTGTTGCCATGAATTTGTAACAGTTACTCATAGGACACGTGTCGTCCTTTTGTCACGGCCTATGATGACGCGTTTTATTTTTTTCACAATTTGTGTCACAGTTTATAACCGTGACAATTATTAACATTCTGATTAAAAAAAAATGGGTAGCCCAGATCAATTTCATGGACCCAGGCTTCCGGTTTCTGAGCCAAGAAAATAATTAAAAACCGAACTTGGAACCCAGGGCCTGCAATTTCTTATTTTTCAATCTGCAGTTCATGCATTCTCAAAGAAGATTCATACATTCATTACGAACACAAGTACAAATGAATTGTTCCATTCGTTATGAAATTTAACCAAAACCAATTAAAAGCTAACACTCGAGCTTCCATAAAGCTTCTCAAAGTAATGCAACCCTTTAATGACGCGTAATCTGTCTGGATGTGCCTCGCCATCAAGCCTTTAGTATGTAAACCCAAGTCAAGAAAAAATGGTATTCAACAATCAATGACTGATGTGTTGTCCGATTAAATCATTCAAGAAAGTGAAAACAGATTGTTCCGTAAAATTTTATTAAGAGCGATAATTGTCTGTTGTCTAGTGTTGGCTTGAGCCTTGGGAGCAAGCGGTTTTGGCAACCGAAATGACTTGGTACGGTTTGGCCACTCGTCATTCTTGGAGAATAAGAGCAACGCTAGTTACCAACTAGCTAGCACCTAATCTAGGCTTCGCGTAATTTTCATCTAAATGTCAATTTACAAAAGATATCAAAGTCTTTTTGTTCTAGAAGGCTTACTACTCTTCTCAAACACTCCCAACAATAGAAGGTTCACATCATATTAGTATCACACCGTCATTTGAAGTTATCTATCGGTGAAGTAATCTATTGCCTACCTTACGAAAAAACCGAAACCCACCATCTTGTACCATCTAAAGCGTTGATCAAAGTTATGATAAAAAGATTCTTACTTGAGCCAAGTAGTTCACGGATTGCTCGGCAGGCGGTGGAGGGCATCCATATTTCCAAATGGTCTACCTTATCACCGTTTAAAAGAATGCATTCCATTAGTGAGAAATCATAACCATGCCACGAGGCACACATCATCCATGATATATATTTGTAAAATGCTCATCCCATTGAAATTCCAAATAAATTAGAGTGCACATACACCATATGGCATTGCTCGAAATGATGAAGAATAAAATAAACAAGGATGCCTAATCAATTATATAAACAAAAAATTATATTGGTGAAATCAAAAATAAATGTACACTAGTATTTAAACTTCTTTACGAAGATGGTCTGAAATAGCTAGCCAAGAAAATTATTAACATACTCGATCTCTTCCTTGTTACTATATTATGCAGCCATACACCTGACTAATGTTGTCGTTGTGAAGGTTATAATTAAGAACAAGTTCATCAGGAAATGGTGGAAGTTAATAACCATACTCAGACCTATCAAAGCCTCCTCCAGAATCACCACCTTGTAATCCAAAGTAGAATAGAAAACAGGACTAACAAACATAATCTTGTAATGCAAAAGTATGAATGAGTAGCAGATAAAACTTACATCGTGTCAGCCTTCTCTTCTATTATCTTGATAAACGCCTCAACCAAGTCTGCATGACGGACGGACAATTGTCTCAATTATCTTGCAATGCTTTTGATTATTATTTCTTTGAATAATCTGCAGTGCCTACAAAAAGAAAGTTGGGGTAAAATTAAGTCTACAATGGTAGATCAAAGAAAACCAAATGGTGTTGTTTCATGAAGCTAACAAAGTACGAACAAAAATAACGGGGCGGTTGTAAATCCTCCCTATGACAAATAGCAAGGGAAGGCAAATATTGCAATGATAGACGGGGAGTTGTAAATCCTCCCCCAAAGCAAAATAAAAGAAAATACATCTCTGGCCATTGATAGACAGACACAAATAGCATACATAATCATGGAGGTAGGCAAAGATATAACCATAAATGTAAGTAGAGAAAAATTCTTACTTCTTTTCCAAGTATAGTTAACTGATCCATTTGTCCCAGCTGCATACCATAATGGAGTACATAACTTCACAAACATTATTTTCGATTAATATCAGGTATATCAGCTCTCTTGTTTCTCTTCACCTGCTCCAAATAATCAGTTTGGTAAGAAATTTCATTCGTAACAAATTAAAACCAACACATAGGATAACAACGGCTACTTTTTAATAGGATGAGAATACCAAATAAGCTCACATTATTAAATATTGTGGATCATGTTTGGTCCATAGCCACTTTGTTGTGACGAGGTGACCGACAATGGTTTTGTCGGAGGACTCGGAAGTGGTCCATACTCTGCTTCAATTACTTTAGATTAGTTCTCTTAGGAACATGACCTAATCCTTCCTCATTTAAGTTTATAAAACTCAGCGAGATACCTACAATTTCAAGTATAAAACTCAAATTCTCATTCTCAACTCATAAAATTTCAAGGGCTAGTACATACTACAACTCAATAAGCTGCAAATTCACAATGTATATTACCAGAATCTGGAATGCCAACGATCACGTCGGAGTTCGGATTTAATTCCTGTAATTGGTTATACAACGTAGCACCGACTTTAGTATGGAGTTGGTTAATCCTACTTTTAAAAGAAAAATTAAGGGATTAGTAAATACAATTACTATGCTAAAGATAAATATAAATCGAGTGCAAATCAAGCTTACCCCGGAGATGTTGTGCTTGAGAACCCACAAAATCCAATTCTTCCCGCTTCTCTGCTTTTGACTGATCTTCTCAATGATCACGTATGTATGAAATGCGAGATTCCAGCTTCTTGTACATGTAATGTATTTAAAATGTATACATTACGTGGCCAAGAAACGGAGAACTCGCATTACATCAACACCAATCGGAACCCGATATCTTCTGTAAAGATCCAAATGCTTACTATTGAATCAACCATGTGCTGAAAAAAAGCACACCTTTTTCCCTCTTCCTTTATCCGGGCTTGGGACCGGCATTGCAATTGCAATGGCGGAGTTAAAAAGGGTGTGATCAACAAAGACAATAACAATAAAGAAACTACATTCCGTAATTAAAATAAGAGCACAAACACTGTCTTTCAGAAAGAAAAAAAGCCGCACAGAACAACTATGCCAAAAGGCATTTGCTTCAGAAAAATACATGCACTGTCACACATGTAGAAAAAGCCGCACTATGTTCTCAAAACAAGCAAGAACTAAGCCATAAGAGATTTGCTCCACAAATACAGTTTAGCATGTAACTTAAGGATCTCAGAAAGAGAAAATCAGCCACATCATATTCATTGAGGTGATGGATGGTGCCATGCCATTTCTTGTGCTACTCTAGGTACAACGTTTAACCTCTTGACCCTTGGCCCAAGGGGAAAATATGTGAACACTTCGGAGGTTCACTCGAGGATGACTTCATCCCAGCTTGAGGATCAAGAACGAGGCTTTGGTAGAGGATCGGGAAATAAATTTGGTAGACGACCCATTTGCTTGATGAGTTTCACCTTTACTCATCTACAACAAATGAGTTAAACTTCCATCAACAAGGTATTATGAGATTAAGCGACTACAATATTAAAATGCTTCTAAGGATAATAGTTGTTACAACATTCTTTCACCCACATGACCTACATCAGTATACTCTGAATCTTCTCCAAGAGAGGCCTCCCAACTGGCTTGGTGATTGGCATCACGTGGTTTTTCCATGTACTCCATGGCATACCCGACTGCTTCATTCACGAGGTTGTCCTCCTGGATAGACCCTTCAATGTATCTTGCCCTGTATCAGTTTGTACTCATTAGAAAAAAGAAATTTTTATAAAAAATAACAAACATCACATAAGCAAGGCCAAATTCATGCTAAGAACTCCTGCATTGCACTTTCAATTGTTAACTCTACTTCATTCTTACATGCTCGAACTATGAATAACCGAATATTAACAACATATCCAAAGTTTTTTTCTCTCCTAATGATATAAGAAACAAACCCAAATTTATTAATAACCGAATATCAACAAACTAATTCTCAGACCCCTAATTGAAATAGCATAACAAACCTAATTAAAAATTTGAACAAAAATTAAGAACCCTAATTCTTAGACAAACTGGAGACGAAATATATCAAGATTTGAACAACACAGGTTCAAAGACAGGTTCAAAGACTTCTAGAATTAGACTTGAGTTTCTCGTTCGGACAAACTGGAGACGAAATATATCAAGATTGAACAACACGGGTTCAAAGACTAGTAGAATTAGACTTGAGTTTCTCGTTCGGACGAACTGGAGATGAAATATATCAAGATTGAACAACACGGGTTCAAGGACTACTAGAATTAGACTTGAGTTTATCCTTCGGACGAACTGAAGACGAAATATATCAAGATTGAACAACACGGGTTCAAGGACTACTAGAATTAGACTTGAGTTTCTCGTTCGACGAATGAAGATGAAATATATCAAGATTGAACAACACGGGTTCAAGGACTACTAGAATTAGACTTGAGTTTATCCTTCGGATAAACTGAAGACGAAATATTACAGAATTGAACAACACAGGTTCAAAGACTACTAGAATTAGACTTGAGTTTCTCGTTCGGACGAACTGGAGACGAAATATATCAAGATTGAACAACACGGGTTCAAAGACTACTAGAGTTATACTTGAGTTTATCCTTCGGACGAACTGGAGACGAAATATATCAAGATTGAACAACACGGGTTCAAGGACTACTAGAATTAGACTTGAGTTTCTCGTTCGAATGAACCAGGAGACGAAATATATCAAGATTGAACAACACGGGTTCAAATACTACTAGAGTTATACTTGAGTTTATCCTTCGGATAAACTGAAGACGAAATATTACAGAATTGAACAACACAGGTTCAAAGACTTCTAGAATTAGACTTGAGTTTCTCGTTCGGACGACTGGAGACGAAATATATCAAGATTGAACAACACGGGTTCAAGGACTACTAGAATTAGAATTGAGTTTATCCTTCGGATAAACTGAAGACGAAATATATCAAGATTGAACAACACGGGTTCAAGGACTACTAGAATTAGACTTGAGTTTCTCGTTCGGACGAAATGGAGACGAAATATATCAAGATTGAACAACACGGGTTCAAGGACTACTAGAATTAGACTTGAGTTTCTCGTTCGGACGAACTGGAGACGAAATATATCAAGATTGAACAACACGGGTTCAAAGACTAGTAGAATTAGACTTGAGTTTCTCGTTCGGACGAACTGAAGACGAAATATATCAAGATTGAACAACACGGGCTCAAGGATTACTTGAATTAGACTTGAGTTTCTCGTTCGGACGAACTGAAGACGAAATATATCAAGATTGAACAACACGGGTTCAAAGACTACTAGAGTTATACTTGAGTTATTCTTCGGATAAACTGAAGACGAAATATTACAGAATTAGACTTAAGTTTCTGGACACCAACCCTTTCTGTATAGTAATACCTATTCTATGAAAAAGAGACCCTTCTACAATAATAAGAATTTATTTTTTTTAAATTATTATATTTTGAGTTTTTTTTTTTTTTTTTTTTTTTGAGTTATTATTAATAATAATATCGCCACTTTGCATTTTTCCCAAAATTGAATTTTTAAGAAATTATATAAAATATAAAATAAAATTCTTTCCCAAAATTGAAAAAAATATATATGTAAAGAAAATTGTGCTAAAACGTTTTTAGCCACATGATTTAGTTGACTATGACTTAATCGGGGATGGAAACTAACGTGTCAAACGTGCAAGTGCGATAGAAAACCTACATCTAAAAGACTAAAACCAAATCGAGAAAACTCATAGTTTTTTTTTTAACCATCGTTTTCTTCCTTCCTTCTTCATTCCCGCTCCATTCTCCCTCTCAATTCCATCAATATCACCGAAAAGGATTTCAAAATCTTTTGAATCCAATGATTTGATTTCCCACAAATTATTCCCCCAATTTTCCATCAAAATCTCTATATAATAGGTGTTGAATCTCCCGCTCAAACCACACCATCTCGACTTCTTGTTGCAGATCTCACTTATAAATTATCCATTGTATTTTTCTTTCACTCCTAAAGGTATTCATACGGATTAGTTAAAAGGTATTCAAACGATTAGGTTTCTTTTCTTTTTAGGTTTTGCTATTACAAATTTTAGGGATTACAAGTATTGGGGCAATCTTGACCGAGATTCAAATCTGCCTTCAATTTATGTTTATACAATCTTTTTCTAATATTGGGTTTTTTTTTTTCTTGTTAGGTTTTGCTGTTTATTCAGACTTTAATTTTTGTTTTGGTATAATAATCATAGTAACACTGTTAGAGCCCTTAGCATTGAAATGGCTAATGATTTGACTAATTAGTACAAATTACAACCCTTAATGCTGCTTTCAGTTTTTATTTTAGCCTTTTGTTTGTATATACAGACTATTGAGTTCAAATCCGTCTTCAATTTTGCTTATCCAAGATTGCTATTGACTATTGAGTTCAAATCTGTATATACAGATTGCTATTGCAATTGCTACTAACTATTGACTATTTAAGTTTGTACATACGAGACTATTGACTTTTGTTTCTATGAATAAACAACACAGGACATGCGAAATAGTAGAACGATATCATTGTGTTCTCATTGTTTGTTGCGAGATGAACAATGCGGTGATCTTATACCTAATCATGTTGTTGAACCTCAAGATGACCATGAAGATGATCATGAGCACATTCTTTGCAGTGGGTTGAGATTAATGGTGACTATTGATGGTCTTTGGGAGGGCTTACGGTGAAAACAGTGGAAAGTTTGCTACTCTTGTTGGGAAGCTTGTACGAACGCACATCCCTATTAACTATGTAGATTGGAGATTAGTTCCCCAGTTTTTCAAAGATGAAATATGGAACGGTTTGATGGTAAATTTTCATGGTATTTGATCTATTCAAGCTATAGTGTGATAGCTTATTCATGTTTCTGACCTCTCTCTACTGTTTATTTCAGCTGAAGTTTACATTTGGCGCGCCATCAAGTCTTGTCCGCCCCAAAGTTGAAAATACTTATTCTCAAAAATTTAGGACATTCAAATACAAGATGAGACAGAAGCTCAAAGGAAAAGTTACCACCGAAGATTTATTAGCTGCAATTCCGAGAGGCTACCACATTCCGTTTTGGCAAGAGTTTATTAATAATGAACGTAAACCAGAATCTTTAGCCAAACGAGCCAAGTACAAGAAAAATTGTGAGAAGAAAGTACTCAGACACACTCTTGGAAGGCTTTCATATGCCCAAAAAAGTTTCAACCTTGTAAGTATTGTATTCAATACCCTTCTTTTCAATTCAAATCAAGTTGGTGTTGTGTCATGGAAACTTAAAATCTTTTATTTTTTTACAAATGTATGGCTACTGACAACTTAAAGATGGAGTCATTATTGATGGGCGCCACTGAAATTTGGATGGAAGGCCACAAAGGAAAAGATGGAGTAGTACATCCTAGTCTTTGTTGAAAAATATGTGAGTATATATGTGTGTTAAGTGGTTTTTGCTTGATACTATTTATACTCTTGGATGGTGTTTGTGATAGTTCGCTTGTAATTTTTGGGGAACAAGTGAAGAATGCCCATGAAAAGAAAAGAATCTCTCAAAGATGGTGACTTATCTGGGATGGACTTTGACAATGATGCAATTACTGATGTGTTTGGACCTGATAAAGGAAAAGGTTATTTCCGTGGCTTCTCTTCGCATCTGACAAAGAGCCAAGCCTCAACGTCATCACTTGCAATGACAGTGAGTGCTAGTAAAGCAAGCTCAAGTGAAGGACCAAAGGAGGACAGTGGGTTGGTCGACATGATTAATAAGCTATCAAAGGTGAGTTTTATTGTATATTCTCGATCACAATTAGTGGTTGTTTGATTTATTTCGCTACCTAGTTAATGATGGTTTATTGGTGATGCACAGGATTTTCATGATTATGTGGTCAGTCAGCATACCAACAAAGTACCATCTGTTGATACTTCTAGTCCAACCACATTTTGCTCTACTTCAAGCAGTGCTGTTGATGCTATGGGTAATCAAGAGACTACCGATGGAAAGACTCAATATGTGAACCTACTCAACAAAAAGAAGAAGGTAGGCACATAAGGGTTACATTATGCAGGGACTAGAGGGTAGGATGTTTCATGGAGAACCCCTTGCAGCAGATGAGAGGAGAGTTCAGATTGAAACCATCTTTGATGAGACTTGTGCTGTATATGATGCACCGCAGGGGGATGATTACATGACTTTGAAGGACTTTTTAGGTATATCTGGATGGTTAGTATGGCCTTTAAAACGGCTGGAATTTGTGGATGAATGAATACGTTATGGGTGATGGTATCTTTTTGAGCTGTTTAAGTTACATGAGTAACGATGTGAAGCAAATCTCGTTTGGTTTTAGTTCTTGGTTGTTTTGAGAACTTAGTGCGACTTTACGTTACATGTGTAACTGTGGAGCAAGTAACTTTTGGTATAGTTTTTGTTTTGTGAACTTAGTCTTTGATGTGCGGCTTCTTTTGATACTAACTTCTAAAAATATGTGTGCTCTGTTATAATTACTAAGAAATATAATGTCTTTTTGTTTCTCAAACTGTTCTTCATATCCTATTATCATATAATCTTTGTTACACTATCATATCATTGCTTCTCTTTCATTTTGATTTTTATCTCTTTCATTTCGAGGTTGTATTAAAGAGAAAATGAGCCAAGCCAAGGCCGGGCTTTCAAGAGTTACAAGTATAGAAAAAAACTCCAAAAAAACCCAATTACAGACCATACAAAAATAACCGCAAACTTTTCCAGGGTTCTAAACAGTGCTGTAGAGATAGTGCAAAAGTTTTGCAGACCTCAATACAGTTGACAAACAAAGGCACAAAGACATTTCCAATACTGCAGAGCATTACACAAAAAGTTGAAAACTCATACATAGATTACTTGAGAACTCATCCTGCAGAACACCAAAAGTGCAGACAAAAAAAAGCTGATTTTTATAGAAGTTTATGTAGTTTGTGTACATAGACAAGGCAGTTCACATACACCAAACAAAGTCTAGTAAAAAATCTTACATTTAATCTCCTAAATTCATCAAAGGACGATTAAAGTATATTACAACGACTGCAAATTTTGAAAATTAGTCAAAGGACGTAAAAAAGGGCGTAAATTAGGTTCATCTAACAATAGTTGTTGAAAACCGCCAACTTCGGGTTTCTCCAAATTATCAATTCCCGCATCATCTTAGGGGTGAATGGATAACAACCCACCAATCAGCATTTTTTAAATCTTTTGAGTAGAACACTCCACTTGCCTCTTCGGCGGGAATTGCAAAGCTCGTCCCTCAAATTATCGGAATCCCTCATTCTCTTGATTCACCATAACCAAATCCGAGTCCTGGACAAATTTTGCTTCCACTTCCGGCTTTCACCCACCACGTAAAAGACAACTTGATGAAATTGACTATAGTCCAACTCTAAGATTTGATTAACAACCCCATACCACTTGGTCAATACGGTTTTGGGATTTCTATCGCCTTTCTTGCTCCTAAAGGTGGTGTTTGTTTGTCATGCAAACACCACTTTATCTTTGACAACCAACTATTTCTTCATGATACCTAGGAGAGAAAACAAACCCATTCACACGGTACATAACAAACTCTTTCGCATCAACGGGACCTCTTACATATCGCCACAACAATGTATCCGTTTTATTTTTTTCTTAACAAATACGCAACCAAAAAAATACACAAGTAGTAAATGTTTCATCGAGTTCATCATAATAAACTAGCTAAATAGAAAGTCATGTGTTCAAAGAAAGTTAGTACAATCGATGCTTTTAGCTAAATAGAAAGGCATATGCAAGTCTAAACCAAAAGTCAGTATGGTTTCATCGGTTCAAAGCTAACCATCGGTTCAAGGCTAACCATCGATTCATCAAGACAAGTATATTACTTTTCAATTTACGTTCATTTCATCATAATAACTAGCTAAATAGAAAGTTTGTATGCAAAGAGAGCGCATTAGCAAAAACAGATCAAGGCTACCCATTTATTACCTTGTTTAAGAAACCTATCATGTATAGTGATCAAGGCTAACCATTGATTACGTTCATTTATTAGCTTATTAACTTGTAACATAACATGTCTAAAACGTATTATTCAAAGATTCAAGACGATTCCAGGTACCCATTAGTCGGTTTCGAGTCGAAGATGTAATTCAAGTACCTTTTCATATAGCCACTCGATGAAGACTGTTTGTTTTTCAACTTCTTCATCCGGAACCTCCTTTCCGGATCTCGTGAAATCGACAAAAGGTTTTCACAATAGTAGCTACATAAAGCAAAAAATCAGTTTGTAAGATAAGCAAAATCATCATTGCTTATGAATGAGCTAAAATTAACCACGTGTATAATTGAAAGATGGAAGATATTTATATGAAAATACACCTTAATAATCATCAAGACCATCCGGATTACATCGAAAAAGCACCCACCTCCGTATCTCAGTATAAATTGCATTGAAGAGAGCGTTCTGTCGTTCCTTTCTTACCAATAGGACCTACATCACTATACTCAGACTCTTCTCCAAGAAAGGCCTCCCAACCGGCTTGGTGATTGCCATCGCGTGGTTTTGACTTGTACTCCATGGCGTCGTGATTTGCTTCATTTACGAGGTTATTCTCCTTAATAGACCCTTCAATGTATCTTTTGTTATTGGGAATGTTTTTGAACTCCTTCATTGCCCCGTATCGGTTTGTACATTGTAATTTCATTCGAGAAAATATAGGCCGAATCCGAGAAAAACAACAACTTATAAGCAAAACATAAACTTACCTTTCAAAGGGGTACATCCACCGATATCTAACGGGTCCATGAGACCAATGCTTCATCAGCCAAATGAACCATGAGGTGAACACTTATATCGAAAAATAAAGCTGGAAAATACTTTTCCAACACACACATTACCTCGCAACCATGAATTTAGCCTCTTAACGAGTCCACTTTTGCTTAGGACTTTGGAGCAAAGCAATCCGAAATACAAACGACTCGGTGAAGTGCGCGACGCAATTCAGGGTGCTTTGGAAAAGCATGCTGAAGACAAACAGGTAGCAAATACTCCATAATGACGTGATAGTCATGGGATTTGAAGTTACTGAAACTTGAATTCTTTATATTAACATTGTTGCTCAGGTTCGACGCAAAACCGAGAAGGAATTTGAGGTCTTTAAGAATCTTGCAAAATGATTCCTTCTCCGCTTTGCTTAAGACAAATATTGGTTTTCCAGCAACTGCGCTCCCAGGTTTACTGGTAGTCCACTGTCCACAATGCAAGCCAAGCTTATTCAATTCATCCCTTGCATTCCACGATTTCATAGACTTATTACCAATATCAAAGATCGTCTCAAGTATATGCTCCATTACATTCTTCTCAGTGTGCATTACATCTACACAATGACGGAAATACAGCGTACGATAGGTCTTCAATTCCCAAAAGATGGACTCCTTATAGAATGCACCAGTAAGTTCTTCGTCAACACCATCGCCATAAGGATCATCATCGGCATCGGGATCATATCTCTTTCTTTTCGGTGCCTTGCTTCTTACTACCAATTTACCAGGTTTGTAAGTCACATTTGCTAGTTTCTCCAACGACTTCTTTCCTGACAGTCGCTTTGGAGCATTTTTAGTTTCATCAGTTTCTAATCCCAAGTTCTCTCCCTTCCTTAAAGGATGATTACCCCTGAGGTATATCCGATAATTAGGGTAAACATTCTTTCTTGCGTATAACAGATAAGCACTTCGAGTCTTGTCTGCACAATGTACACAAGCGAAATAGCCGTGCGTGGTACATCCAGACATATTACCTTGTGCTGGCAAGTCATGAATACCAAACATTAAAGAAGCCCTCAGCTGGAAACGATTCTTGTTTGTGCGTATCAAAAGTGATATCCCATTCTCAAACAGATCTTTTCAAATTCGTCTACTAGCACACGGAGACATACATCAATATCTTGCCCTGGTGCCTTAGGCCCGAGAATCAACATCGTCATGATTTGGAACTCGGGTTTCATGCACAAGGAAGGAGGAAGATTGTACACAACCACTATCACAGGCCAACAACTATAATTCGGAGATCGCATACCATGAGGATTAAATCCATCGAGTTGCAATTCCAAGCCAAACATTTCTCAGCCCTCATTTGCAAACTCGGAAACTTCTTCTTCACTAAATCCCATTGAGATGAATCAACCTAGATGACGCATATAATCAGAGAAATTTACAGCCGATCGTGCCATGTCATTGCACGTGCTATCCAAGGTACCGTATATAATCTCTTGAGCCTTGGCCCGAGGGGAAAATATCTCAATACCTTGGAAGGCTCGTTCGATGAAAACTCTTCCCCAAATTTATCAACCTTAGCCTTATATCTTGGTGCGAGGCATTCCTGCAGCTTGTCAAATCTTCATTCTCTTTGTAATACAAAATACAATGATTCTCACACATATGAATCGACTTTTCTTTCATCCCCGGATCTTTGAGCATCGACTTCATTGCCGTGTATTTTACTTTTGGCAAATTGTTTCCTTTTACGAACCAACCCTTTATCACACCCAACAAACTATTTACACAGTTTAGTGAAATCTTATATGTTTTCTTCATTGTGCGGCTCCACAATTGCGGCTAGGATGCTAGTATTACAACCGAGGATACAACTTGTCTTAGGACAACCGTTTGTACTGTAATATCGCTTCCCAAATCTGGTTCGGGAACAAATTCTTCGAGTTTCAACTTCTTCATTACCACTAATACCATCACCCCAAGTCAAAAACTCCATAAGCGACATCGACAAAGGAACCCAAATCTTCTACTACACCTTCTCTAGCAAGCTCATCATTCATTTCAAGTTGGTATAAAATTACCACTTGGATGCCTTATCGCACCATCACCCTCTTTTTCTCCATGAAAGAACCAAATAACATAACTCCCGTCAATACCCTTCTCATAAAGATGTTTCCTCACTTCCCACATTTCCAAACGTTTCCCATTTTGACACTTAGAGCATGGGCAAGAACATGTTGTGTCCGAATGACCGTATGTAGTCGCATAATTCATAAAAAATTTAACCCCATCTCTATATGTTTTGCTAAATATGTCAAAATTCATTCATCCAAGCTTTATTCACAACAGACGACATTCCACAAGTGACTCTCTAAAGTTACGTGGCTTGAGCGTTCCTGTGACAATAAAGAGTTAACAATTCAAACCATTTACTTGAAAATCAATAGTTTAAAAACACGGGGGATGGAACATGGTGTCATACTGTCATTCCGGGGACAATTAAGGATAAAGATATTGCTTATCATTACATATATCTATCGAGGTAGGAACATTTTGGACCATCATCGGCTTATTCCATGAATCCTAACAGTATAATATGCTTGCATATAAAAAAGTAAACAAAATTCGGTTTTGTTTCAATAGTAGGAATTCGAGCTTAAGACCATTCACACCCCATAACTACTAAAAAGATGAGTTGTAAGCATAGTAAATAGCTTAGCAATTTCACAATTGACAAAGTTTGGCACTAGAGTATACCAACATTTTCGGTTTAGACATCCAACAAAATCATTCAAAGGAGATTAAAATGGGATAACAACCTTAATTGCCTAAGTGGAAACCAATTATATCAGGTTACACAAATGAGAAACAAAAAAAATGCATTGCATCATTACACAAATGATAAAAAATAAAAAAACTTAATGTCAAAATTCAGAGTTAAAGAGAAAGGGTAAATTGATGCAACTGCTCCAACTAAACAACTTATAAGTTTTGTTGCAACCGATGAAGAACTGATTAAAGCCACATCAAAAAAATCGGACAACAATTTATCTATTTGTGCATCTCATACTAATTAAAAAACTCGGTTCTGTAATCAATCTAAACTAATCTAACCAACATCAAAAAATCAGCTCTTTAATCAATCTAAACATTCAAAATACCCTCCAATTTCATCCGAATCTTTCACCCAATTTCATACAACTAAACAAATTATCAATTGATTCCGATGAAATAGAGAACTCAATCACTTACCTCGTCGATGAATCAACGAAATTTATCATCAGTGAAATAACTTTGAACCATCTTATGAATCTTCATCTTCATCGTTCGGATTTTAGGTCAAACCGATCCACATAATTAACGAGAATACATACCTAGCTAAGATTTATCGATTTAAATCAAACCCGGTTTGTTCTTGGAGAAACGTCTTTACTTCGATCTGTTTTTTATCTTTACTCTGAGTGTGTTAATGGCGGAAAGAACAAAGGAAGAAGATATTTCTTCTATGGTTCTCTCGAGTCTCGACCAAGGGGTTTGGTATTATACTATTATTCGTCCGACTCTAATTTTTCCTACTAAGTCATGACTTTTTTTTATTTAACCTTGGTCATGACTTGTTGACTTAGTCTTTGTAACAATTTTCTAAATTAAGAAAATGAAAATTAAAAAAAAAAAATTGATTTAAAAAATTAAATACAATTGTTAGTTTGTGGAAATGTTGGGAAAATTGTGACAAGAAAATTTCTAAGAGTGGTAAATTTGGGGTTGTTTTAGATGTGGTGAAAATTTTGGGTGGAATCATCATTTCGATTATAATTGTTATTGTTTAGATAATTATCAACAAATATTATTGTGACTAATAAAAGAATTTAATATTCCTAATTATTATCACGAATACAAAATTTAATAACAGTTATAACTGTTGCAGGACTTATCACAGGTGTATCTGTGACTGAAAAATAAACTGTGACAGGTTGCACTGTTACAAAATCCTGGTTTTGGTGTAGTGTTATGAACCTCTCTATTTATATGAGCAAATTTCAGTTTATTTTCTTCGATTTTATGGCAGATATTAATTGCCATAATCGCCCCCCATGCCTCCCGGAATAACCGGCATTGGTCGGTCTGCATGCGCATGTGATAACTGGCCATCCTTGATGGCTGCATGTCTCTAGTGTAACTGACCCTTGCATGGCTGCTGGAATGTTGTAGAAGCAAAGTTTACAGTGGGGCGCAGAAATCCGTTTGGCAAGCAGAATGGGCGGAATCTTCCGAGGGCTACGGAATATGCTGCAGCGTGCTACACTGAAAAATTAGAAACATTAACACCCGATTAATCTCCCCGATTAATCGCCCCGATTGCCGCTTGCTGCTGGCCGCCGACAATAACTCGCCGTAGATGCTGACGACGTTAACTAGATGCCGATGCCGTTAAGAATATGCTGACGCCATTAGTTGCTGACTGTATCGAATTGTGCTGACGTGGCACTTATTCTGCAGACGTGTCACCTGCCACGTCATCACTCCTACTGACATGGCGCCTGGTGACGTGGCACTTTGATGACGTGTCACGTGTGCTGACGTGGCGGCTGAAGTGGCGGTCGCCGGTTGGTCGAGTCTAATGATGATGTGGCACAGGTGATGGGGCTCCTAGTTGCTTGATTTGAACCTATGCACATGGGATTCCTTGCGAGGTGTTTGTTAGGCCTAGTTATCCATTTTTGGGTAAACAAGGGAAACACCTTAGGCCCAATGAACCCTCCTTTGCCACTATTAGGAGCTTTGGAGGCCTCGGTTAGCCCATTTATTTGTGTCACATCTCCGGTCCCTTGCCACTCACCAGTCACCGTGTCGGACCACCACACACATACGGAAATGATTTATTAATTAATAAACCAAATTATCAATGCAATCGATCCCTTTATCGAACTGCACCCTATATAGCAGTATTTAACTAAATGGCTCATCAAATATCAAGCATATATAGTAGTGCATTGGAGCCTAGTTAGTCAAGCATTTCTGATTTGTCCACAAACGACATTAATTAGTTTCAAGATCAGTTCAATATATCACCAGCCTTCATTGATTATGTTTTGCAAACAGTAGCATGCCCTCAACCTAATCATACCTTTAAAATGCAATTAAGTTTACAAGTGCAAGAAGAGTTCAATTTCAGTCACAAGGAGCATTCAACTCTTTACCAAGTATTCTAACAAGGTACATAATAAAATGAACAATTTTAATAACACGGGAGCTGAGAGAAGAAATTCTCCATTCGACAAGCCATTTTCACCTGATATAACAAATAGATATAGATACAAGACCAAGTGAAAAAACATTTATAGCTAATTAACACCAAGATCAAAGGCAATGTTTAGCCATAGCCCAAACCTCGTTCATTCATTTTATCATACCAATGGAAGATTCAACTCAATAAAATCAGAAGACCGAGATCTGAGCACATTTGTGTAAACCCATTCAAGTATAAATCATGAATTTTACATTAAGAGCAAATTGGGGAAATTCCTTATAACATGTAGAACCCTAATTTTTGTGTACAACAATTTCGATTCAATGCATCAATTTTAGCTAGTATAACATCTACTATTCATTGAGTGTGATAACACATACCCATTGATTTATGAGGATTACTTATTCAGTCGAGTGAAGAGAATAACTACTTCAAACAACTTCTAATTGGAATGGGAAAAAGAATTTCTCCATCTCGTCTATGAAGTTAGCCAGCACAAATCAACATCATCTGCAGCTTATCCAAACTCTAAGACCACGAAGCTCAATCATGCAAGAGAAATTTCAGTTTTGTTCCACAAGTTTCAGTCGCAGGTGTTGATGGTGGTTTTTAAACAAAGGGTAAACTTGTAAAACCCTAAAAATAACCTAATGTCACCAGTGACACATTTATTAGGACATTTAAGGCACGTAGTCAGTATTTAATAGGGGGTATTTTTTCAAATTAGGATTACAACGAACAAAACCCTAATTCACCTCCATGCCAATGGCAAATCATGCCAAGCCACATTTAGCCCAAGCTAGCTGCGCCATGCCAAACGCACTCTGCCTTGGTCCTAGCTACGCTAGTCACGTCACGCCAAGCCAAGCACTCTGGCTTGGCCCTAGCCACGCCATGCCAAAATGGTACCCGCGCCTAGGCTTACAAACCATGCAACCTAGGCCAACTCGGCCACGCATGCCATTGGCACATGCCAACATGCTCGCTAGTAGCTTTTCCTACCAAGGCCACGGCCCTAACGGCCACACATGCCATTGGCACATGCCAACATGCTCACGGTAGCTTTTCCTACCAAGGCCACGGCCCTAACGCCACCACGCATGCCATTGGCACATGCCAACATGCTCATTGGTAGCTTTTCCTACCAAGGCCATGGCCCTAACGGACCACGCATGCCATTGGCACATGCCAACATGCTCATTGGTAGCTTTTCCTACCAAGGCCACGGCCCTAACGGCCACGCATGCCATTGGCACATGCCAACATGCTCATTGGTAGCTTTTCTTACCAAGGCCACGACCCTAACGGCCACGCATGCCATTGGCACATGCCAACATGCTCATTGGTAGCTTTTCTACCAAGGACATGGCCCTAATGGCCACGCATGCCATTGGCACATGCCAACATGCTCGGCGGTAGCTTTTCCTACCAAGGCCACGGCCCTAACGGCCACGCATGCCATTGGCACATGCCAACATGCTCATTAGCTTTTTCCTACAAGGCCACGGCCCTAACGATTTTGGCACATGCCAACATGCTCAAGCTTTTCCTACCAAGGCCACGGCCTAACGGCCACGCATGCCATTGGCACATGCCAACATGCTCGCTGGTAGCTTTTCCTACCAAGGCCACGCCTAACGGCCACGCATGCCATTGGCACATGCCAACATGCTCAAGCTTTTCCTACCAAGCCATGGCCCTAACGGCCACGCATGCCATTGGCACATGCCAACACGCTCATTGGTAGCCTTCATCACCTAGTCGTGGCCCTAATGCGCCTATTTGGTAGCCCAACTTGCAAACCAGTGCAACCTAGGCCAATTCGACCGTACGCGCCAGCTTCACATGCCAAAACCCACGCGCTTGGTAGCCTAATTTGCAAACCATGCAACCTACCACCAAGGCATTCCGCACATGCCATTGGCACATGCCACACACGCCACTAGCAGCTCTGGCATTGCTACTTACACTCAACGTACAACCTACCACCAAGGCATTCCGCACATGCCAATGGCACATGCCACACACGCCACTAGCAGCTCTGGCATTGCCACTTACACTCAACGTGCAACCTACCACCAAGGCATTCGCACATGCCAATGGCACATGCCACACGCTCCACTAGCGGCGCCACTTGCACTCAAGGTGCAACCAACAGGAGATATCAACACAAACGGGGATGCTTTCCCGGGGTTTTGGTTTGGCGGTCACCACTGCAACGAACGTACACTACGCTCACATTAAGAAAGCGTGAAAAGGAATAAAGTGGTCAAATAAATGAGGAAATAATGGTGAAAACGTTTTTCACCCATTAACACCATGCGGTTACCACCTCCTCCCATTATTTCACCCTTTACTCTCTTCCTTCATGAGGCCATGGTACGTTTCAATCTCGACTTGTATAAATAGGTCTTACCTATTTCCACTGACAACGAGTCTCGGTCGGGAGAAAAATACTACACTCTCGGAAAAGGCAACTTTGCAAGCTCTCCAAAAAGCTTTCATCTCTTGCAAGCTTCCTGGAAGCTTCCACTTTCATACAAGTCGAGACACTACTCTCCCAATTATTCTGGTCTCAACACCTTTCTTGGCTTCCCTCCCCAAATCAACCCTTCTCCTCCACTTTGTGACCGAAGCAAGTCCGAACTGCCATTTCTTGGTTTAGGCCGGACTTGTACATATTGATCTCTCGAATCTATAAAGTGCTCACGTGCAAGCACTTTTGTTTAGGGTTTGAACCAGTTTCTCACTCACCTACCGAATTTACCAAATCGGCAGAAACGATTTTTACCCATAAATAATTGGCGACCGCAATGAGGATTGATCTATCGGCTACAATGTCGACTGTCGATCTCGTTCTTCTACCCAGATGTCAAGATGGTAGGGGAAGGCGACTCGATCCGAATCAACTCCAGACAACCCGGTTATCGGTTGTTAAAACTACACTGAAAATCGGTGACTCGGCAAGACGCTACCAACAATTGGGGACTAATCAAGGATGCTTTCAGAAAGCCGCCTTTTTACTTGGAGAGAGGCGTGTTTGCAAGTGAGTAAATTTAGATTGGGCAAGATAAACGATCTGTTTTTAGGTTCTTAATAAAACCGTCATACTCTTGTGCCTGTTGCTAGCACACACTTTCATAAAAGCAATATTCCTTTCCCAAAACATAATCAGAGTCATACTATGAAAACCATTCATCCCAGAAATAATACAATATCCTCAAAAGCTACCAGCTGTCTACCAAAACTGGTCAAACTTTGAACCAGACATCCAATATGTCTTTCAAAAAAAAAAAAAGAGAAGAAGAACCTAAATGAAAGTTTAACAGAGAAACATTCAAGGAAAATCATCCAACAGAAGTCTACTTTTCTTGGAGAAAGACAACTTTGCATCTTCAAGAGCCGCTCTCTTCATAGTCAACATCTTGGAAAGTTTTTCGAGTTCCACCTCCGTCGTGTAATCTCCTCGGCGGAAAGGCTTTCGATTGCTTTGCATCTTTCAACTTTGGATCTCACCAAGGCCTTCGACAAACCACGAAGTGTTGAACTCCTTTTCTACGCACACGTCGCGATGGTGCTCCCAGTCGGCAATAACGTCTTCAGAAACGGTGTGACCAGTCACCTCACGCATATCCTCGATGGAAGATAAAGCCTCTTCCACACGCTTAACCAGCGCAAATCGACTAGTGACTTTCTTGGTTGTGGCCATATGTCCATACTTCTCCCATATTCTGGTGTACAACGCCTCATGCTTAGCCAAGCACGCTTGAAGCCGCCAACCAACACATGACCTGGATAAGGAACCAAGTACGGGGAATCAAAAATGGCGCATGCACCTGGCCTCACGACTCGCAGAGGGTCTTCTTCCATGTCTACGGCAGCAACCATCAGAGAATCATCCACCGTTTGAGCCACATCTGTGCCCGGCAATTGGCTAACTCCCATCTCCAAGTCACCGGCGGTGGCCACCAAAGGCAAGTTTTCGTGTGGCTCTACCCCAGAATCGTCCCTCCGAACCGGATTCCTCCTGCGAACTTGAGTCGACATTTTTCAAAAGAAGAAACGAAGAAGAAAGAAAAAGCGCGGAACTCACCGAACCACTTCCCGAAAAAGAACCGGTCTTGCCCGGAGGAATCACTCTCACTTGTCGAACTTTCTTATTTCTCTGACTCATCACCGCTATGAGAAGGCTCATTGCTGCTGGAATTCTTTGAAGAAATTGCCGTCTCCTGGCAACGTGCAAGGGCAGCAAAAGCATTAACACTACCGAAGCCCTGGAGGAAACAAGACACATGTTTTCAGCAGAATTTCACGTGTTTTGAGACAAACCAATGAAGAAGCGACACATACCTGGTTATTGGAAGAACTGAAAGACACGAGATCTGCGGGAGGATCTTTTGAAACCGTCCGGAACCCGCCAAAGACGATTCTTCGTTCTCCGTTCCTTGGCACAGGGACTTTCCGAGTTCTTGGCAACTTTCGCTTGAGATCTCTCAACATTGGATACTTCTTCAAAATCACTAGGGAAGGTTTACAACGAACGTTCTCCACCACGTTATTCACAAAATCTTGGATCATAATAAACTCGTCGCACTGAACTCATTATAGCCAAAGGTCGTCGGGTTACTCTTCCCGTTTGAAAGAAGGGAAGGCGGACACCAACTCAAGGGCACCGCATTAAGGGCGGCACGCAATGAATCCTTAGGGATCACCTAGGCTGGTAAGCAAGAGGCACCCTTGATCGAAACCCATGTGACGAGCAAGACGGTCAATATTATAAGCGACTATCTGGAAAGACCCCATGAAGAAAGACGACATATAACCGGACATGCGGCTTTGAATAAACAAGTTTTCACCAACGCTCAAATCGCCATCGAAGACAAAGACATGATCGGAGTAGAAGCAAAGGTGTCAATTTGAGTCACCGACCTATGGACCAAGCTCCCATAGGCGGCGATTTCATACGACTTGTCAAGAAGACTAACCAAGCTCATGCCAACCTTTGGACGCTGTTCACCCATCGAAGAATTCGGGAACCCCCAACTCGCGGGAATCGAAGGCATTGGTTTGAGCATACTTCTCAAAGTGCTCCCATAGCCGACTTGCGAGAAAAGCAACGTGCACATATGAATTCACTTTCATGAAACCATTCGAAACTCGCATGTTCGCAACTAGGTGATCCGGATGCACATACGGAGAACCGAGGAATAGCTTGCCAATGGGAAGAACTTCACCTTTTGCTAACTTCACATCAATCGCTAGCAACTCGGTCTTATTTCCTTCTTGCCGAACCGTCATCAAAAATGTCTCTAGACAACCGGAGAGCCAAAATGCTGCAACGTGAAGATCACTGCTTTTCTGTTTCGGGTTCCAGCTCGTCCGAAACCATTGAGATAACCACCAGCTATAAAAGCACCTTTCATCCTCTTCCGGACAGAATCCTTCGACTTCGCAGTGGAGTCTTTCCGAGCGTAATATCCCAACTTAGCGGCAAGGTCATCCCGCATCTTCACCTCACTTTCAGATAATTGGATTTTAAGATTCCCGATTCTTACGGAAGATTCAAAGAAGAGAGCCACACTCTCCAAAGAGAAAGTTATCTCACCCCATCTACATATGATTGTATGGGTGTCCGAACACCATCCGGAGATGAAAGCAACCAAGCCCTGGATATCCTTCCTAACTGGAGGTTTACCTGAAGCTCTGACAAAGCATCAATAATCTGCGCTCGAGTCAAAGTTGGTATTTATGTGCTCCTTACTCACCATGAACTCAACCCATCTATCAAAAGAACGCAATGGGCTTTGACACATCCTCGAAATCAATGTTGGAAGAGGAATATACCCCTTTATGAAGACAAAACCATATGGTGTTCTCTGGGCGAACCGAACGTGTCTTCTTTTCATCTTCACCACCGGTTAACAAAATCGGCACGAAACCTGAGTGATTTTTCCGAGCAGAGACAAGTTTTTTGGCGAAGAATTCATCATCCGTATTTGGTTTGGAATTATGGACATCCTTCGATGAGGCGAAATTTTGTTCAGGTAACATCTTGTCGGATTTCTTAATAACAAATCTGTAACAAGATATCTGCACACAAAAAAAAACAAAATTATCTCCCTGACACATAACCGCGCCCGACAAAAGGAAAACCCGAAATACAAAAAAAAAAAAGAGGGCGTATTCTCTACGGGTTCAAAACTGCACACGTAGTATTTTCTTCGGGTTCAAGACTATATACGCAGTATTTTCTTCAGGGTTCAAGACTATATACGCAGATTTTCCTTCGAGTTCAAGACTATATACGCGGTATTTTATACGGGTTCAAGTGTGTCTACGATATCCTTCTTCGGGTTCAAAATTATATATGGATCATTTTTCTACGGGTTCAAATCGCACGCGTATTTCTTTCAGAAAAAATCATATATACAATATTTCTACGGGTTCGAAGTCATATGGAGCATTATATACGTATTCTTCTTACATGTACAATATTCTCTACAAGAGACACGCCATTTTCTTGTGAAAATTATATATGTGGTATTTTATACGGGCTCAAGTGCGTCTGCAGTAACCTTCTTCGGGTTCAAAATAATATATGGAGCACTTTCCTACAGGTTCGAATAATATATGCAGTATTTCCCTTGGTTGCATACATACAATATTTTTTTACAAGAGACACGCCAAGAAATTATATGCGCAATATATAAAGAAAAACGCCTACTCTTAGGGTTTACACCTACATAAAAAGGGAAACAAGAGAAGTAGAAGACATACACAGGAAGCTGGTTTTCTTTGTGACTCTGCCGCTAGTAGGAAAGGATGAAAAGATGAAAGTGCAAGATGGGAGAAAGGGACTTTATATATATAGGCATGAAGATTTTGAAATAGGGAAGGATTTCCCTTTACAAAAATCGTGCGTGTAAGAAACGGGCCCACAAGGGCGCCCAACTTCCCAATGTCTCCCAAGCTGCACCGGCCCCACCAATTGCACCGACTTCCCAATGACCGCCCAAGTCACGCCTGCAATAGCGCAAGCACGCAACTTCTGATGCACTTCCCCAGCCTAATTGTACCTTCCACACTTCGCCACCTTGCCCGGTCCCGACCAGCTAGCACGCTCGGTTTCCCAACTCACGCCAACTTCCCAACGTCGCCTGCCGCACCGCCCCACCAATTGTGCCAGCCTCCCAATTTGTGCAAAACTGCCAGAGGCAAAGATTCCAAATCCTATTTATAAAAAGGTCAGACAAGCCTCCTCAATTCTCTTTACGGTTTGTTGTTGATAGTTTGTCACCATCTTATGCTTACCTCGCAACAAAGCCCCTGTTCCGAGCTAAGCAGGGGACTTAATGTTGATGGTGGTTTTTAAACAAAGGGTAAACTTGTAAAACCCTAAAAATAACCTAATGTCACCAGTGACACATTTATTAGGACATTTAAGGCAGGTAGTCAGTATTTAATATGGGGTATTTTTTTCAAATTAGGGTTACAACGAACAAAACCCTAATTCACCTCCATGCCAATGGCAAATCATGCCAAGCCACATTTAGCCCGAGCTAGCTGCGCCATGCCAAACACACTCTGCCTTGGTCCTAGCTACGCTAGTCACGTCACGCCAAGCCAAGCACTCTGGCTTGGCCCTAGCCACGCCATGCCAAAATGGCACCCGCGCCTGGGCTTACAAACCATGCAACCTAGGCCAAGTCGGCCACGCATGCCATTGGCACATGCCAACATGCTCGTTGGTAGCTTTTCCTACCAAGGCCATGGCCCTAACGGCCACGCATGCCATTGGCACATGCCAACATGCTCATTGGTAGCTTTTCCTACCAAGGCCACGGCCCTAAAGGCCACGCATGCCATTGGCACATGCCAACATGCTCGCCGGTAGCTTTTCTACCAAGGCCACGGCCCTAACGACCACGCATGCCATTGGCACATGCCAACATGCTCGCTGGTAGCTTTTCTTGCCAAGGCCATGGCCCTAACGGCCACGCATGCCATTAGCACATGCCAACATGCTCGCTGGTAGCTTTTCCTACCAAGGCCACGACCACAATGGCCAAGCATGCCATTGGCACATGCCAACATGCTCTTTGGTAGCTTTTCTTACCAAGGCCACGGCCCTAACGGCCACGCATGCCATTGGCACATGCCAACATGCTCGCTGGTAGCTTTTTCCTACCAAGGCCACGGCCCTAACGACCACACATGCCATTGGCACATGCCAACATGCTCATTTGGTAGCTTTTCTTGCCAAGGCCATGGCCTAACGGCCACGCATGCCATTAGCACATGCCAACATGCTCATTGGTAGCTTTTCCTACCAAGGCCACGGCCCTTACGGCCACGCATGCCATTGGCACATGCCAAGATGCACAGTAGCTTTTCTTACCAAGGCCACGGCCTAACGGCCACGCATGCATTGGCACATGCCAACATGCTCGTGGTAGCTTTTCCTACCAAGGCCATGGCCCTAACGGCCACGCATGCCATTGGCACATGCCAACACGCTGTTGGTAGCCTTCATCACCTAGCCGTGGCCCTAATGCGCAACCTATCACCGTAGCCTAACTTACCAAACCCACGTGCAACCTAGGCCAATTCGGCCGTCTGCAACCTTACATCACATGCCAAAACCCACGCCATGCACAGCCTAATTTGCAAACCATGCAACCTACCACCAAGGCATTCCACATGCCATTGGCACATGCCACACACGCCACTAGCAGCTACGGCATTGCCACTTACACTCAACGTACAACCTACCACCAAGGCATTCCGCACATGCCAATGGCACATGCCACACACGCCACTAAGCGGCTATGGCATTGCCACTTACACTCAACGTGCAACCTACCACCAAGGCATTTCCACTTACACATGCCAATGGCACATGCCACACGCGCCACTAGCAGCGCCACTTGCACTCAAGGTGCAACCAACACGAGATATCAACACAAACTGGGGGATGCTTTCCCGGGGTTTTGGTTTGGCAGTCACAGCTTGCGGCGTACACTACGCTCACATTAAGAAAGCGTGAAAAGGAATAAAGCGGTCAAATAAATGAGGAAATAATGGTGAAAACGTTTTTCACCCATTAACACCATGCGGTTACCACCTCCTCCCATTATTTCACCCTTTACTCTTTTCCTTCATGAGGCCATGGTACGTTTCAATCTCGACTTGTATAAATAGGTCTTACCTATTTCCACTAGACAACAGGGTCTCGGTCAGGAGAAAAATACTACACTCTCAGAAAAGGCAACTTTGCAAGCTCTCCAAAAAGCTTTCATCTCTTGCAAGCTTCCGAAGCTTCCACTTTCTGATACAAGTCGAGATACTACTCTCCCAGAATTATTCTGGTCTCAACACCTTTCTTGGCTTCCCTCCCCAAATCAACCTTCTCATCCACTTTGTGACCGGAGCAAGTCCGGAACGGCCATTTCTTGGTTTAGGTAGGACTTGTACAAATTGATCTCTCGAATCTATAAAGTGCTCACGTGCGGCATATTTGTTTAGGGTTTGAACCAGTTTCTCACTCACATACCGAATTTACCAAAATCGGCGAATGATTTTTACCCCATAAACACCGTGAAGTGGTGAGATGTATATTTTCGGCTTGGAATGGGAGCGCAGCGGTGAGGTCAGCTTGGAATGGGAGTCGCAGTGCGTTGGTCGCCTTGGAATGGGAGCCGCAATCGTCGGCCGGCTTGGAATGGGATCCGCGAGCATCGGCCGGATTGCTATGGGAGCTGCACGCTCGGCTGGTCGTCTTGGAATGGGAGTCGCACGCCGCTTGGCCAACTTGGAATGGGAGTCGCACGCGCTCTGGCCGGCTTGGAATGGGTGCCGCAGCGCTTGGCCGGCTTGGAATGGGAGCCGCACGCGTTGGTCATCTTGTAATGGGAGCCGCAGGCGTCGGTCGGCTTGGAATGGGAGCCGCACGCGTTGTTCGGCTTGGAATAGGAGCTGCACGCGTTGGTAGGCTTGGAATGGGAGGAAACTGGCTTTGGTCCGCGGAATGGTGAAAACTATCTTCAGTCCGCAAAATGGTGTAAACTGGTTTCGGAACATCGGCTACCAAACGATGGTGATGACGCTGGAACTTCGGTTATCAAATGGTAGTGATGGCGCCTGGAAACTTTGTCTAAATTAGGGTTTGGCATGCCGAAACCCTTATTAACGCCCCTTACTAAAATCGTTGTAGAATTCTCGTACGAACTCGAATTTGGACGGTCCGCCCCTCCATCTGACCGGAAAAGAATTTCCTATCTCCTTTTGAGAGAACATTTAGGTTTTGATCTCATTTAGGAGGTGAAAACGGCCCGACGATGGAAACTCGGAAGAATTCGTGATGGATGTTGTGGGCCTGTGGAATGATGTCGATCTAGATTCGAGCCCGTGGAAGGATGACGATCGGCTTGAGCCTCCGTAGTGGGAACTGGTTTGGAACTTCTGATACCAAATGGTGGTGATGGCGCTGGAACTTCGCCACCAAGCGGTGGTGATGACGCATAGCAAATTTGTCTGAAATCGAGATTTGGGATGCCGAAACCCTAATTAGCGCTCCTTACTAAAATCGTTAGTAGACTTCTCGCACTAACTCGGATTCGGACGTTCCTATCTCCAAACACGGGAATATTTAGGTTTTGAGCTCGTTTAGGAGGTGAAAACGCCCCGACAATGAAACTCATGAAGAATTCAGGAGGGATGTTGCGGTCCGGGTTAACATAGTCGCGCCGAGTCATGTATTCCCGTTCATGGAGCAAGAAGGAAACTTTATTCAGTGCAAACTCTAGAAACTTTGTCCGTATGAAAAGAGGTATTGACTTTTTCTTTTTCATCGATTGCCGTATCGGTTCCGTGCTTTGCCTGCCAGTGTCTCTCCGCTAATTCCAAAATTTACCAAACTCCATTGCATTCTAAGGACTGGATGGATGTGGTTGCGTTGGTCTGCTCACTGTAGGTTGACAATGACTTTGAAGCCAAGTTTGTCTGGTTTGATACGAAGACTTGAGTCATTAGAAAGAAAGGCTAAAATTAAGCCTATCGAGTCTCATTACACATCCATCTCTCTATTCCTAAGTGATTTTTCTGACCAAAGTATTCCTAGTTTGGAAGAAAGCATGAGTTGGTTTATACGAAAGCTACTCAAATATCTATGGCGAACTTATAACATCAACTCGGACCAACTTGCTAGCCAACCGAATGAGCGATAGAAAGATCGATCTCGAGTCAAATCCACTTAACTCCGAGGGTAATTTTGAGGTAAGCACATCCGGGTGCTAAGCCGACCCATCGTGTCCAGGTTGTCACTACTCTCGAAGTGGATGCCGAGAAGAATATGCAAGATAGGAACCCGCCTACTATTACACGTAACTCCTTCAACACAAAAGGAAACCGAGAAAGGTAATTCTGAAATTTCTTATGTTCCTCGCGATCCTTTTCATCAAGCATTACTACCTCGTAAGAAAGGAGCTAGTCCGATGACATCTTAGAAGTGTTTAAACAAAGTTAAAGTCAACATTTCCCCTCTTAGATGCCATTAAACAAATTCCTTCTTATGCTAAGTTTCTAAGAGATATGTGCACAAAGTGAAACGAAAATTGAATGTACATAAGAAAGCTTTCCTTATCGAACATGTAAGCTCGATTATTATAAAAAAACTACACCCAAATTTAAAGATCCAGAGTTGTCCTACGATTGCTTGCACCATAGGAGAACATAAAATTGAACATGCATTGTTAGATATATGGGCCGTATGAATCTCTTGCCATACTCGTAGTATGTGCAATTAGAACTTGGTGAGTTGAACACTAATGTCACCCTCTAATTGGCGATAGGTCCATTAAAATTCCTAGGGTAAGTAGTAGAGGATGTTCTTCTACGAAGCTGAAAGTTTTGTTTATCCCGTTGATTTTATTATTTTGTATACTCAACCTTGTTTCTAATCATAGTGGGCAGATTCCTGTCATTTTAGGTCGGCCTTTCTTGGCTACTTCTAATGCGGTTATCAATTGTCAAAATGGAATCATGGAGCTTACTCGAAATATGCAAATGGAGATAAATGTGTTTAGCCTTTCAAATTCATCTCTCGACTTCGAAACTCTGTGAACATGTTTGCATGATTAGTAGTGTGAATGATTGTACTCATTGTTATAATGAGGATCTCGAAAACATGCCTCAATACATCGCAGGTTGTAAAGAGTTAACTAAAACTCGAATTATCAAATCTTTGCTTATCTTATTTTTTCGATTCGTATAATCCTGTTTTTTATGTAGATTGCTGTATTGAACCTTTGTTTCGTTGATCCATCTAGTGGTTTTGAGAATGATTATATGAGTGTTCAATATATGGATACCGGTCGAGTAATTCATACAAACAAATTGGAAATGAAATCGCTTGTTTGGCTCCTTCCGTCAACTCGATGATCTCATGCCGATTCCTCTTATTTCTAATGAACATAATGTGTTAAGCAATACTAGTTCAGTGGATTTAAAACCGCATTTGGGTATACAACATGTGTTGAATTGTCTCAGACTATATGTACTTATTATCCGTGAATCCGATTTACTTCGCATTACCACACATGACTCGGGGAGGTTCGAAATATGTTCCTAGTAGGATTGAATTGCATTGTTTAGCTCTCTAGGGTGCTAATCATTTTTGCCGCAGGTTCATAGTTGCACTTGAACTCAGTATGTTGGGTTGATCCCCAACTTTTCGGGCTTTACATATATCGCCGGCGGAGCTGTCAGTTATGCATCATCTTCACGTTGTTTGAGATTACTTTCTGCTGCGCAAGTCGGGAAACTAATATCTTTGCTTCATGGGAGTCAACCCATCGATGTGTTCCGTTACTCTTTTACTTTATTTGTTTGCTTGTGAATTTTCCCATCTTAACTTTTACGTTGGTGTTGATGGTGTTTTAAACAAGGGGTAAAATCGTAAAACCCCATGACCTAGTGTTACCCGCAACACATTAACTAAGAGCATTTAACTCAGTGTAAACAATTAATAGGGTATTTTTTCAAAATACCGGATTAGGTTTTCAACGTAGAACCCTAATTCCAAAACAAAGCCGCATATCGCGCACCATGGCAACAATGCTAAAACCAAGCCGCATATCGCGCACCATGGCAACAATGCCAAACCAAGCCGCATATCGCTGCACCATGGCAACAATGCCAAACCAAGCCGCATATCGCGCACCATGGCAACAATGCCAAACCAAGCCCCATACTGCGCACCATGGCAAAGAATGCCAAACCAAGCGCACCCTCGCGCACCATGGCAACAATGCCAAATCTCCAAGCCGCTATAGCGCCCTAGGTTTGCAAGACTTGCAACCAGGTCAACCATGGCCGCACGTGCCATTGGCACATGCCAACACGGTGCCATTGGACACATGCCAACACGTGCCGCAAGCCATATTTCTAAGCCGCTATGCCTTTGGCTCACGCCCAACATAGCGCCCTAGGTTTGCAAGACTTGCAACTAGGTCAACATGGCTGCACGTGCCATTGGCACATGCCAACACGTGCCGCAAGCCATATTTCTAAGCCGCTATGCCTTTGGCCCACGCCTAACATAGCGCCTCTGGTTTGCAAGACTTGCAACCAGGTCAACGTGGCCGCACGTGCCATTGGCACATGCCAACACGTGCCGCAAGCCATATTTCTAAGCCGCTATGCCTTTGGCTCACGCCCAACATAAGCGCCTCTAGGTTCGCAAGACTTGCAACTAGGTCAACATGGCCGCACGTGCCATTGGCACATGCCAACACGTGCCGTAAGCCATATTTCTAAGCCGCTATGCCTTTGGCCCACGCCCAACATAGCGCCCTAGGTTCGCAAGACTTGCAACTAGGTCAACATGGCCTGCACGTGCCATTGGCACATGCCAACAAGTGCCGCAAGCCATATTTCTAAGCCAGCGTATGCCTTTGGCCCACGCTAAACATAGCGCCCTAGGTTTGCAAGACTTGCAACTAGGTCAACATGGCCGTGACGTGCCATTGGCACATGCCAACACGTGCCGCAAGCCATATTTCTAAGCCGCTACGCCTTTGGCCCACGCTAACATAGCGCCCTAGGTTTGCAAGACTTGCAACTAGGTCAACATGGCCATGACGTGCTACTTGCACATGCCAACACGTGCCGCATAGCCATATTTCCAAGCCAGCTATGCCTTTGGCCCATGCCAAACATAGCGCCCTAGGCTTGTAGAGACTTGCAACTAGGGTCAACATAGCCGCATCGAGCCATTGGCACATGCCAAACACACACGCTGGTAGCCTAACTTGCAAAACGTGCAACCTACCACCAAGGCATTCCGCACATGCCATTGGCACATGCCAAACACACACGCCTGGTAACCTAACTTGCAAACCGTGCAACTTACCACCCGAGAATTCAAGACATGCCATTGGCACATGCCAAACACACGCGCTAGTAACCTAACTTGCAAACCGTGCAACCTACCACTAAGGCATCCCGCACATGCCATTGGGCATGCCACATGCGCCACTAGCAGCGCCACTTGCACTCAAGATGCAACCAACACTCGAGACATCGAGCACAAACCGGGGACGCTTCTTTAGGGTTTTGGTTTGACGGCCACAAGATGCAAAAGCATACACTACGCTCACATTAAGAAAGCGTCAACTTACCCAAATTTCCTCACACAGAGATAAGATTAACAACCCTGCGGACTCGAACCATGCATGATGAGTTCATGCATGCCATCACGAACCCCCTTACTGTCCAACACAGATAACCCTCTTCTTTTCTCCAAGGGTACCATTTTCTTCCTGACTTACTTCAGAGTGATGGTACTGGAATGTAATGCTAACATATTTTCACCCTGAACTTGGGTGAACATGAAGACCACGCTGCGATGAATTTTCAAAATCACTCTACCTAAGGCTAGATGATGTACAAGATCCCAACGAAATTATTCACAACCAAGTAGCATGGTCACATCACACGATGGTGAATATTTTGTCTCAACAAGTTACCTTTCACCTCGGGAGATACACCAAAGGATGAATGGTGATCCAAGAATGATTTACAAAGGTTCAGGTTCACTGACCGTTACTGTGATCAAACAGATTCGAGCAATAATTTGGTAAACGCATGCATCAATGGTATGGTCCTGATTCACTGCTACCGCTAGAAAACTTTCATGCTTCGCAACATATCTCCAACTTCATGATTAGATGCTGCCAGACACCTGAATAAATGAAGACCAAAGATTACCTGAGTACGAGCTAAACCTGAACCGAAGACGATTGAACCAGTGGGAGAAGCCTCTTATCAGTAAACACCGACGCTGGCCATCCTCCAGTGAACATAGTGAACGAAAGAGGAAAAGGAAAGCCGCAACTACGAGCCAATTAGCCGAAATTAGGGTTACCGCGCAACGGGAGCCCAGCACCCAGCACTACTAAAAACCTTGTGCAAAGATCGAGGCCAAGGAACATCCCTGATTTCATTCCCACTGAGGGCGGATTTACCTCCTGTGAAGCTCCGTCTAAGATGATGTCATCAGACTGCCACCGCCCCAGACGTCCACAATTAACCGAAAATGATGGCAACCTGTAACATCACATTACTTATTGCAGTTCGTTCATCAATTCAATGGAAGGATTGCAACAGACAAGAAGCATATTTTCACAAGGAAAGATAGCGAGAATTCCAACTAGAGACGAAAGAGTGCATCGAGACCCACTCCCAATAAGAAACTGCGGTTCCACTAGGGACTCCGCACGACTCGTGAACCATGATACATACATGGAATTTCAACCTCCAAGGTTCAGCGCTAAGATATTTTGCAGTTCGGAATGTAAGGTATCCGCAATGGCTTTTTCTCCTCCGAATCACGCCAAGGGCTCAAGTCTTTCAAATAAGCGAAATGGAGAACTGGGACCATCACGCCCCATCTAAGAGGTAATTGGTTCTGACAACACGCTCATCGACGTCAGACTTCCATCAACATCATCACTTTCAAGACAATTAAAGGCAGCCGGATTTACAAAGAAGATGCTTACTCCATTTCGTATGTGACAGAGTTTGAGGAGAGGTTTGAATGCACATGGCTACATAAACCCAGAGATCGAGATAAGACGCTTATAAATGCACAACAAGTTCCACACTTGCCGCTGAACTAGATCATGACATGATTTTGGGACGCTTATGGCGCTCGACAAGGCAAACTCAAGCGCAGACACCTCCACCGACATCCCCTACCAAGGATTTCAACAACACTTCACGTGGCTATCACATCAACGAGCTGGCCAGCGAACCCAAGCGTCCGAAGAAGACCCGTTGGCGCTAGCCCAGCGACTTTCAAACGCGGTCCACTGAGTAACCGCGAACCGACCTTTCTTCCATTCTCATGGGGAATCGATAAATAACCCATCGAACACAAAAATTAACGAGTTCAATTATCTGGAACACTTAGCAGAATCAAGCTTCTAAGTGAAACCAACGGATACGTCGAATGACACGAAGAATATCGTCTGAACCTGTTTCATAACTGAGATGTAGTGGTTAAGGAAAGCCTGCTTCGCTGATGGATGACAAGAAGATGGATTTGCCCGAGGAAGGTAAGGCGAGTCAGACTGCCATGGATGATTTCTTTTGGGAGGATATTAGTAAGCTCAACACACACACCTGAAGGCGTGATAGTTCATCAAAGCATGGCTCATGAATCCAATCCTAGTCGTCACAGATTAACGTCTTCCTTTCGTAGAGATTTCGAATGTCTTCTGAAGAATAACTCCCTCAGATGACGCCGATCATTTTCTCCTGGACTTACCCTTGTCAAAAAAAAAAAAATAAATGCTAGTGTAAATAAATAATACATCTTCCTGAAATAATCTTCCGATATCGTAGAAATACACTTTAAGAACCTTAAAACCATTACGTAGCCATCATACCACAGAACCCCTTTTCAAAAATATATATGAAGAAGCAAAAGGTTTACCGATGAAGAAGATGGCAACATGCAAAAAAGAATGGAAAAATAAATGGAACTAAGTAACAACAGGAATAAGAGAACTATCAAGGATGGATATTTCCTTCAGTTTATTCTTCACATTTCAAAGAATCCTTCGGGCAACAAAGGTTCCACTAGCATTTTAGCAGCGCTAACTTTAAGATCCCATCCTTGCCAACATACATACATGCACTTCCCCACAACAACTGCGCAAAAGATACGCCACCAAGACGCTCATGATTCATCCATATCAAAATCGAGAACTGCATACCTTCAGTCCATCAACCCGGATGGAATCAACATGCACCCGTTTCTTCGGATGTGGTGAGGTCCTTATTGACTCGACACATGGAACAAAGATTCAACTCGGTACTGAGAGACTTCCTCTCAAGAGAAGAAGATCGATCTCCACTGACTCAAGTCTTCTGTAAGTATAAAGGCACGACTGTCTTCAAGATCCCATCATACACTGCAAGAAATGAAAGATGATCAAGTTCCATCCCGCTTCACGCATATGGCAGAGACATGAGAACAAAAGGGGGGAAGAAGAAGAAAAACGTATCGTAACAAAGCAAAGGAAAGGAATTCAACAAGAAGAACCCTTTCTCAAACGAGGAGACGATGCTATTATTTTTGGAGGAAAGGCGAACCTTAAAAAGGAAAGAATATAATGAGATATATCGCTTCCGGATTTGCATGAATAATGCCCTGAATTGAAGCCGCACGTGAAGGGGGTGCCAAGATATGAAATCTTATTAATGGAAGAAACTTCCTCCTTGTTTACATCGGTCCCATAGCTAGCACACTCGTATTAGTGCCAAAGATATCAATATTTCAAGTCACGCCCGCAAGCATGGTTTCAAGTTGGACCTACTTCACTGTATCGCCACCTCCCAACGGTCGCCCAAGTCACAAGTTTGCAAGCATGGTTTCAAGAGCTCAGACCTGACTAGCCGCCGCCCAAGTCACGCCCCAAGCATGGTTTCCAAGACTAGATCCGACCTCCCAATGGTCGCCCAAGTCACGCCTCAGCAAGCATGGTTTCAAGATTTAGACCGACCTCCCAATGGTCGCCCAACTCATACCTGGCAACATGTTTCTAAGATTAGACCGACCTCCCAATGTCAAGATACGCCAAGTATGAGCCGAAGACACCGCCCCACCAATCAGCCATCCTCCCAACGTCACTGCCTGACCTGCCCACTGAATTTCAAGCCAGTGCCTCCGATTTGTGCAAACTACCAGACAAAGATTCGAAATCCTATTTATAAAAGGTCTAGTGGGCCTCTTCAATTTTCTTACGTTTATTATTGACAGTTTGTCACCATCTTATGTTTACCTCGCAACAAAGCCCCTGCCCAGCCAAGTGTGACTGAACACACGTGGACTGGTGGGACAAGGGTAAAATCAAACTTATGACCCAGTTACCCGTAACACATTAACTAAGAGCATTTGTCCCCAGTGTAAACACTAATAGGGGCATTTTCAGCACTGCATTAGGTCACACGTAACCCCTGACTCCTAGAAATGGGTTCGTGATGACGCAGTACCATGGCAACCATGCCAAACCAAGCCATATCAAGGCACCATGGCAAACAATGCTTAAACCAAGTTTATACTATGACTCATGTAAGAATAATGCCAAATCAAGTCAAAGACTTTGCGCACCATGGCTTATAGCTTACAAAACGACAAAGATATCACAGACTATGCAATGAATATGAACGGTTTGACATCAGGTGAAAATTACGGCACACAATGCCAACTATTACATTGTTATCATGCACCATGGCAAATAATGCCAACTGCTGGCATCTCGCACACATAATGCCAGAAACCGCTGACTCGCGCACCATGGCAACAGAATGCTGAATCTAAGCCGCTATGCCTTTGGCTCCACGCCAAACATAGCGCTCCCAGGCTGCGGGATCTGTAACCAGGCCAACACACGCACGTGCCACGGCATGCCAACACAGCTGCAGAAGTCGAGAATGCATATGCCTTTGGTCGACACAAACATAAATACCCCAGGTCTGCAAGACTCTAACTTAGGTCAACTGGCTGCATTGCCATTGGCATATGTTAATGACGTGCCGCCAACATATTTCTGCTGGGCTATGCCTTGGCCAATCACTTAAACATAGCGCCTGCAGGTTTGTGACTTGCAATCTAGGGTCGGCCATGGCTGATTACGCCACACATGCCACACGGTTTAAGCCATATTTCTAAGTCATATACCTTGGCCCACGCCAAACATAGCGCTCCCAGGCTCAGATCTGTAACTTGGTCAATATGGCTTCAAGACGCATTGGTGAGGCACAACACGTGCTCGTTTATATTTAAGCCGCTATGCCTTGGCCCATTCAAGATAACACCCCAGGGTTCGCAGACTTGCACCAGGTCAATATGGCTGCGATGGCAACAACAACATAACACGCCGTAAGCCATATTTCCAGAGCCACAGGTCTTTTGGCCCACGCCAAACACAGCTTCAAGTTTGTAAGAGATCGCAACTAGGTCAACATGGCCACACGCCAGCTGGCATACGCACGCACGTAATGATTTCCGCCATGCCTTGGCCCACGCTCAACAT